>ML776952.1:2149713-2164133 GCA_009831015.1 Picea engelmannii | reverse complement strand
TTAAGAAAAGAAATATTAACTTCAAACCCTTTGAGGGCACCTCAACAGTGTGAAGCCACTGCACTAGGAGAAAATAAGAATAAGAATGGAAAAAGGATTCAAGAAATAGTTAGAGAAACTCAGATCACAGGGAAGAAGGCAAGGAAGCACAATAAAAATAAGGCTAAGTTGGAAAAACTGCAAGAATCTACAAATACTAGATGGAAGACTTTGTAGACTAGAACCTTGCAAGAGATAGGTTCATAGGATTTGAACCTCATTGGAACAACAGGTCCGCGCAGAATGGGACTACATCCTGGCGAAGCTAGATGACCGTTGGAGGCACCCCAATCATTAGAATGACGCTCTAAAACGGTTAGAAAACACATTTATGGGTTGATGGACCAATTTTGAACGTTGACACCACACCATAATGGACATATTTACATTGATGGAGGAGTTTCTTGGCCATTGGAAGATCTGTTACAATACCCCTCTTGTTTAACTCGTTGGTCGTTGCATCAGGACCACTTTTTGCTACCCATGATTGACTGAGCTAAGAAGATAATTTTCCAAGTGTTGAGTTGTGTCATCTGAAACTAGACCCTGTCTATCATTTTTCCTACCCCGCCTGTCCATTTGTCGACCCCGCCTGTTCATTTGTCTACCTCGCCTATTCGTTTGTCTACCCTGTCTGTCTGTTAAAAACTAGAATGTCAGGCGAACCTAGTAAATTGGAGAAGTCTGTCAAGGAGGTCCTCATGAAGCTAATGGTCAACAGACTGATATCCAAAGGTGTCCAGGCGTCATCGACTAGGGGACTGCAGGCTTCCCCTTCAATTGGACGTCGTTCTGGTCATGTCAACCCCGGAATTGAACAACGAAGTAATCACTGCAATGATCTGGCTAATGCAAAGAAGATCCTGTCGATCCTACCTAAGTATATCCCACCTTTGGCTGGCATTGTTAATCACGACATCATCCCCTGAGACTTTGAGTACACTGTGTTCATTGCGTACATTGCAAAAGGAATACACGTAGTCGGGAGTCAATTAGGACAGATCCCGCTACTCAAGAACAACGACTTCAACTTGGGAGACCGGAAGAAATACACCATGTTGGTGCCCCACCGCTATCTCAAAAAGACAACTGGAAAGAATCCTTGCCTCGTCTCACAACCATGGATTAAGGAGTTGGCATAGTCCACCATGCTAAATGTAATGAAGATCCCACATTTTGGCCGCCACTAAGAGGTTAACGCTTGTGTTAAACTCCTCCTGTCATGCTATCATGGTGGATACTTGTGGCTTGACAGAAGGATTACTTTGGATCCGACGTTGATCCATCGGATCACAATCCTAAGTGTGAAGGGTCCTGAACCTCAACATTTTTATCTAGGGAAGGCCTCGAACCGTTCCCTGGCACAGCGCATTAAGGAATCTTATGAAGAAGTAGAGAAAGGAAAGTGAGGTTACAAGGTAGACTCTATATAGGATGGCACAATGTGCCTTGCTTTCCAACTCCTAGCTGGCAAGATCATGAGGAAGAACCACCCCACATAGGTCACTGGGTTCATGGTCGACCTCGCAGGAAAATGTGTGGAGGGCATGCAGATGAACTGGGTGAACTACCTCGTTAATGAGCTAGAGAAGGATTTCCGCGAATCCTGGGATTTGGGATATGAATTCCATTACAGTTGGCTAATCATTTTGATCCCATTTTTCTCTTGGAAAATGCCTGAAGGAGCCACCTTCCCAGAGATCGAACCATCATAGACGTTGGTCGCACTATTTTCAACCATGTAGTATAGCAACGACATGACAAAGCAGTGGTAGTCCAATGCAATGTTTCATGCATACTATCAACAATTGAAGGTTTCCATTGAATCATTTCCATGCATGACACCATGCACCCTGCACCAGTACTAACCAATAGCAAATTTCTACGTCGATCCTCATTTAATCTACATCACCACGTGCATAGATGAGAACCAGGAATAATTGCAGTCGTACTACAAACTGACAGATGAAGACATGGAGCAGATTACAAAGGAATGGCCAGAGGAGTTTCTTGTCCCTGTCGCTGATGCAGAATTATCTGAAAATAACACCATGGGAAGCCCCATAGTTACATGAGTTGAGCATGTCAGATAGTATAGTGGGACAAAGAAGAAAAAGAAGGAGGAGGAAGTCCAGGATATAGAGAGCGATGAACAGGAAAATGCTTCTAAATATAATGGGTCTGGCTCACCAGGAGGAGGAGAAGATGAAGCATAAGGACAGGGAGGAGGAGATGAAAGAGAAGAAGAACAAGGAGGAGGTGAAGCTACACCACCGGAAGATCCCCTTGTTGGGATAGTCACACCACAGAATAGGAAGGTTTCTCCGAAGAAACCCTCAGCAAGGAAGAAGATGCACGTTAATAAGCCCCAATTGGAGGCCATTCTCACTAAGGACGGCATCAGTTTGGTCTGAAGATCTATGGAGGACTCTTCCAAGGAAATATTGTAGAGATATGGAGATAATAAGGATGATCTATATGGAAGGATCGAGAAGGAACTGAAGGAAATACACCAAGTTGTTTGTTTGGTCTGCACAGTACCCACTATGCCTTCCTTATCAGAGACTACATAATTGGGAGATGAACCATCCCAATTGAGAAGACTCGTGGATGCAATAGAAGCTTGGTTCCAGAGATTCAAGGAAGAGAAGGAGAAGGATATAGAAGCCTTGAAACAGGAGAAAGATGAAGTCCTAGTGAAATTACGAGCAGCGCAGGACAACGTAGCAACCCATGAAAGTGAGAAATCAAAGCTTCAGGCGAAACTCCAGGAGGAAAAATCTCAGCTACAGAGGGAAAAGGAGCAACTTCTCGCAGAGAGGGCCATGGTCAAAGAAGCGGTGACTAAATCATGTCACTCTATACTAGGCTTGGTACAGGAGGACCAAGATCTGGTCGAAGTTCAAGTAGTGAAGCTCGTTGAGACCCTCCAGTAGCTTCAGGCTAAGATAACAGATTTGGAGGCCCAAACAGTACCAAGCACTCCACAGGAGGTGCATGACCATGGGGAGGATACTGCTAAGAACACACTAATACGAATAAGAACACTAGCCTTAAAATGAAAACAGTTGAGTTATAGAAGAGCACAGAGATATGAACACCTCGTCAAGGATCCAGAGCTAAGGAAGTTGGAAGTGCAGTTACAGTAGGTGTAGTAGTAGGCATTTTCCATGCAGGAACAGATGAATCTCCTCATTGTGGTAGAAAGAATGAAGAGATCCTAGGAGTAGTGTGCAGTAAAGAAACAGATCACTACCCTCCAGGGTAGGGTAATGGAAGTGACGCAGAAGCTACAACCTGTGCAAGATGAATCCTGGTAGGTGTTCAAAGAGATTGATGGACAGGGCTCACAATTGGATCAAGTGGTTGTAATAGTAGAACAATGCCTGGAAGGGCATGTTACAAAATAGATGATACAAGAGTTCACTGAGAAGGAGACTCATGCGAAGTAGCAATTCGAGGCAGCTTGAGTTAAGCTTGAGGCTTTCGAAGAATCATTGTCCACACATGAATGACTCAGGATGAGTCACATGTGAGTGTTGGGGGCATGTTGGCCCTCGACCAAGTTTTGAGGAAACCTTGGTTAGAGTTGGCCCACTTTTTGACTTCGACACATTGGTCAAGGAAGGGGCACCCAGGTGGAGCTGAGATCGCGAATCTCACTTATTTTGCAGGCTATGTGGACCCAGTAAGGGGTTCTTTAGGTTTTTTGTAATGGGTTATGGGATGTTGGCCCATGGGGTTTTCCTATGTTTAGGCCTTATTGTAAGGATTTGTAAAAGTATAAATAAAGAAGACTGTATTGTAAAAGTAGGGTTGAATCTAGCTAGTTGCAAGTAGTTTGAGTTTCTTTGTGAAAAATAATATATGTGCATCGAGGCTTTGTGCTTGATAGACAGTTAGGTCAGTGCCTTGACCTAGTTTTTGGAAGGATGATCTAGTGCTTAGTGCATAGATCTCATGTCTGGTGCAAATTTCAACTCTGTGGCTTAGTGCATAGGATCAAATGAATGTAAGAGATTGATGAATTATAAAGAGACAAAGAGGTTGGTGAACGTAGCCCCACACTGGGGCGAACCACGTACATCCGGTTTCTTATGGTTTTCTTTGTGCAATGATTATCTTTATTATGTTTTTCTTAGTCCTTAGATTACATATGTAATGGATATGTATATGTTGCTTTAATGACCTGCTTATGTTAAAATGCTATATATGATTCACAGTGCTAAGTGCTAAGTTTTTTAGGTGCATAATCTTTGTTGTTACTATGCTAGATCCATCCTTGGGTATGTTCAACGATGTTAATAAGGTTAATGAACTAATTTATGTAACTCCCTAAGCATTAACAAAATACTCTGTGAAGTGTTATTATCACATATCTATGTCCCAGCCTGGTTACAGACACCTGTGTCCTGTAACCCCCCCTGTTTCTACCTCAGGTGAGACTTCGCCTGCCTCACAGGTGTTGTCAAAAGGGCCGGTAGTCGGGGTTTTTTTTGTGTTGTTAAGCATTGAACCCTGGTTCTACCCCTGTGACAACACTACCTAACATTTATGATTATTGTATTGTGTTTCAGCCATTAGTTCCTCTTCTAACCTCACATATTAGGGGGCATCTGTTATAGCTCTATTTTCCACCATAGAGACACATGGAGGACCCACTGACATTGTCATGCTGAGACACACTCTTTTGCCTTGGATTTCATATATTTTTAGAGATGTTGCACCTTGCAAGCCTAGAAAGATGTGATCGTTCATAGGCTACATCTATGGAAGCACATGATTGGTCACAAGTTGCATCACTACAACCTAGGACCACCCCTATTATGAACCAATCCCTTGAGAATGATAAAAATTCAGTGAATAATAGTCCACTTTGAGGAGGAAACCTCCTTTTATAATATATTCAATGTACAATATGGGATGATATGATCCTAAGACTAGGTCTCCTTGGTATATATATAGGAGACACAAGGTAATATTATAATGAAAGGGTACAATGAAGGGTTCTAGGCTACATACAAATATAACAATAGAAATCTAATAAGTCAATATATAGGGATTAATAAGGGGTTTTATACTTAACATGGGGATTTTTCTAGGGCTTAACATGCCCCTACCCTTCAAACAAGTGTTTTCCTCAACACTTGACTAACTACATGTGTTTTTGCATGAAGAAATGATCTTCCCATGCTACATATTCTACTTGTAGGTTCTTCCATTTAAGGAGATACTCAGTAGTTTCTCCATTTCATAGTTGTTTAATCCTTGTTTCAAGGATTGTTTCTAGTTATATTATGATTTCCCTTATTCATTGATATCTGGTAAAATAGTTTGGACTGGTATATTTTCACCAATTACCTTCTTTAGGAAAGAAACATGGAAGATTGGATGTACATGTGAAGATGGAGGTAACTCCAATTTGTAAGCCATACTTACAATCCTTTTAAACACCTTATAGGGGCCATAATATTTGGGTGCTAATTTATTGTATTTCTTTTGTTTCTTGAGGGACATCTATCTATATGGTTGTAACCTCAAAAATACCCAATCCCCCACTTCAAATTCCCTTTCACTGTGATGTTGATCTGCTTGTTTTTTCATCCTATTTTGTGCCATAACCAACTTTTCCTTCAATAGTTTGAGAATCTCTTATTGGTGCCCTATGTGGTCCTCCACTACCTAAACCTTTGTAGTTTCTTTCAAGGGTGATGTGATGTATGGAGGATGATATCCATAAAGTGCCAAAAATGGAGAAATTTTATATTAAGTATGGAAGGATGTGGTGTACCACCATTCTACCAAGGGAAACGACTTGACCCATTGTGTATGTTTATTAGATACAAAGAAATTAAGATATCCTTCTAGACAGTTATTCACAATCTCATTTTTCCCATCGGATTGAGGATGATAAGATAAGCTATGAGCCAATTGAGTACCCCAAACAAGAAAATAATCTAGTCGAAAAAATTCCAGTGAAAATTGGATCTCTTTCACTTACAATAATCTTGGGGACTCCATGTATCTTTTGAATGGTTTCAATGAATTTTGTGGCTAGTATAATTTCTTTAAAAGGATGATAAAGAGAGAGAAAATGGGCATAATTTGTCAGTTGATCCACTACTACCTGTAATTTTTAAACCTTTGAAGTAAAGTAATGCATACTGATTCTTAAGAAAAAACAGAAATTAATCAATGGCTCATACACATAGTACACATTGATTTACATTGGAAACCCTTAACGAGGAGAAAAACATCCTTCCTTGGTGTTGCACCTCTCAACTCTTCATTATATTAATTTAATCATTCAAAATACAATATATACAATATTTTAGTTATTACACAACTAACAAAACCCTAATCCCTTAATCCAATATTAATTTAGAAAACTGCTACAAATAGCGAAAAACACTAAAATACCAAAAACCACCCAAAAACATTTATTGCACATAGTGAACCCTCTATTTCTTCTTCTTTCCATAAAAGTGCATCTACCACAATATTGTGTTTTCCTTTCTTGTAGGTAATTTCAAAGTCATAAACTAGCATCTTTGTGACCCATTTTGTTTCTCTTCTGAAGATAATCATTTCTCCAAGAAGTAATTCAAACTGTCATGGTACTTTAATTTTAAAGTGTCTTTGAATTAGGTTAGGGCATCATTTCTTAAATGTATGTAGTATGGCCAACATTCATTTTTCATAAATGGGTTTGAGTAAGTTTTTTTCCTTTAAGTTGGTTTCCTTCAAAGGCAAGGGGCCTTCCTTCTTGCATTAAAACTACACCAATTCCATGGACTAAGGCATCACACTCCACAATAAATGTTTTTTTGAAGTTGGGTGTGGCTAAGACATGAGTTGTACACATATCCTTCTTAATTTTTTAAAATTATTTGGTTGCTTCTTGAGTCAAAGAAAATTTTTCCGTCTTTAATAATGTTGTTAGAGGTGTTGTTATTTGACCATAGTTATTGACAAACTTGCAGTAATAGCCTATCAATTCTAATAATCCTCTAATTTTCTTCAAGGTTTTGGGAATCGGTCCTTCCCTCATAGCTTTAATTTTTTTAGGGTCCACTTTTACACCTTCATGAGATATAATATGACCCAAATATTCCATTTCTTGAACCCCAAAGGCACACTTGGAAAGCTTTGCATAAATTTGTTCCTCTTTCAAAAATTGTAATACTCTGTCAACATGTTGTACATGCTCTTCCCAAGATTCGATGTATATTAGTATGTCATCAAAAAAAACTAACACAAATTTTCTAAGGAAGGGTTTGAAAATATAATTCATCAAGATTTGAAATGTTGAAGGTCCATTAGTAAGTCCAAATGGCATAACCAAAAAATCATAATGATCTTCGTGTTTTCTAAATGATGTTTTGGGAATGTCTTCCTGCCTCATTCTGATTTGATGATATGTCAAACGAAGATCCAACTTAGTAAAGAAAATTTCTCCATGTAATTAATCTAATACATCATCAATGGTAGGAATAGGAAACTTATCTTTGATGGTGATTTTGTTGAGTTTTCTATAATATGGACACATATGCCATGAACCATCCATTTTCGTAAGAATCACTATTGGTGAAGAGAAATAACTTTGGGTAGGTTGAATGATGCATGTATCTAACATTTCTTGGATCATACACTCATTCTCTCTCTTTTGTGCATATGAATACATATAAGGATTAATGTTAGGTGGTACACTTCCTGGTTGCAAATGAATAGCATGGTCATGATCTTGAGCAGGAGGAAGACCCTTAGGCATCTCTCCAAATACCTTGGAATGGATTTTTATAATTATTTGGAGATACAGAGGATATAGATGTATGAACATATAGTGAGCACAACTGTGCAATTACACCATAGTGTCCCTTTTTGAGTAATTTTGTCATCTTATTAGAGATTATCACCTTAGAGGGTTTCCCTTGGATACCTCTAAGATCAATTTCCTTACCTTCTGAGGAAAATATCATGAAAATATCTTGAAAATTAAGGGATACTATTCCCAATGATTGTAACCATTGGAACCCTAATACAACATCAACACCACCAACTTGAATAGAAATCATGGGACTATCCAATAAATACTCCCCCATATTGATTTTAATACTATGGAACTTCCCAAAACAATTTATGGTACCTCCATCTACAATTATTACTTGAAACTATGACGTTGGAAATATAAATAAATTGATATTTTTTTCTAATTTGCAATTGATGAAGTTATGGGTACTACCATAATAAATCAACATTGTTACCTTTATATTTTTTATTTATCCTTGTATCGTGAAGGTTTGTGGAGTGTGATGTTGGCCAATGCATGACAATATATCATTTGTGGAGTGTTTATGCCCCTTAGTGTACTTGTTGTCACAATTCAAACATAGTCCCTTTTCTCTTCTTTCATCCATTTGTTGAGGTTTCAGCCTTGTCGGTTGAGTGAGGCTAGGAGAGGGAACATGGTGCTCTCTATAGTTGTTAGTGTCCACCCTTCTAGTAGCCATTTTTTTTTCCACTTTCCTTTCCATATTGAATTCTTTCTCTAGGGATTTAGGTTTGAAAAGATGCACCTCATGTTAAATGTTCTCCTTTAAAGTGTCCATAAAGAGATATAACAAATTATCCTAGGGAATGTTCTTTAAATGATCTTTTGGAATTGTTAAATGTGCTCCATAATTGGACCTTTTTGTCAAAGATTTATCAATTGACTAAACAATTTATTGCTCTTAATATCCCCATAATGTGATATCAATTCATCTGTAAAAATGCACCAAGAGACAATAGAATTATTTTCTCTTTCACAAAGTCATTGGCACCAAACAAATTGATGATTTTATAAATAAAAGGATGCAATAAGTATATTTTGTAAGCTTGGAAATTGGTGTATATCAAAGTATTTCTCCATATGGAATATCCATGTTATAGAATCTTTACCATCAATATTCCTTATATCGATCTTTGCGATGTAGTAGTTCCTTGGTGCCGCATTGAAACCTCGATGATGTGGGTATTGAAGTGATGAATAATCATGATATTGGGACTCAATATTTATTTCCTCTACATTTTCATGATTTCCTTCCATTTTGATATCTCCTTTAGGGATTATCTCATCTAGAGCATGTAAGATCACGAAAGACATGGAATTTTGAAATTATAACATATTATTTTCCATATGTTTTTTATTTTCATCCATATTATTTTCCATCTATTTATATTTTCATCCATTATATTTTCCACCTCATCCATTTTGTTTTCCACCCTATACATCTCCTTTTCCACCTTTCCAATCTAGTGAAAGATTTCTTCGCTTTCTTCTTGAGTCGTGGTTGAACTCTCTGAAGGGTTAGTTGGTGAAATAAATTTTGAAGGAACCTTTTTATCCATGTGATAAAATAACAATTCTCCTATTTTTCTTCTTTATCACAAATTTTGAATCATCAAAAATAGATCTTTCGTTCAAAAGTTATTCCAATTGTAAGTTGTGTACCTTTCAAACCCTTAAGTTGGAGTATGTCTGGATGGTTGACCTTTTTCTTGATATATATATTTGAAATTTGAACCCTTATAATTCTAAAATTTAGCCCTTTAATACTTTTAAATGACTTCTTAAACTCCTAAAAATTTCACAGACTCAACCTTCACTGATAAAAATTTATAGCTTTAAGATTGATTTCGGGATTAGAAAAAATATCGAACTCCCATGAGATATATCTCACAATTTATAATGATTAATATTTTGAAAAATTTTCCATAGGTAATTTAATCTGTATCCTTAGTATTATAAAATTTTCAAAGTCTGAAACTTCACCCAAATGTTTTTATAGTGAAAATAAAAAGATGGCTTGTTTGAGACTAATTTTAGGACTAGTCACAAACCCTAACTTCCAAAGGAGATATCTCTGAAAATATAATGAACTAGATCCTCAAATATTTACCACATGTTATTTTCTATTGTTCCTCATTATTTTAAAATTTCGGTTGTCTAAAATTTTCTAGAAAAAAAAGTTGTAGAATAAATCCTAAGATGACTCATTTAAAATTGATTTCAAGATGGGTCAAAAACCCTACCTGCCATATGCTATATTTAGAAAAGTATAAAAAACTATAAAACCTAAAAAAATTACCAGAAGTACTTGGATATGTCTCCTGAGTAACCTCCAAATTTCGTTTTTTGAAGCAACCCGGAAAAAGAAAGAAAAAAAAGTTATAGCAAAAATTCCATAGTAACTCATTTGAAGAAGAAAAACCCGAGGATCGATGCTCTGAAAGCTAATGTTATGAACCAACCCCTTGATAATGACCAAAATTTATTGAATAGTAGTTCACTTCAAGGGGGAAACCTCCTTTTACAATATATTCAATGTACAATATGAGATGAGATGATCCTAAGACTAGGTATCCTTGGTGTGTGTGTGTGTGTCTATATATATATATATATATATATATATATATATATATATATATATATATATATATATATATATATATATATATATATATATATAGGAGACAAAGGGTTAAATTAAGGGTTCTATCCTACATACAAATATAATACTAGAAATGTAATAATTCAATATATAGGGATTAATAAGGGGTTTTATACTTAACATGGGGCTTTATCTAGGGCTTAACAACCCTTATCACCTTTTAGATTTGATGATTTATGAGGATATCAACGTTGGGTGATTTATTTGTCTCGTGATATGATCTTGGGAACTCATAATAGAATTAGAGTTCATTGAGTTCTAAAGATCTAGAAACATACCCTAGCCTCCTCCATAAATCTATATAAAGAAGGAATTCCAAGGGAGAAGGAGAGGAGGAATAATTGAAGTAAACTTATGTTGCATGTTTTCAAAGGAGCTCATCCTCAAATTTGGTCTTCATATCAGGTCAACCTTTCTTGTTTGAGGGATAAGGAGGAGCTTGAGAAAGGGCCAAGGAGAAACTCAATCAAGACTCAAGGTAAAACAATGATTTATGTACATTTTCTCCACTTATCAATATAGATCTACATGGTTTTCCCCTTCCACTGCTGGTGTATTCAGTTGTAAATGGTAGATATGTTCTTTCCTTGAGTATATCAGATTAGATCTAGATCATATTTATGATTCCTAATTCTCGAAGAGGTTTGAGTTTGGTATTTGTTGTCTCCTTGTGTGTAGGAAGAAGGTTTCAGGAACCGAAGATATATCTTTGGAGTTGCATCAGCCAAGAATATGCAAGGACAACCTCCAAAAAACACGTATTCCATTCTATATCATAGCATAAATATGAACAAATCTAATATATTTAGGAAATATCTTGTTGTTATCTATCCTGCAATCTGTCTCATATCACAAGTAGATCTAAAGGAGTGCTCACCTATCCATAAGGGGTATTTATCCATAACAATGAGTGTGGAAAGGCATGTGTTATTGGACTAATCGGTAAGTGCGGACACAAAAATATCTCCCTAACTTCCACATGAAGCTAGAAAAAAACAATAGAGAATACAAACTTCACCTTAGACTTCATTGTCATATAAACTAGTTTGGGGAGGTACAAGTGACATACCTTTTAAATGACTCTTGATCCTCTCTAGTGTCGTCCTTGCAACTCCTTCTTTGAGTTAATGAGATAGTGTGCTTGTTTAAGAAGCACAAACCAACAAAGAGAGAGGACAAAGATATATATATATATATATATATATATTCCAATGAACTCTATGTATAAGATCAAGAAGTTATACAATAAAAGTTAAGACACTTTTATAGGGAAGAAATGTATTGATGCATTATATTAAATGGAAAGTGGAGAATACAACCCATGATGTTGCAAGATCTCTTTAAATGGTTCTTTTATCCAACACACACACCTTTTMTCCAATGCCTTTGATGAAGAAGATCCACCATCTAACTTAGAGAACTAAAGAAAATCTCTCAAGTATAATCTRTAGCAGAATTTTTCATACATATGCAAGGCCTTGMAAACCTTAGCCTTTTCCATAAGAGATCCATATTTATATAGGGTGAAAGAGAGATGGATGAGGGKATTAGGATGATCTCACTAAATTAGAGAAGCGAGTAAGATCCAGACCGATTGAAGGCCACCTCATCTTCTAGAAGATTCCCTTCTAGAACATTCGTGAATTTTGACTTTTCCTTTTCTTAAGCATCATCKCACCCCATGTGAAGGAAGCATGTGATGACGTTGCAGTACAATTTTAGTGCAGAGTGTGATGATCATGCATCGTCGCACCCCATGCATACAACAGAGTGCGACGACCTTCCTTGTTATAGTTTTTGAAAGAGGAAAAGAAAACCACTTTTCTCTTGGAGAAAGTCTCTTTTAATATTTTTAGAGAACATGAGAACATGTTTTCAGTTGATTGTTGAGGTGACCAAAATAATGTGTAACAACATGCAACCGTGTCTCTAGAACACAAAACAAACCTAGGTAAAAAAAAAGAAAAAAAAAGCATCATGTAGGATATGGACACTCATAAGCATGTCTCCTCCGGGGACAAGGTTAGAAATGCAAGAGAAAGTGACACAAATGGCAAGTGACAAAAGAAAATGCAATAGTATTATGTTAGCTACAACAATGCATTAGTCCCAAAATAAAAAGTAAAGGTAAGAATTGAAAATGTAAATCAAACAAAAATACAAGATCCCACTATGGAATAACTATAAAAGGATGAGAAAGAATCATTTGGTTTCAATATCAAAGCCATGACATGACTAATAGGGCTCCCAAGCCTATGAGAATACTCAACATGGGTTCCAAAAGGCAAGTGGGGTGCTAACTAGGGTGACCCTTCATAGGAAAATGGGGTGCTAACTAGGGTGACCCATCATAGGAAAATGGGGTGCTAACTAGGGTGACCCATCATAGGAAAATGGGGTGCTAACTAGGGTGACCCATCATAGGAAAACAGGGTGCTAACTAGGGTGACCCATCATAGGAAAATTGGGTGCTAACTAAGGTGACCCATCATAGGAAATCGGGGTGCTAACTAGGGTGACCCATCATAGGCAAGCTCTACTATACAACTTATGACAAATGAAAGACAAGAACATGTTAAATGTCACATCTTGGTAAGTTTGATCCTAAGGCATACTATTGTAGAAAAAGGGATAGCAATGCAAAATGAAAGGAAAAAATACCTATCCCTATATGCCAATCAATAATCATTTACCTCAAGATCATAGGAAATTAATGTCAAGGCATGCCAAACAAATGTCACTTTATTGCATCCATATTCCTGTAAACAATCAAAAATAACTTCCCTAGTATCAAATCAGTCAATAACCCAAGATTGATAAGAAAAATGGTGCAAAATTGTATTTCATATAATTAAATATGGTAAAAGACATGATTAAACAAGTGAAAAACTGATTTTTACCATGTCATTTGTAAAATTTACCAAACTAAGTGAAAAAATACAAAATTTTACCCCAAAATTTGGCAACAGATTATGAGAGCATCAACCAACTGATTTTGATTATGTATAGACTAGGTACTTCACAAACTCATACTCTTTCCTTTCATTGCTTGTTTTTCAATGTTTTTTCCTTTTTATCTATTCTTCAACTATTTAAAGTGTTTAGTCTGCAAGCTCATGATTGTCCTTAATATAGGTCACTGGCAAAAATCCCTACTAACAAACTCCCCAAAGGATATTTGTGAGCACAAGAAACTATCTACAAATGAATTCATGAGCGCCCCTCAAAAAAAATAAAAAAAAAATTGAATTGATACTAACTTCCAAATATTTCATTGACCTTATAGGCATATTAACAATATTTATTGAGTGGAGAGAGAGTGAGCATGAGGATAATGACAACATTTCACTCACTGACAAAAGAGTTATGGATTCCCTCCATGACTAGGGACTCTTGAAATTATTCAAGTGTCAAAACACGCAAATTTGGAACAATACAGAGGATGATAGGATAATGGGATCTTGATTGAGATGATTTTTAGGTTGATGATGAGACCTTGATGATAGAAGTCGAGGATATATACTTATTGATGATATTATCCTAGTGAGGTGAGTCGGTAATCTTGAAAGGAGGTAGCCAAGGAGGGGATGCTAACACCATTAATAAGTATATTGATATCTATTGCCTAATTGGTACTCAAAAAGTGAGTAAGAAAATCCCCATAGGTGCCATCCAAGACTTGAGCCTTAGGACTATCATTTTTACCATATGCAGATAGTTAGGAATACAACACCACATTTATCCTCTCATTCACTATGGCACATATTTCTTGAAATTGACATTATTTCATTGGTCAATGGGTCTTCTTGTCAACATGAAGGCCTAGTTGACAGCGTCCAGGTTAGAGAGATAGAATAAATTAGGTTGTGGGAGTGTTATTTGTTCCTC
>ML776952.1:2136318-2149511 GCA_009831015.1 Picea engelmannii | reverse complement strand
AATTCCCCTAGAGCCCAATGGGGCCCCATTAGTAAGAACAATATTTCAATCATTTTAAGTATCTTTTAATGTTTTTGGTTTTTTTCTTTTAATTAATTAAGTTTTAGAGATTTTAAAAGGTATATAATTTTCTTGGATATGTAATGTCAATAACAAAAAGATTTGTTGATGATACAAACATATGCCTAGTTCACCTAGATGGGTTCCCTTAGAACCATCATAGAGGTAGAGAGGAGGAACAAACCTTAAGAGTGGGACTGACTAGAGGAACAAATATCATAGATATTGAGAGAGTAATCCAAGAGGACCAATGAAACCTCGAGTGGCTGATCTAAGAGTTTCCATTGACATATATAGAGGACATCCTAAAACAACTATAAAGGCATGTAGTAGGAGTTCATTAGTTGTGGTATCGGCTTCTATGAATATTGTCCACGGTGATCATGTGTTATCATGGTGTTTAGGAGGGTCTAAGGATTGAGGAGTAGTACTCTTTGTATCACCTTTTTTTTTCAGCAAATAAAGACCCATTAGGTATCATAAAAGGTTGTAAAGCCCATTTTTGTACATGATATTACATGTATTTTTTGGACATGATGTGACATATTATATATACATATGATTTTGGTTCTACTTTTTTTTTTTTTGTAAATGAGTGTGTGAATCTATATTGCTTTATAAGGTTATAGTACAAAATTGATGCAAGGATTCCCAGGATCTACCTTAATGGAAACCAAATTTGGGGTCCTTGGAGTGCAGTATATGAAAGTAAACAAAAAGTTCCTGGGTCGCCACAACGGGAAACCAACCCAGGCTAGCATAATCTAGTCTAAAAAATTCATCAAAAGAAATCAAAAAAAGTTTGAACATAGTGAGGTGAGCTCCTACTCTGAGAGACAAGGTCTGGGTGGGTCATGCACTAGTCTAGGTTGATGGGGTGCTCTGCATCCCCTTTCTGTTGTGTCATGCCCACCTCCCTCTGTTCCACCAGACATAGCTTTCTAATGCAAGTTGGGGTTCCATTACTGTCGGCTGGAGTGATATCTATATGGTGGATGTAGCATAGATAGAGATGAAATTGTCCTGCCATTCACTCCAGTTTCTCCTATTGTCTTTTTTGGTCCTCCACCAACCTTTTTACCCCCATCTCTAGGTTGCTGAGGTGGTTGAGAATTCCTATGTGCTCTTTCTTCTGCTCTTTGGTTTCCGTCCTTTTGGTCTCCCCCTGGTTCACACACATCTTACCTATCATCATTTTGGTTCTCCAAGCTTCCTCCATCGTCCTGTGGTAGAGGGTTATCCTTGATTGTGTGGTTTTGGGGTCCCGTATCCCCCCTGCTTCCTGGGTTAATGTTGACCAGGATTTTCCCCTGCGGGCATTGTTAATTTCTCCCTCCCATCTTTTAATGATCGTCTTCCCCTTGGTGTCTACCTTCGTGAGGAAGGTGCTCCTTATGTCCCTGGTCGCCTGTTCAATTCTTATCATCCGGTGGGCTCTTTGTGGAGGTTCCTTTCCCTGGGGGCCTCTCTTGCTGTTGGTTTTATTCATGCGCACCATCTTAACTTGCAGGTGGTGGTTCTTATGTTGGGTTATTTCCCTGTTCTGTTGCACCTCCTTTTGATAAGTAAGGTGGCCCCTGTAATTGTGATGCCTCATTCTGTGATATGTTCTGGTGTCCCAGCGTTTATGGAGACAACCCGGTTGCAATCCCATCCTTGCAATCATGATCTGCTCATTAAAGTGGTCCTGCCAGTCAGAAGACTCTGTTCCAAAGCATGTGCATTTGATGACCCTATTGTTATCCCTGCACGAATGATCTACGCTGCTCATTGTATGCCATCCCTTTCTCTATCCCATCTCAGTACTTAGGTGAGGTGTGTTCCTACTTGGCCCTGGTGAGACCTGTCGTCCATCATCCTTTGCCACCTATGAGTTAGGTCCATCGTCCTTTGCTTCCTGTGACTTATCTCTTCTACTTTCCAATGGGTATCTTCTATACTTATTTTTATTGACAGGGTTGTGGTGTCGTACCTTCGCCTGATGTGTGATCTGTGTTTGCATTTGCAACCTTAATTGATCGGTGGGCCATCAGATTCTGTCTGGGACCTACGTTTCCTACAGTGTCTGTTGAACCTCCATTCTTGTCATAATCTTTCGTACTACTCTTGTTATCCCAGTCTTTTTCTGCAAGTTGGGTGCAGTCTGCTCGTAATTGACCTTGCGGGATGTCGCTCCAGATTTTGTCTAGTTCTAGACCTTGACCGTTCTTGACCTCCTCGTTTTCTATTATGTCCACCAGTCCATTTGTTGACCTCCTCACCCAGTGCAACTTCACATTGATCCCTGTCTGCAAGTGCTCCTGGATTTTTTTCAGTAGGTAGGCCAATCACCAGTGCCTCTGGATCTTGCCTATTCTGGTACCATTTTGGAGTTTTCTCACTGTGTTGATGAATAGTGCGAAGTCTCCTTCCACTATGGCGTTCGTCATCCCCTCCCATCTGAGAATATCCAGACCTGTCTCTAGGGCCCTGAATTCTGCGGTGTTATTGGTGGATTTTCCTAGGCTCCCCGCATATAGTCGTATGATGTTCCCTTTACTGTCCTTGATTACTCCTCCCAGACCTATTCTTCCTGGGTTTCATTTCGTTGCCCCATCAAAATTCAACTTGAGAGAGCCTGGAGGTGGTGGTTTCTAGTTGCGCTCACCTACTTGGAGTTGCAGCTGTTGTTTGTTTGGATTGGGGTTGCGCCCACCAATTAGTTGGAAAACCTCTAGGACTCTAGAATCCTAATCAATGGGTTGTGCACTACCCTCCCTACAGTTGCTTCTCATCACTGTCTCGCGTATCATGGAGGTTATTTTTTCCTTGATCTTCCCTTTTGGCCAGCTTTGGTTTCTGAAAATGCACCTATTCCTTTCCTTCCATGTCGACCATATGATCATTCCTAGGGTGAGGATCCAACATAAGTTCACCTCTGCTTGGTCGTTGTAGTTTTCTCTCCAGAGATTGATTGTTGTGGTTGTGTTACTACGGATCCTGTCTGACTGACGAAAGATACTTGTTGCCTAGTCCCATAGTTCTACAGTGTAGGCGCATTCATCGAGGATATGGTTGGTTGTTTCTTCCTGATTTTGACATAGATGACATCTTGACGGATCAGTGAAACCTATTTTCCTTAGGTTATCCCAAGTTAGGATGTGGGTGTGTAATATTAGCCACTGGAAGATCTTAATCTTTGGCCATTGGGGGCTCTTCCAGAGCTTATCCCAATGTTGCGCTAGATCATCTTGGTATGGGTCTGCCATATAGTGTCGGATTTCTTTTAGGTTGAATTCCCCTCCATCCTTTTTGCCCCACCTCAGCTGGTCTTCTCCTTCCGTTATTGTTATTTTCTGCCTGCCCAGTTCCTCCTCCACCTATTTTATTGTTGTTGTGGGTATCTCATTGTTCTAAGGAATAATATTTTCCCAGGTTCTCCATTTGTCGCGGTCCATTCCCTACTGCCAGTATCGATAGACATTGATTTTTCCTTGTGTGATGAGGTCCTATTGGAGTATCCCTCTGTCTAGGTTTTCCATCCTTGGTTCCTATTGCCAAGCATCCTCCTAGAATCTGGTTGTTCTTCCATTCCTAATTTCCTAAAAGTTGTGTGTCTAAATCCATGCTTTGTTGTGCCATGCTATATTCCAAATGGTTGAGCCTTCCCTGGTTCCTCCAAAATGGATTATGTCCTAGTTGCGGGTGTCCGGTGCCTATTTTTCCTTCCATAGGTTTACCCAAGGTGTTGTAGTTTCTTTGACCCAATGCCACCATAGTTTCGCCCCATATGCATTATTGGTCATTTGTGGATCTTGCAGCCCCAAGCTTCCTTTTCTTTCTGGCCTACAGACTTTCTCCTAGGCCAGCAGGGCCCATTTTTTCTTTGTTTCCGCACCTCACCATAGGAAATCCCTCTAGATGGATCTGATTTTCTGTAGGATCCCCTGTGGAGTGGGGAATACTGACATCATATAGGTTGGGATATCTTGTAAGACAATCTTAGTTAGGATCAGTCTACCAACTAGATTAAGGGACCTATACGTCCAGTTTTTTACCCGCTCTTGTAACCTGTTTATTACTCCTTCCCAAGTTGACAACTTATATACATTGTCTGTCAAAGGAACCCCCAAATACTTGGTTGGGAGTGTTTTCCATTCAAAGCCTAGAATGTTAGTCAAATTCCTTTGGATAGTTGGGTTGGTATTAAAGAAAAATATCATCGACTTGGAGTGGTTGATCTCAGCACCCGAGGCTTCTCCAAAATCTTCTAGGATGCGTTTGTAGGCTTTAGCTTCTTTGACCATGGGTATGTCATGGAGGAGTGTGTCATCTACAAATTGTTGGTCGGTTGAAGTAGGGAAATTTTCGAAAGGTTTGAGCCCTATTATTTCTCCAGTTGTTGTTGCGCTCTTTATGCTCCTGCTGAGGCCTTCCATCATTAGAATGAACAGGAAGGGGGACATCAGGTTGCCTTGTCTGATCCCTCTCGTGGGCTAGAAAGGTTTGTCCGGGGCTCCATTGATTAGTAGCGAGTAGCTTGTTGTGGATACTAGGCTGACAATCCAACTCATCCAGTGCTGGGTGAAACCAAAGGCTTCCAAAGTCTTGATCATGTAATGCCAACTAATTTTATCATAGGCTTTTGCTAGGTCCAGTTGTATTAACATTCCCCCTCTTTTGAAGTTTTAAGGTGTGAATGATCTCATGGGCCTGGATGATATTGTCCATTATTTGTCTACCTTCCACGAAGCCTGCCTATTCTTGTGAGATCAGTGAAGGTAGGAGGGGTTTCAATCTATTTTCTATGACTTTGGAGATAATCTTATAGATCACGTTACAAAGTTCTATGGGTCTGTACCAGTCCGAGGTTTTGGATTCATTTTCTTTAGGGATTAGGGTGATCATGGTTGCATTTAGTGCTTTAAGGATGGAGGCAGACCTTCTAGATTCCTCTACTACCTTATAGATGTCATTTTTGACAATTTCCCAACAGGCTTTGAAGAAATACATAGTGAAGCCATCTGGACCTGGTTCTTTCCCACTGGGCATTTCATAGAGAGCTTGATCAACTTCTTCCATGGAAATAGGTTTGTTTAGGAAGATGTTTTGTTCCTTGGTAACCAAGCGTGGAATATGCTGGGTTATTTTCTTGATGGCCTCCGATTTGTCTTGATGAGGTTCTTGGGCTATCCCATGGAATGGCTGACTAGAGCACTTTTGATCTCCTGATGTGACTCACGCTCGATTCCATCCTTGTTCTTGATCTTCAATATTTTGTTATGGGATCTTCTAGCCATGGTTGTTCTGTGGAAGAACTTGGTGCTCTGCTCTCCTTCCTTTATCCATCGGATGTGGGACTTTTGACACCAGAGTGTTTCCTCTTGCTGGCATCACGCCTCCCATTATTTTGTAATTTAGAGCTCTTCCTTTTTCCGGTCCTCCATATAGCCTTCCCGTAAGCAAGTTTCTTGGATTTTTTTCATTTTTTCTTCGATGTTGTTTTTCTCTGTGTTTATATTCCCAAAGATATCCTTGTTCCATTCCTTAAGCTTTTTTCTGATGTATTTAAGTTTCTTGTGTAGTTTGAACATCCTAGTCCCTTGCTCTGGTTGCTCCTCCGGCCAACATTGTTTGATTTTTTCCTTGAAAGTCGGGTGATCGATCCAGAATTTCTTGAATCTAAAGGGTATGTTCTTAGGTGTTGTTTGGAAGCCTGCTTCCAGTTGTACTGGCCAGTGATCAAATCCACCCCAGGGGAGGATGTTGCAGTCTAAGGTTAGCCCTTGAATGATGATTGACTCTGATATAAGGAATAGTTCAAGTCTTGTATCTACCTAGAACTAGTTCATCCGTTTATTGGTCCAGGTGAACTGGCCATTCTTGGTTTGGAGGTCTACCATCTCCGCTCTGTACCACCCTTCTTTTCTGCTAGGGAGGTGATAATGTTGAAGTCCCCTGCCAGTATCCAGTGGAGGTTGGTGGCTCAGCCTTTTATATCTTCTAGGTCTCGAATCATTCCTTTCTTTTCCTTTGGCCTGTGGGGCCCATACACATTTTGGCATAGAATCTCCTCAGTATTTCCTATGATTTGCATGTGTACCGTTAGGGTGTACCTTGTTGCCTCGGCTGCTATTAAGTTTAGGATTTGTGGGTTCCACAGAGTGATTATGTCGCTTGACCTTTGGTGGTCTTCGATGGCTACCATCTTGTAATTGCGCCAATGTTGTTTACTGATTTCCTCCATTCTGTCTGTAGTACATTTCGTCTCTTGAATAAAACATAGATCCGGTTGCTCTTGCTTTAGTTTATTCCTAAGGATTCTTTGTTTTCTTGGGATGTTTAGGCCTCTTATATTCCAATTTATAAACTTCATTTTTAAACATGTGGGGGAGAGTGGGGAAAGATTTTCTCAATCTGACTCGAGTTTATCAGTAGTGCTCCCAGCTCTTGTAGTGCTACATTGTTTGATTTCCTGCCTTTTTTCCTTCTTGTCTGTTTGGGGGATGGATGTGATTGTCCCTCATCGGATTTCACTCCTAGGTTTCCTATCTACCCGTGTGTGCATTTTTGTCCTCTGGATTTGGATTCCTCCCATAGGAGGAATAGGTATTTCATGCGGTCGAGTTGCTCTGTTGGTAGGCTGTCGACTCCCTGTCTTTTCCATTATTCTAATATGTGCGGAAGCTATATCCCTTCACTTTCCACCAAGTCTCTGATATCGGGTTCTTTTGTACCTACTTTGCTCAGGGTCATCTCTGCATCCCCCTCTATATCTTGCATGGCATTGTTGTCCTCTTTTGTTTCTCCGTCCATCGGGGTTGCGCAACTCCCCTGAGCTGTTGTAATGTTTGGTTGTTAGGTGGCCTCTTTTGTTGCTTGGTCCTTGACTTATGGAACCTGTGTCGAGTCCTTTTCTTCTGTTGTCCCTTTTTTTGTTTGGTCCCTTCCTTCCATCATATTCTGGGTCTCTTGGGTATTTCCTACCGAGGTTTTATTTTTCTTTTTATTTTCTCTATTCCTAGGGTTCGGGGTTATAAAACCTTCCTCGTCTTGTTGTGTTTTGGGATTTACTGCTTCTTGCCTTTTGTTTAGAGGGCACTCTCTTATCAATTTTCCATGCTCATGGCATCATCTACATCTAAAGGGGATCTGTTTGTAATCTATGTTTTGGATCCATTCCTCATCCCTGAATTCTAGACTTATGGCTTCTGGGAGTGCTCCAGAAACGTCCATCTCTATACAGATTCTTGCATACGATGTGTATCTTCCTTTTAGGGTGGCTTCTGAGGTCTTCACATATTTCCCCAATTTGTTTCCTATCACTTCAAAGGTAGACGACAGCCAGTAGTCTAGGGGTAGGGAATAGAGTCTCAGCCATACTGGTACCTTTTTGAACATTTCTTTCTCTAGGAAAAAATTTTCTTTCCAGGGTTGCATGTAGAGTCCTGTTGAGGTGTGGAAGTATGGACCTCCCTAGAAGACTTGTCCCTATCCTCCAGGTTAATAAAGACTGCTGTGAAGAAACCCTTCGAGCCTAGGTGTAGTTCCACTTCTCTATTTGGCTTCCAGTGGTATTTAATCCATTTGCACAGAGTTCTTTTTGTGGGCCATAACCCCATTTATTTTCATATGAGCACATGCATCTTCATTTGATTCATGTAGAGTTGCATTTGTGGGTCTTCCAATACCACCTTGGGTATCAATGTTTTTTTGGGTTTGCAGGGGTTGTGCTCCTCCATTCTGTTGACCTTCCCGATCTCATGCTTTTCATTCTGAGTCTCCTTAGTGACTTCCTCCATGGTCTCATTTTTGTCCCGACTTCTTTCTTGATGCTTCCTTGGGTCTGATCCTGAGGTTCCTATCGTTGGTGCCTTGAAAACTCCGCTTCTTGTCCCTTTTCCTCTGTCCACCACTACCTGTTAGTATGAGGGGGGTCTCCTTGCCCCCCCCCCCTACTACTCATGTTTCTCTCTGTTGTGGCCGCAACTTCAAACCCTAGCTCGCCACAATTGTCAATTCTCAAGCACCTCTAAAGTAGTATAGTATCATTCCTCCTAATGGTACTTGAGGTTCCCTTGTTATTTTTATTATTAGTAAGTCAATTATTGCTAGAAATTCTTTTATTTTGGTTCTACTTATATGTGTAAAAATTATGTGATTGGTTTTTCATGTCTATGCACTTGTATGGTTTGTTTAAGTTAATGTATGTCTGGATTCATATATCACTGATAAAATACTTTTTCATAATAAGTTACATATTGTATATCTCTTGGGTGAATGGTCAGCTGAAAATGTATTATACATATTTACCATTATACAATGTTGGCATATGTCTATTTATATTGAGCCCTTTATTTCATTCTCCTCAACTTCTTGTGGTTCTAAAGAAGAGTCACAGATATATGGTTCAAAATGTTGACTTGACAACTTCAACCATAGAATCTCTAGCTTTATATACCATCTTGACAACTAATTTCAATGAAGGGATCTCACATTTGAGTGGGAGAATCACTTCCTCTCCATGCACAAGTTAGAAGGGAATGAATCTTGTAGTGGTTTTTACTAAGGTATGATATGCCCAAAGAGTAGGGAATAACATTAAATGCCAATTGGATTTATTCTCATTAAGCATCCTCTAGAGCATGGTCTTCAAAACCTTCTCAATGAATTTTTCTTGACCATTTTCTTGAGGATAATAAGGATATTAATGTTCCTATTGAAAAACTAACTTAGTTGCTAATTTTTTCATCATATTATTTCAAACATTTGTACCACAATCTA
The DNA here is from genome assembly GCA_009831015.1 of Picea engelmannii. Lineage (NCBI taxonomy): Eukaryota > Viridiplantae > Streptophyta > Pinopsida > Pinales > Pinaceae > Picea > Picea engelmannii. The sequence goes on along the minus strand of ML776952.1, from coordinate 2,140,688 downwards.
TGATGATTTCAATGGGTACACCAAACCTAGCAATAACATGATTGAATATGAATAAAGTTTTTTTTAATCATTGTTTGCAAAGTTGGCATGGCTACTTCCCACTTAGTAAAGTAGTCCATGACCATAATAATGTACTTGTGACCATAAGTATAATTTGGTTGACACGTCATAAAATCAAATCCCCACTTGGGGAATGGACCAACGGTAACCACAAGGAAAAAACAACTAGGATAAGCACACATTTTCTTAGTAAACACTTGAGAAGGATGACACTTCTTAACACCTTCAACACGATATTTTAAAATTGAAAGTTAGAAGTATCTTTTATGAAAAACAATTTGGGGTGTTTCCATCCCAGATAGATGACCACCACTCGCTTCATTGTGACAATCATTTAAAACCTTCTCAACCTCATCGTGAACCAAGAACCAACACAAAATAAAGTCATCCCCATGACGATATAATGTGTCGTCGATAATGAGGTAATTATCAACTTGGTGGAAAATGCACCAATTCTCATCACGAGATAAGTGACAAGTGAATTGTTTAGTTTGGAGGTACACAAGTTTATCTCTATACTAGGTATTGTCTACTTCAAATTTCCAACTGTTAGTGGGAAAAAGCATTCCTTGCTAAAGGACAAGCTCACAGGTTACTGGAAGGCAACTAGTATTCTACTTGCAAGTTTTAAGAAGGTAATATGCATATGCAAAAAAATTCTCACAAGTTTAACTTACAAGTGTTAATGGCCTTCTCCAAATCTACATAGAAGCTTAGAAAAAAGCCTCCCTGAAACTCAATCAAGCATATAAATTAATAATATAAATTTGTAATAAGTGAATTCCAATTAATACCAGGTAAATTAATTCTATCCACAATTCATTAATTCAAAAACACATTAGGAGAGAAATGCACAATGATTTGGAGGGGGAGAAGAGATATTTTTGTATAATGCAAAAGTAACAAAATTTTGTATACCTTATTCTTATTGTCGCCACCTTTGTCACCCAAGTCTAGGTTCCTCCACCTAAGCCATTTATCAATATTAACTCTTCCATAGAGCCACAATTTACTCTCGAAGGGAAATCCAATGAGGATTTAGACCCCACTCAAGACTATACAAGGCTTCTAGAACCAAGGGTTTTTTATCATGAAGATATTATAAAAAACTAGGATAATTCTCCAACATGCAAGTATAACAATTGGTCTTGGCCCTTTCTCCCAACATATAACTCTTATTTATATGATGATAAAGTAGTTTGGGTCATTGGTGCTTGCGATATAAGGTGTACGAGTCTACAACCTTCATGATCCTTTCTCAAGACCACACATTTGATCATTTTTTAATTTTTTGTGCCAATTTGGAGGTGCCCACGAGTTACATAAAAGAAACTAGCGAGTAGCTTATGATTTGTGAGAAGGAAACTAGAAAGCATCAAATAATGTGCTCATAAAATGTATCAAAGGAGTGAAAAGTCATGGGAAAAAAAGAGGAAACTAGAAAAGCTAAGCATACATGGTCAAGGGTGACCAAATCTAGCTATAATAGGAGTTAAAAAAACAATCTACCCAAAAACACCTAAATTCCCCCAAATGGTTTGAATGTTGGTTTTGATCATCCCTCCCCCATTGGAAAGAAATGGTCCCCATTAAGTTGGATGTAAACAAAATTCAATGAGCATCCTATGATCAAGAGTATATTACCCATGAATTTGTCTTGTTATCACTACTACATATGGTGTTGAAGTCCGATGGGGAGTTCTGACGGTACGAATAAAATCGATCATATTATCGGACATTACTAAGTAATTATCAAAATTTTGTTATCTTTTTTCTTGGTGCCCCAAAGTTTGTCAACCTTTCAATAGATTTTGATCATCATCGACATTCTGACTCCTATTCGACAACTACCTCAAGGGCCATGTGGTGCCCCATCATCAAGCACATATTGCAGAGGCATGTTTGTAAAACCACTAGCTATAACAACTCACTTGAGGACCTATAAATACATGTAAAGCTAATTATAATCAAATTATGTAATTATCGTATGGATCGAGTTTGTCCCCACATGGATCATATAAATATATAGGTATTCTCAAAATGTTATATGTTTTGGAATTTTTCGTTGGAATCTGGTGATATAAAGGTTGTAAGTAGAGTGATAGGAAAGGAGAGGCTTTTTCAGATCAAAGGCAGTAGGAGGAATCTTTAGAGACAACAAAGGTGTGGGATTTGTATTTCACTTTTTTCGACCAGGTTTGTAAGGGACATTGTAAAACTATATGATGTCTATTATGCAAATATCATACTGTTATGATGATTTTATGGAATATCAGTACCATTTTGACTCATACTTTTCTTATATGTGATGATTGTTTGTGATCTTTAGTGTTTTTCTACAATATTTAAGAGATGTTTAATGCATCTTTATAATAATGTGTGAATATACCTATAGGAAAATCTAAAGGTATGGTTCAGGTGGAAATTGAAGGAGGGTTAGTTCTAAACTATGGAAGCGGAACTAGGGTGCCAAGAAGAGGCAATTAGTCCATTTATTTCACTCAAAAGCATATCTATGAATGAGGTTATGTTTGGTAAATAGTTGACAATGGAAGGGTCTGTTAGAGTGGACAATGCCCCTATTCATGGTTCCTTAGGATGTATCTAGAATTTAATTCTTGGGTCTCAATCATCCCCTTCAAAAAATGAGCCTTGAAAAAGGGTTATTGATGTGAATAAACCTAACATCCTCCTCCTATAAAAGATAATGTCAAGTGGAGATACAATAGTTAGATATCTAAGCGGATTGCTTGGGGGTTGAAAATTTAAATTCATTGATGATAGTGGAAGGTATGTGGTTATCATTAGAAAATTTATACATACATCTATACCTTTGTCTATGCAATTGGAAACTTAAAACCCTTTACTATGGAAAAATACCAAAATTTGTTATGTACGACAAAGAGGGAAATTTTTGCCTTGGTGAAAATTGCATGCTAGGCTACACTAAACTATGGAAGTGGAAAGATGAAGAAAAAGAAGGGTCACAGAAAGACAAAGAAGGACACTAGAAAATGGTGTGATTTCCACAAAATCCCCTAGCACAACATCGATGAATGTCGCTCAAAACAGTCATCGGTGGCCGAGATAAAAGACAAGGAGTCGAACCCTGATTCAGAATTTGATTCTAAAAATACTGATAGAAGACAGATCATCAATGCAGACCCCACTGTTATTTTTGCGACCACAACAATTCAACTAGAAGAACCAACAGATTTTGACGAGGGGGAGCACCTTTTTCATTCATAGATGTGGGTGAATGGGACCTGGCTGCATTTTATTGTTGAGAGTAGAAGACAGAAGAACCTCATATCAATAGAGATCATCAAAAAGTTGGGATTATTGACAACACCACACCCGTAGCCATACAACATTGGGTGGCTTCACCAGGGATGAGATCTTTGTGTCATCCAACAATATCGATTGTCATACGGAATCCAACCCTTCAAGGATGAGGTTTTATGTGATGTTCCCCCCTGGATGTCTGTGATGTTCTCTTGGGACATCCATATATGTGTAAGCGCCATGCTATTTATGATTCTCGACTGTGTAGTGTCATTGTTACTCTAGGGGTTCATCTCTACAAGATACTAGAGGTAATTCTGACTATTGTCCCACCTAAAAATTGTTGCAATTTAGTATATCATACTACAAAATCCAGCTTCTTCATAGTCTGTTCAAAGCGTGAACAGAAAAACACCACTGCAGCCTCAGTCCAAGCACCTTCTATCCAACAGAAGTAGGTCGACAAGATTGTAGAAAAGTGTAAAGATTCCTTATGCACATAGGAATATCATGTATCCAGACTTGTTAAAAATTTCCAACCCTTCAAGCCACAGGTTCATGACAACCTTCAACAAGTTAAGCTACACAACCTCTCCAACAAGGCAACCATCTCATCAAGATGCAGATTCAGCAAACGCTTTTTCCTTTCCTCCGGGCACTCAATGCAATGGAGAACATTGTTTCCTAAGGGGGTAGTATTGATCCAAATAGATTTCATTGGCCTCCCACCTATTCCAACTGGCTCATTTCGACACTTTTCCAGTTTGGCAGGTTTTCCTAATTTTCGGGTCCCTGACGTCTGGGGACGTTTTGAGGCCCTAAACAACGTTTTTAGAGCTCGCCATAGTCAAAACATACCCTAAGTGAGATTCTAACACTAACATGTGTATTCCTTGGACAGACCTTTCCAACAAGCTATCATGCACCTAAACCAGAGATCGTATGCAAAAGTTATGACCCCGAGAAGTTGATGTACTAACTTACCCAAACAGGGCCCACATGACTTTTGGCACTTCATCTCCTAG
>ML776952.1:2105471-2129140 GCA_009831015.1 Picea engelmannii | reverse complement strand
ATCTTTGCTTTTGCTTCTACATCTTGAATATATTGTGATCTCCATGTGTTGATGAATCTTGTATGCACTTAATAACTCAATAAATTAGTAGTAGTTAGTGATTCCAAGAAAGAATTTGGCTTGGGATCATTACAAGTGTTTTTGACATTCCTATTTATTGTAAAAAGGCCTTCAGAGCCTCATTGTAATCATATTATTGTGAATGAGCATAGTCGTCACATCTCTTCTCAAAGATAAGCCACCACCATTCTAGCAAGCTTGTTTTCTGCTGCATTTTACAATTTTAGCTTATTTCCTTATTGAATAGAAACCATTTTTACTGTATATTTGTATTTTTTGTTAAACATATTTTGATAATAATATGTATTCATTTCATTCTACTCATAAAATCTGGATCACAAAAACAAGCTCCAAGGTAGTCGTATTTGAAGTTTGACAGGTTTATGACAAAACAAGGTTATAATAGACGTCATTCTAATCATTGTGTTTATTTTAAAAGGCTAGAAAATGGAAGTCATATTATCTTTATATTGTATGTAGATGACATGTTTGTTGCAAGGTATAATATGCAGAATATAAATGTGCTCAAGAAGAAATTAGTTAATTCATTTATGATGAAGGATTTAGGTGCTGCAAAGAAAATCCTTGGTATGAGAATAATAAGAGACGGGAAAAATCACAAATTGGCATTGTCTCAAGGTGAGTACATAAAGAAGGTGTTGGAGAGATTTAGAATGAAAAATGAAAAACCAGTTAGTACACCTTTGGCCATTCATTTCAAATTAACTAAGGAAATGTGTCCCAAGACACATGAGGAGATAAAATACATGTCGAGGGTCCCTTATTCATCAGGAGTTGGCATCTTGATGTAAGCGATGGTTTGCACAAGACCATATATTGCACATGCAATGGGAGTATTGAGCAGGTATATGAACAATCCAAGTAAAGAACATTGGGAGGAAGTAAAGTGGATTCTCAGGTATTTGAGAGGTATTTCTACTCATGAATTATGTTTTGGAGGTTCAAACATTGTTCTACAAGGATATGTTGATTCATAAATGACAGATAAAGATAGTAGAAGGAGCACCATAGGGTATTTGTTTACTGTAGGTGGAACATCAATAAGTTGGATTTCGAAAATGCAAAAGGTTGTTGCACTTTCAACAACAGAGGCAGAGTATGTTGTTGCTACAGAGGCTAGTAAAGAGATGGTTTAGTTAGATAGGCTTATGGAGGAATTGGGAAAGAAGCAGGGGAATAAAAGGTTGTATTGTGACAGTGAGAGTTCCATTGATCCTGCAAATAAATCATCCTTCCATTCGAAGACTAAGAATATACAACTCAACTACCATTTCATATGAGTTTTATTGGAAGATGGACATTTGAAGTTGGAAAAGATACACACTAGACAGAATCYTGCAAACATGTTAACAAAGGGAGTAACCAGGGAGAAACTGATTTACTACTCAGTTTCAGTTAGTATTCAAGCATGAAGATGAATATGAGAAATTTTCCAGGTCCAAGAAGGATCATAGTTCAATAKATACAACAGTGGTGGAGTTGTTGAGATTAGTATCCAAGTGGGAGATTGTTGGTTGTGGAGCCTGATTATCTTCTTGATTTAGAGGTCTTTATTGTCAGTCGTGTTTATACCCCATGAAGAATTTACACCCTAGAAKATTGTACACCCCTCCACATGGGGGAGTGTAGGGGGGTATTTCCCCCCTGCAGGGTCTGTGGGGGCTATCCCCTCGACTGGGGGGTCCAGGGGCAGGCAGGCCCCCAGCGGGGGTTTGGGGGTGAAACCCCCGAAGGAAAATTTTCCTTGTAAATGTATATTGTAATTTCATAGTAAATCTAGACCGTTCATTATAAGGTCACAGATATGACGGTAGAAGTTATGTTAGGGTTTTTTCCCTAGAAGGAAAACCTCTTTTATAAGGTAAATGTATTGTGGCTATGTATTATATTGTGAATATTGTATTATGAGAGAGGAGACTGTGAGAGAAAGAAGAGGAAGTTATAGCGGGTGCGTTGTAGGTTGCATCCCTTCATTTGTTGGATAATAATAAAGGAAGGACCTAGAAATTTCTCTGGTGGACGTAGACCACACTCGGTGAACCACGTATATCTATGTCTCTATTGTATTATGTATCTTATGTGTTTTTATTTCCGCATTTGTTTTATTTTATTGCTCTGCAATCTTGTTTTTATAACAAGTAATGCATCATTCTATATAATTCCCAAAAAATGAATATGTTATCAAAAATGTATATTGGATTGTTCACATTTGAACTTGGAGAAGTAGAATTAGCGCCCATAACAGGGACATTATACTCAAGTAATGCCATTCTAGGATTAATTATATCAACTATAGTTTCTAAAGTAACACAAATATCATCATTGTTTGTTTCCATATTGACGGACGTTTCAATTACTTTCTTAATTAACTTAGTAAGAAAATGAAGATTTGTACATTTAATTATGAATTCGAGGCTCTTATGGAACTTGTGAACTGCCATGCACAATCTATGCAAGAAGAGTGTTGTTTTGAATATGGTGGTGTAGCATTGTAATGTCACAATTCAAAGACTCATAATACTTAATTAAGTCACCAACATATGCTAAGGCCTAATTTTCTCTCGATAAATTAAAGCACACTTGCAGGAATTGAAATTGCACTTGTGAGAATTGAAATCACACTTGCAGGAATTAAAATCACACTTGCGGAATTTGAAATCACACTTGCGAGAATCAAAATCACACTCGCATAAATTGAAATCACACTTGTGGAAATGAAACTTGTGCTTATGATCTATTGGTGACTTACTCGAGTATAATGAAGGTCTTGTGTTGTCGCAACAATTAAGTGTTTGTTCATTCAATATTAATACAATAATATCAATCCAAATTCGTAAAGACTAAACCTAAAGAGGATTAGAAAATAAACACAATAAGTGCAACTGCAAGCGGAGTTGCAGCAACGAAGTTGCAACACAAAAACAAATCTAACAACTGAGTTACAACAATGTGAATCGTAGCAACTGGAATATGTTATAACCCAAACTGAAGAGACACGAGTTGTAGAAATGAAAAGTGTAGAATGGTTGTGATGTAACAAAAATATGAATTGCAGGTTAAGACTTAGAAAACCAAACCACTCATAAATTGTAACATTGTTTTGTAGATGAAAATTATAGTGGACTAGAAGATAATTTTGAAATCCAAGAACTATACTCTGATTCTAGAATGACAACAAACCATAAAATGTTTACAACATGTGAATAAAGTTATGAACCTGTAATTACAGTAATTGAAAGTAGCTAACAATAGAATAAATTGAATAGAAGTAAAATGATAATTCTAAAACTATTGTTACATGCAATACCTAACTAAGGAGGGGGGCTACCCCCTTAGGCAAGGCACTAGGCTACGAAACTAGAATCACACAATCAATCAATACATCAACACGCAAGAAAGCCAAAACCGAAATTGTATTTTCGTAAGTTGAAAGATACAATAGGAAATTATAATTTCCTGAATAATTTCCCCCCCAACTCTAGGGAGTCGAGGTTTTTATAAAATGTGATTATTGTTCTACACTTATACAAATAGCAGATGGACAACCATGAGAATCTAGTTGTTCATCCTGTTACAAATATTCTTTCAATTTTAGTGGAAAACAGGCATATGATGACTCGATAAGTAAACGATTTCCTTAGTCTCCTATTTGTCTCGTGTCTCCTTCCTTCGTGGAGGTTGTTTCTTGACTGCTAGCTCCCAACTACCAGCTACATCATTGATCGTTGTGTTGGTGAGATATATTTGGAGTTGAAACAATGAAAGGCATGCTCGAAGTTGCAATGGTTTGTCTAGAGTTGTAGCAACTATGAATGCACCTTGAATTCTAGTAGTCAGTTCACGTCCAAAATTGTTGCAACTTGGTTAGCACTCAAAAATGTATCACTTGGAATTGCATCAGAGAGGTGTTGTAGCCACTTTGAGGTGTTGCATACATTGTATTATCATGTATAAAAATATTAGTGACTGAAAGTAACAAGTTCTTACCTAATAATTATGAAAAAAAAATGTAATAATGCCATATGGGGTAGGATCCATACCTTAGTGATAAATGAGGTGAACTGGATAAAGGAAATATCAAAATAAAAAGTGATTAATGTAAAATGATAAAAAAATAGGTATAAACGGATGTTGAAAGTATGCCATTTTAGGTGCTCGTCACAAATAATGTTCCATACTTCCATTTTCCTCAGCTTAATTCATAGATTCATGTAGGTCTCTTAAAGTTATGACAGCATTAACTTCATCTTAGGAAATTGTATCAAAACTTATTTCCACACCATCAACTGCAGTCTGTTCAGGTACTTCCTCAATGGGTGTCTTTATTTTTATATCCTAATGTAGGTTTTAAGAGGGCTTGTTTGGTCACTGGATTGATATAGATCAATAATTTTCTATAGTGTGCCCAGGAAACTAAACTTAATCTTCTTTTTTTTACTTTCTTAAAGGGCGTAATGCAATTTATTAGCCAATAGATGAAGGACATATATGGACCTGTCTTCAACCCAATAAATGACTAACCTCATGCAGTCACCAGAAATATCAGTCTTATGATGATTCATAATTGTCCTAAGGATAATTTGAATCAAAGACTTGTATAGTCCTTGGGGAACATATAACATTCTTAAACTGTTCCTAGGAACAGATACATTTTGCCCACATATTTACTGGCCATCTCTATATTTTCTACCTTGGAGGTCTTTTTGGAGTCAAATGTTGCTCCCCCTCTACATGGAATTTGTGTTACTCCTGTAAGCAAATCAGCGTCTAGGTAAACACTCTAACCAAATAATTTCAATTCCATAGCTATGTCATCATAATTAGCTATGGCCATATCTATCTCATTATTTTCGAAATGGAAGGGTACAAATATTGAGTCAAAAACCTCTGCTCTTCTTAATATATTTAGCATACCTATTGGAAAATTCGTCGTGTCTCTCCATGCTTCATCACACTCTTGGAATTTGTTGATAGTGAACTTTTTATTCTGGGAACTGCTTGTTTCAATTGTTGCACCCATGTTAGAGGACACCCCTATTTCAATTATGGCCATGGTTTTATGGTTTCAAAGTTAAGGTTTTTTTAAGAATGCACGCTAACAGGAATGGACGCTGAGGAATGGAAGTTGTGGAGTGCATGCTCACGTTGAGGAAACCATTGGTAGGAAACTAGATTTTTTTTTAATGATTTAGGGTTATATTGGTATATTTTTATATAAACCACTTTTGATAATAAAAGTAAATTAATCTTTATAGATAAGATATTATTTATTACAAATAACACTTTTATAAAACTTGTCGTGCATTTTTATAAGCACACTCAAATAGATTTGTAGAATTTTTTAACAATGGAATTGGTATTTTTTAGAACTAATGAAAAAATTCCATCCTCTAAATGAGGGGAAGTACTTAGGGTTTTTCCTGGTCGAGCGTTGTATCGTGGAAAATTAAAAAAATGATTGCCAAAATGTGTCAAGATAATTTTGAAAGAAAAATTACAAACATTGTCAACTATAATACAAACACACACACTCAATATCAAATCAAATGGTAATAAATATATATTGCATGCATTTGAAATAAATCATAGATGTGGGAGACTTACAACTACTTCAAGTTTCTAATATTCTGGGACTCGGGAAATAACTCAACATACAAGGTTAACTACATATGTGTATTTAACAATAGCTTGTCAAACATGGGTTCAAGGTTGTTATAATATATATCATAGTAGCATCAATCATACACAATGGATCAACATCCATTTTAGTGCATCTTCATATGAAAACCATTCAAATGGGCTAAGGAAGAACCATTTAGGTTTTAGGCCAGCATAGAGTTGCATAACATGTCAAGGGCATGCATTTTTTTAGTGCAAGAGTGCATTTGTCATTAACAAGGTGTGCATATTCCATGACCTCCACATGCAATTTCAAATTGAGACATGAATTTTTCCCTAATAGGGCGTGTATTTTACTCAATACCTTGTTTTCATGTAATTTCATAATTTCAACATACTATTACCAAAACAAGGCATGCATTTTTCTTCCTAGGGCTTGCATTTGTCATTTTCCATGTTTTCATGCATTTTATGCATTTTTCACCATGGAGAATGCATAATTTTTTTAAAGGAATGGATGTTTCATAAGCATATATATCTCTGATATAATCATACCAATTTCATCATTGTGCATGCATTTCCCTCTGTCTGGTGTGCATTTCAACCAGGCCATTTTTAACAATTTCACCTCTTTATTTTACAAGGAAGATTTTACCCTTTATGCATAGCAGAAGGTTTTTTGTTTGAAAAGGACCAATGTGTCCTCTAAAATGCAACCATGAGGCATAAAATATTTTATGCCTTATTGTAGGATGGGTATGCTACAATTTCCCACCCATCCAATCCTCTTTGTTTCCATTATTGATTTTACATTCCAACCATTTGGAAAATAATGGAAGGATTAATTGGGTTCCAGTTGTTGCATAAAACCCTACTTCAAGCTTGGTATAGTCTTCACATCTAAAAATGCACACTCACACGTAAGAAATACATGTTTTTCTTTTAAACTCAAACTTTTTCCCTTGTGTAAAATGCATGCCATGCTTCACAAAAATGCATGCCCAAGTCTTAAAACACCTCAAATTTGAGTGATTCAAGTTGTTGAGGATGTATTAGATAATTTACACATGTGTAATTTTTTTTATTTTCATTTTCAAACATGAATGTGGATGTTATGTAAAAGAGGAAAAATATTCCTTGTAAATTGAAAGACCAAAATGGTAGAACGTGAACTAATGGAAATGCGCATTCATGCTTCCATATAGATCAAAATTTAGTTATAAGAGATTTGGTGTTAATATAATAACATTATAAACCTATATCACCCTAAGTGCATTTCCAAATGAAATAGGACTTCTAACTTGAACCAAGATTGAATAATTTTTATAAAATGGAGGGTAAAATTGCCTTTCTGTAAAATGCACACCCATGACTCATATGACCTCCAATTGAGCGATTCAAATTGTGGAGTTTGTATTTTTTTATTTTTACATATTTTAATACATTTAGTTGTTCATTTTTCAATCCAAAAACCCTCTTTTGTGCATAGAGACTAAAAATTTCCTTGTAAATGCAAAAGAATGCATAAAGGAAAAATGAAAAACAAATCATGAAAACCAAGCATGATGAAAATGCATGCCCTGCCAAGAAAAATGCATGCATGCAACTGATAATTTACATGTTACAAGTTACAGGATTGTGGATATGTTGTAAGCCCTAAATAATATATACTAGGGTGATATCTCAAGTTTTTTCCCTTTCCCTAATTTCAACAATATTGGATTTTGACCCAGTGCAAAAGGTTGGAGGATGCAAGACAACCATTTAACACAAATGTTTGCAAATGTTGGAAGAATATTCCCCAACTTTTTGATGAAATGGAAACCATAAAATTGTTTCCCTTTCCTTTAATTCCTCTCACATGGGGTCATATCTCCTCTTCCTCTCTATTATGTATATTATGTTTTTTGGCCTATAGAAATGCATTTACATGTGTGAAATTGGTATAATATGTTCATTTATTGTACTTATATTGCTTCATTGGATTTTGTTGTAACATTTAATTACAATGCTATATAACTTACTCCATAGGAAAATGATAGGATGCTTCAAAGGTTATTTGTGGCATTGGAAGCAAAGGGTGATAGGAAATTTTATTGCCCTTGCAATCAATGTAGGGGCTTCAATAGAAGAAGACTTTTAATAACAATAGTTGAAAGGGATTGTAGACAATTTGAACATGTTGAAGGGAGGTATGAATATGGTCCCTTGGTAATTTAGTACTCATTATATATTTTTGTATTGATTATATTCATGGAAATTTTCATCCTTTCAATATCCGCTACATACATTAATATCATTTGATTGATTGTAATTATAAAGAAAGGGAATCCTAAGTGCAATCTTGGAATGTGCCAAGTAGTAGTATAAATCTTGTTGTACACACTGAGGAAGATGGAGCGAATATTGGAGATCAAGTTAGTCCTGTGGAAGAAAATGGCATTGATAATGGTATAGTTGAGAATGATGGTATAAATAGATTGATCCAGGACATCTTTGCTCCAATGGATGAAAATTTGATTATATTCATGATGTACCTCTAATTGAGAAGTCACAACAACCCCTTTACAAAGGCTCGAGGACAAATCTTCCCTCTGTTATATTTTTGTTAGTGAACTTGAAGGTACTGATTGGTTTGTCAAACACTTGTCTCACCCAAATCCTAAGGTATGTAATATAATTCATTTTTCTCTATTCTTAGTACTATTAATTAATGTGTAAACTAAGGATGCAATATTTAATATCAATGTTATTTACATTGACTAGTTATATTTTGTGTTGTAGATTGTTAGGTGAATTTCTTCGACCATCATCAAATACTTTACCTCGCACATACCAAGAATTATCTGCCATTATGAAAGATATTGGAATGGAGTACCAAGCTATTTATGCATGTCCAAATGATCATATTATATATGATGGACAATATGTGTTGAAAACGAAATGCTCTCAATGTCAAATCATTAGATATTAAACCAATCAAGTAACACTACACGTGCCTTGCAAGGTTCTTTGTCATATTCTCATAATTATATGTTTGCAGTGACTATTCAGGTGTCAAAGCATAGCACAATTTATGGATTACCATGCATGGAACATAATTGAATATGGTGTTCTTTGAATTCCTGTAGATGGTTCTGGATTTAGGAACATCGAAGAAAGATGGTCAATTTTTAAATAAGAACCTCATAATATTAGGCTTGCATTTGTAACATCCCTCTCTTGCGCACACTGAGTGAACTTATTCTTTGAGGACACTTGCTTGCAAGTGATCCAGATTATTATACTATTAATCATTTGATTATGATTGTGAGGCATTATGGGTTGATGATATGGCATTTTGTTGCATTGACATAGACAGGTGCTATTGACTCGGTTTTACTGAGTGTGCAGGATTTTGGACCTCGAGGATGCAAAGGCATCGATGGAACCCCTTGGACTCCAGATCGAGTCAGGGAGAGGACTATTAGGGTTTGATTGTTGTATATATGATATTTGTGCATCTGATTATATGATATGATTATGGATGTATTTCTGACATGATTTGTTGATTATGCAGGCTGACAATAGCTTGTCGACCAAACTCACATGTGAGTAGAGGGGTCACGCACGACTACCAGAGATGTTGAGGGAGAGGTGTGGACAGCATCCCTGCCACAGCCTAATGGCACTCTCGTCATGGCTCGAACTATAGGTTAATGATTACCTAGTTCGAGAGGACCCATGATGTCGTGAGGGTAGACTGCAACAGTTTCTCACGATGATTCTAAGGGGTGCGCAATAAGGCAGGGGCCTTATTCCTTAGAGGCCCTTAGTCTCCCACAATATTACCTAGCGGAGTATTGACTCCAGGGGTTTTTTATGTCTACCAAATCAGTCAAGAGGTGAGTGGCACCCTTGGAGAACGTAGTGCATCCTGAAGGGCACGTCGCGCAAGGGAAACAGAACGAGGCGAGTGGCACCCTTGGAGCACATAGTGCGCCCTTAAGGGCATGTCGCACAAGGGAAACATAATGAGGTGAGTGGCACCCTTGGAGAACCTAGTGCGTCCTGAAGGGCACGTCGTGTTGTTAGTTAATAAATGAATAAACCTAGATGGCCTTAGGACGAATAACGTGATAAGAAAGATTTAAAACATTTCCCCTAATAAATTGTCGCCCAACCTAGGAAAATAAAGTCTAGGTCTAAGTGATACTGGTGATAAAAGAATTTATCTATTTTTATAAAAATAAAACTAAAAATAAATAAATAATAATGATAATCATCAATAATCATGTGACGAGAAGGGGGTAAGTAATTCATTTAATTTATAAAAATATTTTGGGGGATAAAATTTAAAAAGGGAAAAAGGGGAAATAATTGTTTTATCACTTATGCCAATTAAAATTTATTAATTAAAATGGAAAAAGGGAAAAAGTTAATTTTCTACACTGTCAATTTGAGTTTTAAATGAAAGGGAAAGAGGGAAATTTAAAAGAATTAGGAAACTAGGAAAAAACGGGAAACATAAAAAGAAAAGGGAAACACAAGGAAAAAGCAAAAAGTCTAACTTAGTAAGGTATCTGGCATTTAAGAACTTTCTAAATTAAACTCAACTAGTAAATTAGTAAGGGGGAAGTCATTAAAACTTATAAGGGAATATGGGGACACCTAGGAGCGATTCTAGGAGTGCTTTTAGGTATGTGAGGGAAATAGGACTAATTAATTAATTAATTAATTACCTTATAGTGCAATGAAGGGGATGGGTGACACATGTATGGGGAGGATTTTATGAATTAAATTGTTGAAAAATAAATTAAATTGGAATTTGGGAAAGTATAGGAATTTGAAACTCTATATAATAGAGGGAGGAGAAGGATGATGGATCTATTCTGTCATGCGTAACGTTACACTCCATAATTTTAGACTTGACTGAATTATCTTGTGGGAGTTGGGATACCCATCTGAGTGAGGAGTGGTAGCTCGGCCTTGTGAGGCGAGCTGGGAGCTAGCTCATTCTCTGGTTCAGTGTGTGTGGCCCCTTTGTGGCTTGGGGGGGATAAGGGGGAAGAAGAGTACCCCTAGCATTGGCTGGGAGGTACCGTTGAAGTCTCATCGGTCGGCAAGCAGGAGCGGCATGGAGCGCATGGGACAACGACTCAGAGAGAACGACTTGGGCTATAGTACGCTTACTTCATTTTGCAAGGTAGATTCCTATTATACTTCACGCTTTCAATTCCGTATTTTTAATTGGGTAAATAAATGTTGACTTAGCATTTTAATAGATAACTTAATTTCCCCCATAGCCTTAACCTCGTTGTTGATTGTTTCCCCTGGCTTTTGATCCCTGCATGTTGCGACTGTCCACAGTTTTATTGATTGGTGATGAGTTGTGTTTTACATCCTCCTCATCCCTAGTTCGTCAGTCCACGCCTGAGCAGTCATCCAGGAGCCAAATCAACAATCATCAATTCAATGCACAGCGACCTATAGAATCAAAAGCCCTATTTTTTTGTACATGGATGATGAGAAAAGGATATGTTTGCCCAGCTGTTTACCCCTTCTTATTTTTGTGTTTGATCTCCGCCTTGCTTGGGCCTCTGCATGATTTATCACCTCTGTGTCTTAATCATTCTCAGCATATGAAACCGAGCTTAGTATCCTCTGCATTTCAACACCCTCAGCCACGATTTTTAACTCTACATTCTATGTATTGCTGGATAAATGAGCTCTGCATTGTAATAAATACCTTGCAACTTAACTTTGTGTTCTTTTTTTATGGCAATTTTCTCTGCATTTCAATATATGTATTCAACCACGGGTTTACCTCTGCGATTTCGTACCTATTTATGACACTGTTATCATATATGTGGCTATGTGATTTAGATTTTTGTGGCTGCAAATTTATATACACAGAGATATTGATATGGAAAATTATACATTGAATGACCGAGAATTTAAATATCAACAATGTCTAGTCTTGTATGTGCTTTAGCTGCTCCTTTGTTTTTACCGTATAATAGTTGTGAATTGACTATGTTTTAGTGCGTGTTGACTGTGTGATAGTTGCATATCGTGGAGGGAAATGGTTGCATCTTTTTTATGTGTTTTAGCTGCGTTTTAACCGTGCTTATTTCACTGGTTTTATTTATACCTTGACTGAGATTAGCGTTTTATTGAGTAATCCCTGAGTGTAGTGACTTTTTTTCCTAAGGTTGCTTATTTACTTGAGAACAATTTTTATTTTTCTTTGTCTAACCTCGATTCTTGATAAACCTCAGCGATTTCACTCTGCCAGTTATTATGTTTTGACTGCGATATTTCCACGCTTCATACAACAAATTAATCTTGATCGCGATTCTGGTGGAGGCATTTTTCTCTTAGTGCTTGGATAGCATTGATTTTATTTGTTGGCAGAATTCTTGTTGCTTGACAGCGAGTTGCTTTTTAAACCTCCATGATTTTTGTTGTTAACCAACAATGCCCTCCAGTAATTACCGTCACATTTATATTTGACCGTGTCTCTCTGTTGTCAGTGCATTTTCTTTTTCTTATAGTCAACAGCATGGCCAAATCTTAGGTTAGGTTGCGATTGATTCCTCCTTTCCAAGCGATTGAAGGTTTGGTGAGACCTTGGCTGAAATCTTGTTGCGCAGACATTTATGTTTAGTATGACTCTGTTGAACCTTTTTGGGTTGACCACGGTTTGGGTGGTTACCTCTTGACTGTGTGGCGGCCGCGTAGTGACTATGCATTGGGGGTATTTTACGTCTGTGCAGTGGGTTGAACTAAGTCTATGTGCAAGTGTTGTATTGAAACAATTGTTGGCTTGATCATTGTGTTAGCGAATTTTTTCTTTTATGACAATGGTTCATATGTTATCCTTTGATAAATCTATTTTTTCTTTACAGTGTAAATCCTGTTCTTATAGTGTAAATTCGTTTTTATTTATATAGAGAAAATCGTGTTTCATAATGTAAAATCCTTTATTTATTTAGGGTAAATCTTGTTTCCTAGTGTAAGTTATTTTTATATAGTGTAAATCTGGTTTCGTAGCATAATTTCGTTTTATTTTTATAGTGCAAATTCATTTAATTATATGGTGTAAATGTTGTTTCAATGACATCTATATAACTAATTGTTAAAATCGATACAACGGATAAAGGACAACGGGTTTTTGTTTTATAGCATGGTGACCATGATCTTGTTGATAGCATGTCTCTTTAGCGGTGATTTTTAGTAATAACACATAAATAGTGTGTTAACATTTTACAATTAAAAGACGCCAAGGTCATTAAAAGTCAGCAAATTTATAATTAAGGCAGTAATTAAATTCATGTAGTTTCAATTTTAAAGGATACCGATAGAGACATATCTGATCTTGGAATTTTAGATTTTAGTTGCAACAATTGATTGTTTAATTATAATCGTTAAAATGTTCAGATTGATTTTTGTTGCGCAAGGAAATTTTCATGTTGTGTGAAGGTCATAGTCGTTGTGTTGACTTGTCGATTGGGTACTAGGGATAGTCGACTTATGTTAGATAGTGGAGTTGATCTCCTAGTGCATTGAATTTTAGCTCGCATTATGGGGTCCAGTTATGTTGTTGTGCCATGGTTATTGACGCAACTATACTCATGCGACGGCGTGATTCCTGACGAGGGGATCACTGTGCGCCCTATTGGATAGAGGCGAATGATAACTGGGTCAGAGTCGGTGCCTTCTGTATGGGTGTGGTCGAGCGTTGTAAGTTTGGTTGGGCTCATGGGTGGAATGACTTCATGCATTTGGTTTGCGTGCCTTGAGTTCCTAGACTTTGTTCATCAAGGTCGTTGTGTCAGGCGGGTAGTCATTTATTCTTGTTGTTTTACGCAAGTTTTTCCCAGTTTCTCTTGTGCCAGTGTGTGGAGTCATAGTCATCTAGTTCCTGGACTCTGTGCTTGCGTTTGTTGTTAGTCGTGTGGTTCAACCATTGTCGTCATCGACTTCCTGCCAAAAAAAAAAAGAGTTTTTGCACCTTCTTATTCACTTGTAGTCGTAAAGAGGGGCGTCGTTACATGTGGTATCGGAGTGGGTTCAACCCATGACTTGGGATCACTACGGATTTCGTTGATATGATATTGATTTTAATATTTCTAAATAATTTGACTTGTATTCATGCAGCTAAACATGGTTAGAGGACGCTGCAGAGGCAGACGATGGGGTGCTAGGGGAGGAGGTGTGACACCTCCAACAGCATCCACACCTGAGGGGTCCAAACCCCAAGGAGACAAACAGGTTGTCGGGCAGGAGAAGATAGCAGTGGGTGACATGGTTGGGTTGATGAGATCTTTTCAACGGATGTATGAGGCACTGATCAATCGTTTGGACAGAGATGAGGCCAGGGCATTGGCACCCCCTGAGAGTCCACCATGCGCTCTAGTTGGTACTGGTAGTATTCACCACGAACTCGAGAAGGTCAAATTTCTCGAGTTCTTATGGTTGGAGAATATGGCAATGTGCTTTGCACTTTGTGACTATACCTCCAACATGAAGTTATGCATGGTGGTATTTCAACTGAAGGGGAATGCTCTTCTTTGGTGGAATATGCTCCTGCCACAACTGAACATGGTCTTCGAAGACGTGTCATGGGAACTGTTCAAGGAACGGTTCCAAGAGAAGTACCTATCAGAGGAATTCATTGAGCATCATCTCAACGAGTTCAATGCCTTACGACAGGGTGGTCGTACGGTGCCTGAGTACGAGGCCAATTTTATGGAGCTGCTTCGGTATGCTCTGCTTATTAATACTAAGAAACTTAAGGTCAACAGGTTCATGTTCGGCCTTAATGGCAACATACGTGAAAATTTTAGGATTTTGATGCCTCAGACCTTGCATGATGTCATCCAGAAGGCCCTCATAGTAGAGGAGGAACTTATCATCGGGGGTCAGAGAAGGACTCCAGCGAGACTAGCAGGGCAGGTGTCATCTGGTGCATAGCAGCATCAGACACCAGCCAGACATATGCCTGGATATCATAGCTTCCAGAGGGGATCCACTTTCACTACACCTCGATGACCAGCACCTCAGCAGTGGACACCTTATCGGGGACCATAGCATTAGCAGCAGTGTCGACCGCAGTAGCAGCAACAGTTTAGGCCTGTTCAGCAAAACAAACTAGGATTCCAAGTCGGTGGGCCGTCATCTTCTACTTCGAGTACCAGAAGTACTGGACCGAAGAAGGGGTGTTGGACGTGTGGGGAGCCACACTACCAATGCAACTGCCCAGTGGAGAGGACCAGAGCATCTAGATCAGCCAGACCCACTACCGTGGGAGATTTGGGCAAGGCCCATCGGATTCATGCAGCAGTGAATAACCGCCAGGTAGAGCACCAGTTGACTGTGCTCGAGACGTCAAGTACCATCGCTGACCAGAACCTTAGTATTTGATAGATCTCGGTGCTACTGAGAGTTTCATTTCTGGTGCAGTGCTAAAAATGATTAAGGTAAAGGCAGTCGAACAGGATGAGTTTAGATTTGTAGATATGGCTTTGGGATCCAAACAGAAGGTTGGAGGAAAGGTTACGAGATGTACCCTTAACCGGGGAGAGTTTTTCACCAGGATCAACTTGTACATCATGATCTTAGGATCTTATAACGTCGTGATCAGTATGGACTGGTTGGAATCGCATGAGGTGATACTCAACTGTAAGATGAAATGGTTGAGCTTGGTCGATGACGAGGGACATAGATGCGTGATTGTAGGTCGAAACCAGGGAGTTTCCTTGATTTTCATCTCTTCCTTGCATATACGGAAGAGAATCTGCAAGGGGTGTAAGCTTTATGCGATCCTTACTTTAAACGAAAAGGGAGTAGCGGAAGTTCTAGAACACCTTCCAGTGGTGAGAGAGTTTGCAGACATCTTTCCGAAGGAGTTACCTAGGATGTCGTCGAAGAGGGAATTGGAGTTCACCATAGACCTAAAATCGGGGACTGAACCGATAGCAAGAATTCCTTATCGGATGTCGACCCCAGAGTTACAAGAGTTGAGAATGCAACTGAAGGAGTTGTTGGACCTGGGAATTATACGTCCAAGTGTGTCACAGTGGGGTGCTCTTGTTATTTTCATATGAAAAAAGGATGGGTCATGGAGGCTCTGCATTGAATATCGTTAATTGATCAAGGCAACGATCAAGAATCGGTATCCATTGTCGAGGATTGATGATCTGTTCGATCAAATGAAGGGTACAATGGTGTTCTCAAATATCGATTTTCGATCAGGGTATCACCAGTTATGGATCAAGGAGGATGACATCCTTAAGACTGCCTTTAAGATGATGTTTGGACATTACAAGTTTACTATTTTACCATTTGGACTGACAAATGCCCCCGGGGTATTTATGAGTTTGATAAACGGGGTGTTCCGTGAGTACTTGGACAAGTTCGTCCAAGTGTTCATTGATGATATTTTGATTTACTCCCAGACGACGGAGGAGCATGACGAGCACTTGCGCTTGGTACTACAGTGTATGTGAGGGCACAAATTGTATGGAAGTTTTCCAAATGCTAGTTTTATCAATCGAGGATTCACTACTTAGGGAATGTCATCTTCGACGAAGGTATCATCGTGGATCCAGCAAAGGTCGAGGCTATTATGGAATGGCCTGCACCAACGAATGTCCCGGCAGTGCGTAGCTTCATGGGTTTAGCAGGATACTATCGATGGTTCGTCGAGGGATTTTCAAAGATAGAAAATCTTATCACGGAGTTTCAGAAGAAGAACAAGAAGTTTGTTTGGACCGAGAAATGCGCGGATGCTTTTCGGAGGCTCAAAGAGTTGTTGACAATGACATCGATAATAAAGGTCCCTGACATGGATGCAGACTTCTTGGTATGCACTGACGCATCCAAGGAAGGCTTAGGTAGAGTCTTGATGCAATACGATCGAGTGATTGCTTACATCTCGATGAAAATGAGAAGGCATGAGGAGAACTATGCGACACACGATTTGGAGCTGTTATCCATTGTTTATGCCTTGAAGGTTTGGAGACACTACCTAGTTGGACGAAAATTTGAACTAAAGATGGACCACTGTGGACTACAACACATCTTTACGCAAAGTGACCTGAACGCGCGACAACGGTGTTGGTCGGAACTGCTTAGCGAGTACGATTTCAAGATTTCCTACAAAAAAGGAATAGTGAACCGAGTGGAAAATGCATTGAGTTGGAGACCACGCCTCTTTTCGGTGTTGCCTCTTCAGACAAATCAACATGAAAATATTCTAACCTTACAACGTGACGATGACTGGTACAAAGAGGTCAAGGATTTTATCGGAAAAAACACAATGATGGTACCAAGATTTGAAGGATTTACGTTTGACGACGATGGATTATTGAGGTTTAAAAATTGTATTTACGTACCATCGAATGACGAATTGAGGATCTTAATCCTAAACGAGGCTCATAGTGTAGTATACATGGCTCACCTGGGAGTCACGAAGATGAGGGTGGACCTTAAACCCTTATTCTTCTAGAAAGGAATGAAGGCATACATAGTCAACTATGTGGCTAGATGTCTAGAATGTCAGCAGGTAAAGGCCGAACATAGACATCCAACAGGATTACTACAACCACACGCTATTCCGGAATCAAAATGGGAGGTTATTTTGATGGATTTTATTTTTGGACTGCCACTGACAGCAAGGAGGCATGAATCGATTTTCGTAGTATTCGACACTCTGATGAAGAGTGCTCATTTTATTCCTGTGCGTATGACATATCAGGCACCTAACATAGCTAGAGTTTTCATCAGTGAGATTGTGAGGCTACATGGAGTGCCTAAGAGGATTATATCTGATCGAGGATCGGTGTTTACTGAACAATTTTGGACTAGTTTCCAAGAGGCCTTGGGAACCCAACTTAACTTTAGTACTGCGTATCACCCGGAGACTAATGGGCAGAACGAACGAGTGAACCAGACCTTGGAGGACATGTTGCGCATGTACGTGATGGACCAACAAAAGCGTTGGGAAGTATTCTTGCCTCTGGTGGAATTCGCTTATAACAACAGTTACCAAAGCACCATTAAGATGGCGCCTTTCGATTTTCTTTATGGGAAACCATGTCGGATGCCTTTGAGTTGGGATCAACTTGAGGATAGGGTCCTGGTGGGACCAGAAGCGATCCAAGAAATGGAAGAGAAAATGCAAACAATAAGACAAAGGATTAAATAAGCGCAGGATCGACATAAGAGTTATGTCGATGCGCACCATGTCGGCCATAGTTATGAAGTTGGCGATCGAGTCTTCTTGCAAGTAAAACCGCATAAGAGTTCGATCAAGTTTGGAAAGGGAGCTAAAATATCTCCTAGGTTCATGGGACCTTTCGAGATTGTGGAAAGAAAGACGTCCGTAGCCTATTGACTAGCCTTACCTGATTCTTTGAGGTGTATGCACGATGTTTTTCACATATCTATTTTGAGACATTATATTAGTGATCCTACACATGTTATTGACATGAGTTCCTTGCAGGTATCGAATGAGGGGGCACTCATGGCTAAGTCAATCCACATCCTATATCATTGCATTCGACAGCTACGGCATTGAACAGTAGATCAGGTCAAGGTCCAGTGGAACAACTATAGTCTGCACTCGACGACCTAGGAGGACGCATATGATATGCGCCAACAGTTTCCATTTTTGTTCGATAGATAGACTTATGATATTGTGATACACATTATTTCAGCACTTATATACTGTGAAACTTCGGGATGAAGTTTAGACCAAGAGGGGGTGTATGTAACATCCCTCTCTTGCACGCACTGAGTGAACTTATTATTTGAGGACACTTGCTTGAAAGTGATCCGGATTATTATACTATTAAGCATTTGATTATGATTATGAGGTGTTATGGGTTGATGATATGTTATTTTGTTGCATTGACATAGACAGATGCTATTGACTCGGTTTTACTGAGTGTGCAGGATTTTGGACCTTGAGGATGCAGAGGCTTAGATGGAACCCCTTGGACTCTGGATCGATTTGTGGAGTGGAGTATTGGGGTTTGATTGTTGTATATATGATATTTGTGCATCTGATTAGATGATATGATTATGGATGTATTTCTGACATGATTCATTGATGATGTAGGCTAACGATAGCTTGTCGACTAGACTCACATGTGGAGTAGAGGGGTCATGCACGACTACCAGAGATGTTGAGGGAGAGGTGTGGACAACAACCCTGCCACAGCCTACTAGCACTCTCATCGTAGCTCGAACTGTAGGTTAACGATTACCTAGTTCAAGAGGACCCACAATGTTGTGAGGGAAGACTGTGACAGTCGCTCACGATGATTCTAAGGGGCCTTATTCCTTAGAGGCCATTAGTCTCCCACAAGATCACTTGGCAGAATATTGACTCCAGGGGTTTTTGATGTCTACCAAGTCAATCAAGAGGCGAGTGGCACCCTTGGAGCATGTAGTGCGTCCTGAAGGGCACGTCGCACAAGGGAAACAAAACGAGGCAAGTGGCACCCTTGGAGCACCTAGTGCATCCTGAAGGGCACGTCGTGTTGTTAGTTAATAAATGAATAAACCTAGATGGTCTTAGGATGAATAACGTGATAAGAAAATTTTAAAACATTTCCCCTAATAAATTGTCGCCCGGCCTAGGAAAATAAAGTCTAGGTCTAAGTGATACTGGTGATAAAATAATTTATCTATTTTTATAAAAATAAAAATAAAAATAAAAACAAATAAATAATCATGATAATCATCATTAATCATGTGACAAGAAGGGGTTAAGTAATTCATTTAATTTATAAAAATCTTTTGGGGGATAAAATTTAAAAAGGGAAAAAGGGGAAATAATTGTTTTATCACATATGGAAATTAAAATTTATTAATTAAAAAGGAAAAAGGGAAAAAGTTAATTTTCTACACCTGCCAATTTGAGTTTTAAATGAAAAGGGAAAAAGGGAAATTTAAAAGAATTAGGAAACTAGGAAAAAGTGGGAAACATAAAAAGAAAAGGGAAACACAAGGAAAAAAAAGAAAGTCTAACTTAGTAAGGTATCTAGCATTTAAGAACTTTATAAATTAAACTCAACTAGTAAATTAGTAAGGGGGAAAGTCATTAAAACTAATAAGGGAATATGGGGACACCTAGGAGCGATTCTAGGAGTGCTTTTAGGTGGGTGAGGGAAATAGGAGTAATTAATTAATTAATGAAATTAACTTATGGTGCAATGAAGGGGATGGGTGACACATGTACGGAGAGGATTTTATGAATTAAATTGTTGAAAAATAAATTAAATGGGAATTTGGGAAAGTAAAGGACTTTGAAACTCTATATAATGGAGGGAGGAGAAGGATGATGGATCTCTTCTGTCATGCGTAACATTGTGCTGTATAATTTTACACTTGACTGACTTAGCTTGTGGGAGTTGGGATACCCAGCTCGGTGAGGAGTGGTAGCTCAGCCTTGTGAGGTGAGCTGGGAGCTAGTTGATTCTCTGGTTCATTATGTGTGTCCCCTTTGCGTCTCGGGGGGCTAAGGGGGAAGAAGAGTACCCCTAGCGTTGGCTAGGAGGTACTGATGAAGTCTCATCGGTCGGCAAGCGGGAGCGGCACGGAGCGCACAGGACAACGACTCAAAGAGAATGACTTGGGAGATGGTACGCTTACTTGATTTTGCATGGTAGATTCCTATTATACCTCACGCTTTCAATTCCATATTTTTAATTGGGTAAATAAATGTTGACTTAGCATTTTAATTGATAACTTAATTTCTCCCATAGCCTTAAGCTTGTTGTTGATTGTTTCCCTTGGCTTTCGATCCTTGCATGTTCTGACTATCCATGGTTTTATTAATTGGTGATTATTTGTGTTTTACTTCATCCTCGTCCCTAGTTCGTCAGTCCACACCTGAGCAGTCATCCAGGAGCCGAATCGATGGTCATCACTTCAGTGCACAATGACCTATAGATTCAAAATCCCTTCTTTTCTATGCGTGGATGATGAGTGAAAGATTTTTTTGACCAGTTTTTTACCCCTTCTTATTTCTGCATTTGATCTCCGCCTTGCTTGGGCCTCTGCATCTTAATCGTTCTCGGAATCTAAAACTGAGCTTAGTATCCCCTCCATTTCAATACCCTCAACCACGATTTTTAAATTTGCGTTATATGTATTGTTGGATAAATGAGCTCTACATTGTAATACCTCCCTCACAACTTAACTTTATGTTCATTTTTTATGGCAATTTTCTCTGCATTTCAATATATATATTCAACCACGGGTTTACCTCTGCGATTTCGTGCCTATTTATGACACTGATATGATGTATGTGGCTCTGCGATTTAAATTTTTCTGGCTACAAATTTATATACATAGAGATATTGATACAATGAATTATGCATTGAATGACTGAGAATTTAACTATCAACAATGTCTGGCCTTGTCTGTTCTTTAGCTGCTCCTTTGTTTTTATTGTATAATAGTTGCGAATTGACTGTGTTTTAGTGTGAGTTGACTATCTGATAGTTGCATATCATGGAGGGAAATGGCTGCGCTTTTCTTCTGTTTTTTAGTTGTGTTTTAGCCATTCTTATTTTGTTGGTTTTATTTATACCTTGACTGAGATCAACATTTTATTGAGTAATCCCTGAGTGTAGCGACTTATTTTCCTAAGGTTGCTTATTTACTTGACAACGATTTTTCTTTTTCTGTGTCTGACCTTGATTCTTGATAAACCTATAAGCAATTTCACTCTGCCAGTTATTACTTTTTGACTGCGGTATTTCCACGCTTCAGACAGTGAATTAATCTTAATCGTGATTCTGGTGGAGGCGTTTTTCTTTTAGTGCTTGGATAGCATTGATTTTATTTGTTGGAGGAATTCTTGTTTCTTGACAGCGAGTTCCTTTTTAAACCTCCACAATTTTTGTTGTTAACCAGCAATGCCCTCCAGTAATTACCGTCACATTTATAGTTGACTGTGTCTCTCTTTTGTCAGTGCATTTTCTTTTTCTTATAGTCAACAACGTGGCCAAATCTTAGGTTAGGTTGTGGTTGATTCCTCCTTTCCAAGCGATCGAAGGTTTGGTGAGACCTTGGCTGAAATCTTGTTGTGCAACCATTTCTATTTAGTGTGACTCTATTGAACTCTTTTGGGTTGACCACGGTTTGGGTGGTTACCTCTTGACTGTGTGGCGGCCGCATGGTGACTATGCATTGGGGGTATTTTACGTCTGTTCAGTGGGTCGAACTAAGTCTCTGTGCAAGTTTTGTATTGTAATGATTGTTGGCTTGATCATTGTGTTAGATTTCTTTTATGACAGCGGTTCATATGTTATCCTTTGATAAATCTATTTTTCTTTACAATGTAAATCATGTTCTTATAGTGTAAATTCATTTTTATTTATATAGAGAAAACCATGTTTCATAATGTAAATTCCTTTATTTATTTAGGGTAAATCATGTTTCCTAGTGTAAGTTCTTTTTATATAGTGTAAATCGTGATTCCTAGCGTAATTTCATTTTATTTTTATAGTGAAAATTCATTTAATTATATGGTGTAAATGTTGTTTCAATGACAACTATATAACCGATTGTTAAAATCGATACCACGAATAAAGGACAATGGGTTTTTGTTTTATAGCATGGTGACCGTGATCTTGTTGATAGCATGTCTCTTTATCGGTGATTTTTAGTAATAGCACATAAATAGCATGTTAACATTTTACAATTAAAAGACGCCAAGGTCATTAAAGGTCGGAAAATTTATAATTAAGGCCGCAATTAAATTCATGTAGTTTCAATTTTAAAGGATAGCGATAGAGACATATCTGATCTTGGAATTTTGGATTTTAGTTGCAATGATTGATTGTTTAATGACAATCGTTAAAATGTTCAAATTGATTTTTGTTGCACAAGGAAATTGGCATGTTGTGTGAAGGTCATAGTCGTCATGTTGACTTGTCGATTGGGCACTAGGGATAGTCGACTTATGTTAGATAGTGGAGTTGATCTCCTAGCGCATTGAATTTTAGCTCGTGTTATGGGGTCCAGCTATGTTGTTGCACCATGGTTATTGACGCATCTATCCCCATGCGACGGCATGATTCCTGACAAGGGGATCACTATGCGCCCTATTGGATGGAAGTGAATGATAACTGGGTCGCAGTCGGTGCCTTTTGTATGGGTGTGATCGAGCGTTGTAAGTTTTCTTGGGTGCATGGGTTGAATGACTTCATTTGTTGGTTCACGTGCCTTGAGGTCCTAGACTTTGTTCATCAAGGTCGTTTTTTCGGGTGGGTAGTCGTTTCTCCTTGTTGTTTTATATACGTTTCGCCCAATTTCTCCTGTGCCAGTGCGTGGAGTCATAGTCATTTGTTGCCTGGATTTTGTGCTTGTGTTCATTGTCAGTCATGTGATTCAATCGTTGTCGTCGCCGCCTTTCTGCCAAAAAAAAAACAGAGAGAGTTTTTGCACCTTCTGCTTCGCTTGTAGTCGTAAAGAGGGGGGTCATTACATCATTGCAGTTGATGGTGTCAATCCATTTGGAAAGATCAAGTCTATTTAATCAGTGCGGCCTATTTTTGTTATAAACAATAACCTTCCTCCTTAGATGTCAATAAAGAGGGAGCACACAATGTTGGCAATGATTGTTCCAAGTATTTGTTTACAATAATTGTTTTACCACAACATTTCATTTATCTTGTTTGTTGCATAATTTCTTTTATATACATATATACAAAGTAGTAATGATGTGTAATTTCAATCAATTAATTAAGTACCAAGTTAAATATATGAATGTATACATTGAACCTCTTATCGACGAGATACTAAAGTTATGGGTTGGAATCACTATGTATGACATATCTAGATCAATAGGGAAAAAGCAATTTCAATTCCATGGACAATTCATGATGTGCCAGGGCTAACACATTTTTGTGGTATGTAATGTACTACTGCACTTTAATAATTCATATATATATATATATATATAT
>ML776952.1:2094554-2104674 GCA_009831015.1 Picea engelmannii | reverse complement strand
TTTTTTGTTTACTTTTTTTTTACAGTATGTTCTACGTATAATGTTTATAATGATTCCTTTTTTGTTATAGTATTTTCTACCTCTATCTCTTCCAGACAACTTTGACAACAACACAAAACAAGTCATATATGATCTTGGAAAATGCATGAGGTAAGTAACGATTTCTATGAAAAATATTCATTGCAAAACTTGTTCACATGTGTTTTACTTGCAATGTATATACCTAAATTTGAAGTGATTTGCTTGCATCATGTGTAGGTGGTTTTCATCTAAAGAATTTCATAAAGAAGATATAAGGTATTGGAGGAGAGAACTTACTCGCCTAATGTGTGAAATACAAAAGTACCTACCACCAACATTTTTCAATGCACAAGAACACTACCTCATACACCAAGTTGAGGAGATTGAAATTTGTGGACATGTACACACAAGATCAATGTGGATGGTGTAGAGGAATTTGAAATCATTGAAAGCATTTGTTAGACAAAGAGAACGTCCTTAGGGTTCTATGGTGGAGGGATATATGGTATATCAATCATTGGTGTTTATTAGTCACTATATTCATAAATTAGAAGCAAATATGAATGTGCCTCTCATTTGGGATGTTAACTCCATCAACAAATTTGAAGGGGAGGTCATGTTGGGAAAAGGTAGAATGAGTAAAGAGAAAGGTAATTAGATCGTAGAGATCTAAAAACTTTTGTTTATTCATTTTTATCTATATTGCACCTATTTAATTTTTATTCTTCCATCAATTATTAAGATTTTCCATCGTACTTAATTATTGATGAATTGTTATTTTTTCATATAGTTGGTCGAGAGTGGGATGCACTACATTTATACATTGCAAACAATCTTGATTGGATGAAGGTATGGAAGAACAATGTATACAATGTTGTGGTAGGTTATCATGAGAAGGGGTCACTACATTGGTTAAAGAGACTCATCGTAATCAAGATACCAATATTACACATAGGGAAATTGACTTAACATATGGTTTAAATGATAAACAGACAAGCATATTCACCTACATTTTTTACTTATTTCCCATTATATTAATGTATGTTTCCTATTATTTTCTTAAAATATTTACTAATTCTCAATATGTCAATTAATTGACAATGCATTTTTGACATGTTGGGCATAATGCAGTTGAAACACCAGAAGGCTATGTGGTGCAATGGTCATAAATTTCACATCAAAAAGTTGGATGACAAGAAAAAAACCTTTGATTGTGGCATAACTGAAGTATTTCAGGTCACTAATGTTTCTTCTAGAAGTGACAGGCATCCAGAGGTATCTGAAAATATATACTATGGGTATTTGAATGATATACTTGAATGCGACTTTAAGTCCTTTAAATTAGTCTTGTTCGAGGTCAAATGGTATAGGTTACAAATGAATGAACGTGATCATGAAAGAACCGTTATTGAGCATGTAAAGTATAATGTAGCAGAAGAAAATGATATTGAAGAAGAAGATGATGCAGAGAAGCAATTAGATGTGTTAAATGAAGAAGACGAAGAAGTTAAGCTAGATGTAGATGGTAATGTTCTTGATGATCATATCGACGATGAAATTATCAAAAATTACATTGATGATGATGTTGTTATGTCCAATCCTTTCAACATCGATTCTGAAACGGATAATATATATTTGGAGTTGGATGAAGAAGAATATCAATGATATTGAATTGTTCAAATGTAGGTCAAGGACTGTGATTATATATTTTCTATTATTTATTCTCTTTAAAGTATTTTCTTGTATGGGTTAATTGTTTGTTGTTAAGTTTAATGCCATACTCTTATATGTATCATTGGATTGTTATAAGTCATTGACCTTGATTTCTCTCATAACCCACCAACCTATAACCTCCTAACCCATTTTGAGCACATGTTGATTGATTTTAACTATCAACAAATATTGATCATCTACCACAACTTTTTAACCCCCCATCAGTAACCTTGGTAAATTTTTAACCCTCCACCCTCATCCACCATAGGAACCATATGCATGTTTTAAAACCACTACCCAGGCCCTGAATGGAATCTTTGAGATGCATGAGTCATATGGAAGCCATTACAACGTTTAACACATAAAACTTTTTTTGGTGGACATGGTTTAGGGTCAGGGGTTAAGAGTTAGGGATTAAGGGGTTAGGGGGGTTAGGGGCTAGGGGATTTAGTGGATATAGGGGGTTATGGAGGTTTAGGTGTTAAGGGGGTTATATATAACTATCTAACACATATTATTTATGAATTTATATATAAATTATATTACAAACAAATAACAATTAAAAAATGAAAAAAAAATAAAACAAATACAAAATAAAAATAAATAAAAACCTACAAAACTCAAAGATAAAAAACACACTATGGTGCCAAACCCCCGACCAAGTAAACCCACTCTAAACCCACTGACCACTTCATTGATATACACCACATGCCTGAATGAAGAGTGAGTAGAGGAGAAACCTGCTATCATTTGCATTGGATCGACCCCACCTACTAGTAAGGAGAGTGCGTTGAGGAGAAGACCCATACAAGAAGAGACCAACTCCACTTGTGCATCCAAGGAGGGATTAACCCCGCAATGTATTCAATATGTATCATATTTTTTTATGTAGATAGAGAATGTATATCCTGTAGTTATTTTTTCAATATGAAATGGTTTACAATGGCTCTATTTGTGTTCAATTCACATCAAGTTTCCCATGGCATCCAGTCCTAACTTTAGTTTCAGTACCCTATATATTGCATATTTTACCCATATTTTTGTACATGCAACAGAGAACAAATAAGGTTTGAAATGGAAATTCAACAAACACGATCGAACCAAAAATATAGATCCAATATCGACAGTCTTAGTTTATTTTTCCAGTGAAAGTGTGTGTTGGATAAAAAGGGGTCAGAGGCCTAAATTATAAACCATTGTATCAACAATTGATAACGTGTCATATCCTTATTCATTTCAGTACACAAGGTTGGTATTATCAAACCACTTTAGCTCACCCCCAAAATGAGTGAATGGATGACATTTGGAACCATGATGTAAGACAAATCAAAAAGGCGTCGATTCAATGTAATTGAAAGGTTTTAAAAAAGAAAATTAAAACAATAAACCCCAAAGGTAAATGCACATGGTAAACTATGTTACAAGTACAATAAACTCCAGTTAAAGAAATTAAATTCCCCTTCAATGAATAAGTTTGTGTAGTGTTCTCATTTCCTTATTTCAAATATGTTCTTATTATTTAAAGTAAGGATAGATGGAGAAAGGTAGTTAGTCTGATCAACCATCAGCCTCTGATGAAAAAGTCCTAATTTATCGTGACTGTGAAATTTTTGAAACTATTATGTCACAGTTTGATCCTTATGAGTTAAGCAAGTTAACATGTGATAGATTTATGGATTTGCATGATTATTTACATATTTGGGAGTCAAACTTGTGTAAATTCATAATTCCCCAAACCTATTTTTTCTGAAAAAAGGGTTGTGGTATATGAAAATGGGTCAATTATATTCTATATCAATGTTGAGTCTATTACAAAAATGTTATGTCTTCTTGAAAACCTTAACTCTAATACTTGGAATAAGTTAAAGGATTTGGATGTCAATTTTTGTACCTCTATAATTATGGAGGGTACAAAGTTATTAACAAAGAAGAATTTGGTTCAGCATCCTCAAATTAAATGTAGTTCAATTCAAAGAAGTATTGAAACCTTCATGAAAAGATACAAGTAATTATTTGAAATGGCACTACCTTCATGTTGGAATAAAATTTGAAATTTTATTCAACATGAAACATATGAATATATGCTAATAAAATCAAGGCATGATATAACTAAATTTCAAGCTATGGGTGGTGTTTTGAAAGGTCTAACTATTGTCTACAAGTTAATTAATGTTTTTCATTTATTATGGAAAATCAAAAGTTTATTTCCTAATATTCCATCATATGATAGATATACGAAGCTTTATATAGCTTCCATAAAAATGGTTAAAGCCTAAACTAAAAATGCCTCGAACTAGCCAAGCTCGTACCTTGTTAGGAAAATTTTCCAAATGTATTGTGTTCTATACATGCATGTACTATGTTCTATACATGCCTATACTATGTTCTATAAGGGAAATGTAAATTCTTGGCTTCATGGTTCATCATTATAATGGCGTACAGAGAATTTACAAAATAAAGAAAGACATTTTTATGGAATAAAGTATGACATATTAGGAATGTTTATGAAATAAAGAATGACATTTTTTTCTTTTGAAATTGGGTAAGCGCCATCTTTTAAAAAGGTTTTTTATTACATATATAGTATTTGTTTCTACCTTCTTATGGATGAATTTTATATGTTTTGTATATACAAAACCACATATTTGCACACATTTTTTATTTCATTTACCTTTAAATTTAGCTTTGCTACTTTCTATGCATGAATTTTACTATGCTACTTTCAATTACCTTCCAGAAGATAGATTGGGTATGGGGCATTGAGAGTGATGAGGGGGGAAGGGGACAAATGAGCTTCCACATTCACGTGGTTGGCCTTATTCAGTAGAGAACAAATTATTCTTGAAACCAAGATAAGCTCATTCAATTATTTCATTTTAGTCTTTCTAGAGTCTCATACATGTTGATATGTATGTTTATTTATTTAATTATTATTCAGTCATATAACCTTTTATTCTTAGATGATTTTTCTAGGTCTTTGCAATGGAAATGCAACTAACAACTAGCCTATGTGTGATGTGGTTGTATAATCTCTTGCCTCATCGATCTCTTGGACATAGGTAGTTAGTACTCATTTTTCCAATTTAGTTAGTGTGTGTGCACAGTTGCCAAAGATTCATATATATTTCAACCCTTTACTAAATTCTAGGCACAAGTCACCCTAGTATATAGTCTTTAGGGTTTACAACAAATCTATTCACTCCAGATGAAATATATAGATTTGGAATTTTATTAACTTCACCCCAAATATTATATAACTAAATTTAGATCTATATAGAAGCATGGGCGTGCATTTTCATTAGGTCACTTTCTATTGTTTTGGTTTCTCAATTTACAAGGTAGACTTTGCTTCTTTTACACAACAACCACTTTTATGTTTGCAAAGGAAAATATAAAAATGTGGAAACTTGAGTCACTCAAATTGCAGATGTGTAAATACCCGGGCGTGCATTTTTGTGAATCCTGGCATGCATTTTTGCGCAAATGCAGAAATTACAGTTTAAAAGAAAAACAAGTATTTTGTTCATTCAGGTATTCCATTTTAGTATTTATAGAGTCTCGTACATGTTGATATGTCTTTTTATTTATTTAATTATTATTCAATCCTATAACCTTATATTCTCTGGTGATCTTGGCAAGTCTTCACAATGGAAATGAAACTAACAACTAGCCTATGTGTGATGTGGTTGTACAAGATCATGCCTCATCCAGCTCATGGACGTAGGTAGTTAGTACTCATTTTTCCATTTTAGTTAGTGTGTGTGCACAGTTGCCAAAGATTCATGTACATTTCAACCCTTTACTAAATTTTGGGCACAAATCACCCTAGTATGCATTCTTTAGGGTTTACAACAAATCCACAGTATGGTAACTTGTAACTTGTAAATGAACAATGTCATACATGGATTTTTCTTCCTAGGGAATGCATTTCTCATCATGCCCTGTTTTCATGCATTTTTCCGATTATGTATTTTTTTTTCATTTACAAGGAAACTTTTAGCCTTTATGCACACTAGAGGGTTTTAGGTTTCAAAAAGCACAACTAAAGTATGAATAGATGTAAAATGATAAAATCCAAACTCCAAAATTTTAACCTCTCAATTTGGCGGTCATATGAGTCTTAGGCATGAATTTTACAATAAAATGGTTTTACCCTCCATTTTACAAAAGGTCTTGAATCTTGGTTCAAGGTATAAATCCTTATTCTTTTTAAAATGCACTCTAGATGAAATATATATATATATATATGGAATGTTATTAACTTCACCCCAAATCTTATATCACTAAATTTAGAGCTATATTGAAGCATAGGCATGCATTTCCATTAGGTCATTGTATACTATTTTGGTCTCTCAATTTACAAGGTAGATTGTTTTGGTCTCTCAATTTACAATGTATTGAGATTCACCACCTCGCCCTGGTGAGACGGTCCTATGATAAAATATATGTCATCCACTTCAATCCTCAATGGTTTTCCATCGATATTGAAGACCTCTGTCTCTGGATCCCAGTAGTTTACGAGCATCTGGAGTAACCTCATATGAGTCCTTATTCCTTTGAGAGCCCAAAATTTATAAAGGCCACATATTTTCAAAGCTTGTTGGGCCCCTGCATCTCTTTCCATTGTTGCATCTATCTCTTCATGCTCCCTCTCCCTCCATTCAATCACCATCCTGCAAAAGAAAAGTCATTTTTGAGTTAAATCTTGTCAAAAAGGTGTTCACGGAATTGTACATGGGCTAACATGATAACAATGATGTATAGGGTCGCATATACACAGGAAGGATTTTATTTTCCTGCGTACATGGAGGCATGTACGTGACCCGATGAATTTTAACCCGCGTACGCCCTAGTTTACATTTTGTGCCCTATAAAAATAAAAATAAATGAGGACTAAATTTAAATTTCAAACCATTGAAAATGAAGAAGAGGGGATTGGCACTTACTTGGTCCAGACAGTTTCTAATTTCTTTTATCGTAGCTCCCGTGATCAACACTTGAAGATCATGGGGAAAATGGCCTAAAATGCACTATGTGGGTGAAAAAACTCAAATGGTATGGTAAAATGGTCTATTTTTACTATTAGTAGAAATTTGTTACCCACTTCATATAGTTTCTACTGATTTTTTGATCTTATGGACTAATAATACAGTGGAAAGAGTTGGTTTTGGTATTTTTGTCCAGGATTTTTGCAGCTTCTAGCATCATACCTCCCATTCGTGCCTTTGACGAGTATTTTTTTTCACCAGCATATAGGATAGGTTGTCACTCCATTTTGAATTCTTGCATTGTCCTATGATTTTGATCCATATACCTTAGGAATGAACCCATTTATTAGCGACATAGAACCTTCTTACTGCTACTAGAAGTGTCGTTATTAAGTGATATAGGCTTACCAAACATGGGTGCCCTAGTTAGAACCTTTGTTCCATTTGGTACCCATGCAGAACTTATTCCATAGGACCATGAGTTCCTTATAGTTCTTATATGACTTTGCATTTGAACCTCATATTCTTACTCACAAGAATTCGGACCTTCACCTATGGGACTCCCCCCCTAAGTCTTGGTTAAGCTCTTTTCTGACTCTCTAAAAACCGAAAATATTGTCGAGTGAACCTGTCTCTTTCACACTCGTTAAATGTCTTTGAAAGGACATCTATTTGGTGTAAGTTTAACCCTTTTTCAAACCAAGTATACTACTTACGAAAAAGGAATACTCTAGTCAACATTGGCTAGAAGAGTTCTCCTGGGTATTATTTTATACTTTTTTCAGGCCTAGGGGACTAAATCTATGAAAAAGGACATTCTTTGGAGTTAAGTTGTAATCACATTCCACCATCTTTCTTGCAGTATTGAGCCTATTGTCGGTTCTCGCTTTCTCGTTGTAAGCCTTTTACCTTATCAATTTGCATCACTAGCCAAGCAGAGCCTTAATTATATCCTTTGCAGCTTGAAACCATGTACCCTAAGAGGAAACATTCCCCTGAGTGTCCATGACCCGCATGCACTTCCTTTCATTGAGTGTAGGTACGTTCCATTGTTTGGAGCTAGTTTCTTACTCGCAACACTTGTTTCCTCTCGTGTATCATAGAATTTCTTTGCTTATGAAAAAACAAAAAAATACGGGTGAAAAAAGAATATTATCTCATATCGACAGCAGTCGTGTCTCCTTTGAACATAGCATAAAATTTTGAGTCCACTATCATCCAAAATTTGGGTTTAGCATTACCTTAGGAAGTTGAGCTCATTACTTAAAGTTTACTCCTCCAACTGGTTATTCTTCCAGTCCCTATGGAGATTTTGTTGGTGCCTCTTGCATCATGGAGTTTTATCATCAAGTCTATGGTGCCTGAGTTATCCATATGTCTCACAATTTTGTTCAAAGTAAGTCTATAATCCTGTGTCGGCCATTTCTCATAACTCTTAATTTTGCATGTCGGTCATAGCCTCAATGTGTCTCAGAGTCACATGAAGTTGTAGTCCTACCATGCACCCTAGTCCTACTTTCATTATGGGTAGGTAACCTTGAACCTAGCAGTTGACATCTCCTTATTGGTCGCTGACTGGGGGGTTTCCCTTGTGTTCGATGGTAAGAAATATATTCACACATTGGGATTCATGCAGTGTCTTGGATTCCATTATCCTTATTGGTGGTTTCCTCTCCTTTTTCGGTAGTCTTCTTTATTGGTTGATATTAAGAGGGTCTTTTTCGTGCACTACTTGCATCTGGTGCATGCGAAAGAAACACAGGGTCATTGGTTCGTGAACATCATATTCTTCTGATCTCCTCCTAATCATCAAGTTATTTATTTGTACCTCATGCCTACTAATGAGAGATTCCCTAATTCTCTCCTTTCAGTGAGTCTCTTTCCATCAACTTCAACTCATCTATTCTAAAAATGAGACCTAAAGTCCTATGAGTACCTAGAGGCTTGTAGTCATCAATGGCAAGTTATCCCACCATCAAAAGTTGGGAATACATCAATGTCTCATTATTGATGGATTCTTCAAGTGTTAGAACTCAACACCCTTATTCACACTTGTAAGAATGTACTCGGTGCCTTGGTACCTACTTTCATTATCGGTAGTTGGCGCATCACCCCTACCTCATCAGGTTCTGCTTGACCTCCCGGTCTTTGGATATTTATATTCCCCTGAGTCGAAATGGCTCCTTAGTTCCCACTGGAACCTTCAATGCATATAATACCATAGGTCCTCCTTAGAAGTTACACCTGCATGAACAAGCAATAGGCACAAACCTCCACTCCACGTGACCACCCGGCGTGACCACAAACTTTACCCGAATTTTTTTTTTGGATTTCGTGACTTCTCGATTTCTATTGTGAGTCCCCCTGACTCCTTCAACTCCCGAAACCCTGAAATGGGCTAACGAGTCTTTAGCTCCTCCCTTATGCCTCAACCATATGACCTACAGTCATGTCCTAGGGCTTCACCTTCGAGAGCATCGGGATTTCGCGACTCGTGAGTCTGTGATGCATCTCTCCTTCCTTTTCCCGAAGTCTGAACTCATGAATTCCTCTCCACAAATCAACGATCATGAACCTTCCACAATCTGACAGCCCAGATCACGTCAGGATTTTGCGTATCGGGGATTCCTGATAACATCTTCCTCCACACTTCCGACTTTCAAAATGCCGAAATTCAAATCACCAAATCAACAGCTCTTGTTGATTTAGATCTAATAGCTTCTAATCCTTCTGATCTTGCGAGTGTTAATAGACACTTAGCCTTATCCTCCCTGTTGATCCATTGGATCCAATGGTCCACGGAAAATCAATTTTTCACCCCCCGAGAAACTTAACCATCCATTCAAATTCTCAAAGACTCCTGGCCAAATAACTTTGTGTTCTTCCTCCTGATCTTGGTTCTACGAGGTGACTTCAACCCTTGTCCTTCCCTTGAACTTTCCAAGACTCTATCCCTTCTGATCTTTATTCTGACTGCAAACTCAAGGATTTCTAGGGATTTTGACCGCACTCCTTGCGGCTTCATGATAATATCTAATTATATGAGCTATCCAATTATGTGCACTCCTTGCGATAGAATTTCTTCAACCACTCACTAGTTTGGAAAAGTCTAATACTTCAACCAGCTTGTGCACACCTTGCATGACTCTATGTTATAACTGCACTTATGTTGGTATGAGAACAACGGTATCCCTCTTGAGATTTTTCTGAGGTAAAACTTAGAATCTCATCAACATACTCCTTTCGGACCTTTGCTACACTCCTTGAAAGAATTCTCAGGAAGAGAAACATTTGAAACTCATACTCTCCCTCTCTGATCTAAAAATGAAGAAGTCTTGTATTCTTGAAAATATTTGCAAGTTAAATTTTATGTGTTAAAATGCAAATGGATCAACTTT
>ML776952.1:2050890-2072178 GCA_009831015.1 Picea engelmannii | reverse complement strand
TGTTTCATTTTTTAATGAGCTTGTTATAGAGAGGAAAACTATGCTCAATACCTATGTTTCATTTTTTAATGAGCTTGCCACAAAAAAGAGAAATCATGCTCGTAGCTTCTGTTTCATTTTTTAACGAGCTTTCCACAGAGAAGAGAAACTATGCTTGTGACCTCTTCTTGATCATGTTTTCCAAGAGGATAACGCTCTGGAAGGACACCATGTCAAGGGACAAAACTCTGTCATGGCTTCCAAGATATCTTCACTGGATCGAAGAACAATGCTCTGGAAGGAACACATGTCAGGGTACATGATAGGGGTAAGGAGATCAAGCTCCAATAGCCCTACCAAAGAAATCACCATGTCAACTACCGGATCTAAGTCATCGGAAGTTGAAGTCATGGGAGACAATGCCACATAATTGACCTGTGGCAAAGGTGATACTGTCTGCATATAAGACCCGTTTAGGGAGGTCATTGGGTTGGTAATCAAGTCAGGACCAACGAACGAAAGTTGATCAATAGTCACCATTCTTCCATCATGAGGGAAAGATATCACATGAAAGAGAGTGGACACAATAGCTTTCATGGCATTGACATAATCTCACCCAAGGAGTAAATCGAAATCCAAGGGGTCCTGGACTACCATAACATCAATAAAGACAGTTTTCCCTCCCAAAGTTATGGGAAACTGAGGAAGGATCCCTAAAGGGTGAATGGTTCTTCTATTAAAAGCGAACAGAGTCTGGGTAACTGGCACAAGCTGAGGATAACCCAAAGCTTGTCAAGAAATAGAGGACAAAATACTAACAGACGAACCTTCATCTATCAGCGCATAAGGAACGTCCCGACCACAAACCTGTACTGTAATCTTGAAAGGAATGTGAGAGGGAAGACAAGGTCTAGTTATCACACCCCAATAAAAAAGTATGGCCTCATTACTTGGAGGGGGTTTCATGGGAGAAGGAGGAATTCCCCCCAGCACGGTAGATTATGTATCAACGAGAAAAATGTGGGAAGAATCAGGTTTAGTCTCTAGCACGAGAGTAGGATTGATTGATAACGACATCAAATCGATCACTTAGGTTTCATTCTCCAAGGGGAGAATGGGGTCGACAGGTGGAAACAGATTGACCACTTGGGTTGCACTCTCTAACAGGAGAGAGGGATCGACCGAATATGGGATCAGATCAACCACTTTGTCAAGTGGTTCAACTAAGTACGTGACCAGATTGACGACATGATCAACCAGACTGACTGATGAAGGGACCAGAGTAACCACTTTGGCACTCGTCAGAGGAGGAGTGGGATTGACCTCATTGGCACTCTTC
The DNA here is from genome assembly GCA_009831015.1 of Picea engelmannii. NCBI lineage: Eukaryota > Viridiplantae > Streptophyta > Pinopsida > Pinales > Pinaceae > Picea > Picea engelmannii. The sequence goes on along the minus strand of ML776952.1, from coordinate 2,070,860 downwards.
AGATGAAGGGTGGGACTAACCAATGACAAGACTAGATCAGTCACTTGGGTTTCACTTTTCATATGAAAAGTGGGGTTGATCGATGACGGAACTGGATCAACTACTTTGGTTAGTGGTTCAACCGAGGATGAAACTAGATTGACCACATGATCAACCAGACTGACCGGGGATGGAACCGGATTGACCATTTCATCAACTAACAATGGGTTGGGGGAAATCTTACAATAACCAGTTAGAATTTGAAGATTTTCCAAAAGAGAAGAAGCCTCATCCATATGAGGAAAAAGGTGAGAATCATGATCACCTTCGCATAACATACAAGGAAATTTGATAGTTGTCTTATTCTTACCAACCTTAACGTCACTAGTTGACGAGGCATCACCATCATGTCTAGCAGAGGTCGATGATGTGGAGGACCACATTTCGAAGACCTTGGGAAGACCAAGGCAATCCCTCAGAACGTGGTCACCCTTACAAAGACTACAAGGGAATTTTGGTTTCAGATTCTTTATTTTAATCTTGTTGACCTCATCAACACTCCCAGTACTATTAACAGTAGTTGGTTGCTCAGATCCAACATCTGATATGATTGGAGGCTTGGTCCTTTTCGGGTTATTCTTCTTCTTCTCTTTTCATTTCTTCTTCTTCTTCTCTTTCCGTTTCTTCTTCTTCTTATCAACCTGGCTACTCGCTTTAGAGCTTTCACTAGGCGAAGAAGAAGAAAGGGAAGGAGACTTAATGGGTGAAGAAGGTGAAAATTCGACATGAGGTTGATGTTTGGGTGGTGTACTGACATTCGAATTATTAGGTGCAGTCGAAGCACTGGGAAGATACGAGATCACCGGATTGGGGAACAACCAAACCGGTAATCCGATGGTGAATCCTAGAAGACTCAGTGTGGCAATGTACGGAGGACCGATGTTTCCAAAATAAGGAAAGGTGAAAGGTTCCCTGGGACAAGGGGTTTCTTCATTGTTCATTCCAGGAACCGACGCCATAAAAATAAAGATCCAACCTAGATTCTGCTAGGGAGAACAAACAACACACGCTAAAAATCTAGTAATCAAGCAAGCAAACAAAACCTTCTCACAATGAGCACACTAGTTGGTGATGAAATCCAATGTCATGGGAAAAAAGTAAGAAGGGACTGAGATAGAGCGGGTGGAAAAGTTACGTTGACGACCTGCTTAACGAACTTACACCCTGGTGCAAGATCCCACACATAAACGTGGGATACCCTCCAAGGAGCCCAAGTGAATTTAGCCAACATCGATTCCAATTACCGTGAAGACTTTCCCCTCAACATTCACCTTGTGTAAAGACCCTAAAGAGATAGGCCACTAAGGTTACCAACTACAACAGTGATGTCTGGGGAAACAGTCAACAATCGGATCCACGCTCAAGGGCAGGGTATCTAGCTCGAAGTCAACTTGAAAGGCTTCCACTCATCATTGTGGGTATACCTTCAATCGACCCCCATAATATGCGCAATATCTACACCAAGACCAACAAAGCAGGGTGAGTAACTATGTTAGTCTCAATGTGACCTCAGGTTTGACCCTTGTGTGAGAAGGGCTTCCCAGGAAAAAATGTAGCAATTGGATTTCACCGCTCCCTAACACAAGATCCTATGTTTGTTTGCAGCTTTGGAAAGTTATCTTTCACACCTATTCCAAAGCCATACAACTAATCTAATGTAGGTTTGCTATCAGAAAATATAAAAATGTCTAAACAATTTTTAGTTTAGCGCTTGATTTTTAAGGTTGTTGTTACTTAAAATGAAAATGGCATGGAAAATATGGTTTTTTGACCGACTTGAAAGTGATGCAAAGAGATGAATATTCAATCTTTTCATTTCGGTGAAATCTATGCTACGAGAAGGAGAAAACATTCATCATTCTGGATGCACAATGTCCTAAAATGCCAAAAAACATGCAATTTCGCTACTTCAAATGCAATCTAGTCTCAATACCCAAAAGTGATAATGCATCTATGTTCTTTGTTTTATTATGATGTATACAGAAATTAAATACAAAACCTTCAATGCTCCACTACTTTCAATCAGGAGAAAGAGTCTTATGCAGATGCAAAAGACACGAAGCAAAAGGGATACAAACAAAGCATGCACTCAAGGCAGTGAGATATGAAAGAAAACAAGTAGAAACTTGTTCTAATAATAAAGAACACCATCAAGGATTCTACAACCAATCAAGCATTCAAGGAACACAAATAAAATGCAGAGAATAATCCAAGAAAAGATAAGGAGAAAGAGAAATCACTCAAAACTGTCCTGACAAAAAAGCAGTTGGAAAAGACAATTTCACATTTCTGAAAAAGGTTTCAAGATCCAATCAAGATAATAGGGAGTGATAAGCATCAAACTCCATCAAAAACCAATCCAAACAACTTCACAAATGAACCACAGACTCTGGGTAAAGATCTGTGCAAAAAGGGTTGCAAAAGACTGAGCAGAAGAAGGCAAAAACTCTCAAAAAAGAGACTAGTGCTCCCTAACACAAGGGTACAGAGTGTTGCAACGCTCCCTAAAACACTGTAGGGGAGTGCTAGCACTCTAGTATGGCCTACAGGGGAGCGTTGGTCCTCCTAGAAACTCATAAAAAGAACCAAAAACCATGCAAAAATTCACCAGAATGCATGAAAATTGGTGAAATTACTAGTGAAGGTAGGATAAGGCTAATGGATGATGAATAAACAGTAAAAGCGATCTGAAAGGTGGGAAAAAGGAAGGGACAAACCAAGGAAATACAAACAGGAATCCTTCCCCGGCGAAGTCACCAGTTTCTGTTACAAGATAATCCCCCTGCGGACAAGTGGATTCTCTCTTGGATACTAGACCCCTATAACCAAGACGGAAAGGTGCTAATGTGGACACTGACATTCCTTTTCATGAAGCTAAACTATTAAAGGAAGAAGAAGAAGAAATAAAGGTAAATACATTTACCGATGTTTTCCCTTGCTTGATCCAGGATGATCTTGATCTCCAAGTTCTTCAGAAGGTCCTGCAATACAATGAGAAGAAACAACGAAACATACTTCCTACTCTACCATGATTAGCTTCATAATAGATCTATCAAAAGAAACAAGTTCATGAAACATACACAAACTTAAAGGAAACAGGACAAGCACATATTTATATTAATGAAAAAAAAGCAAAGTGCTTACAACCATAGATGTAGATGCAACAGCTTCACCAAGCTCTCTTTGTCCATACCCTTGCTCAAAAGTTCCACGATCAGAATGATTGTAACTTTCACTGATAAATATCCCTTATGAGATCATAAGTTTGATGCCTCTAAACTCCATGTGCTTTTACCATGAGAAGGCCTCCTTATATAAGCTTGGAGAGACCCAACCACCTTAGAGATTCTTGGGATAGGTTGAGGATATTTCTCCTTCAGTTGTGAATCCTCCCTAAGATCCAGCCTTGACCTCAGATTCGAATCCAACTGATTTCCAAGATGAAGGGGATTTTTCCCTAATTTTCCTCAACAACCCAAAAATTTCTCAAATAGGCCAGCGCTCCCCCAAAAGGGTGCACAGAGCATTGCAACGCTCCCCCAAAGGAGGGTACAGAGCGTTGGCACTCCCTGACAGTGGGTAGGGGAGTGCTACCCAAATTACCTCAGAAAATGCCTAGCGCTCCCCCAGAAGGGTGTCTAGAGTGCTACAACGCTCCCCCAAAGGAGGTTAGGGAGTGCTAGCACTCCCTGACAGTGGGTAGGGGATCGTGCCCTCCAAAAATCGTTTTTAAGTGATTTTTTCCATGGAAAATGATTTGTACTCCTCATTGGATGATTTCTCCTTCTTAAACCAGTCTTTGAAGGTGTCTTAAGTTTCCTTATGATGTCGTTAGAGACACAACATAGGCAAGATGACAGTATGACGTTTGCAACACTTGCGACATTGTGACATTTACGACACTTGCAATGACGACAATGGGTCATCATTGAAGTGAGTAATTTTTGTGTGTAACAATGAGGTCACATGAGGAAAGGAAGAAGAGATAGCCCCTCCAAAGCCAAACCAAGCATAGTGGGGATCGTATTTGAGGGTCATTCTTGGGATTCTGCTGACTGCATCTAACTACAGAGCTCCATGGACCTCGAATCCATTCGAGATCCTTAGTTGTATTTTGAACCATTTGCTTTTGGTACCCTTGAAAGGCTTCGGACATAGTTATCATGTTCATATGATCTTCCCGACTATCGACTGTACCCTCCTGGTCACTGACTGCAAGTTGGCGACCTAGTTACCTTTTATAGGTACTTACACAGGTGACTATGAGGGCATACCATGGTACCTAGGATAAACGTCAGACCATGATTCAAAAATTATACCCGGAGGGTGTTTCTATGTTCGAGTTACACTTGCACCGATAAGTTTTTCTAGTGTTGGTCGGCGTAACTATTCTTCCTACCTTTTTCTTGATTTATATCTAGGGACTTTTTAGTGTGTGTTTTGTGCTTCCCCCTAGATTTTACTTAGAGTGTGGGTTAATCGTTTCACAAATTGGATGATCAACAGCCCCGCCATTCACGTAGGCTCCAAGGCCTCCGACCGGTAACCGTGGAGCCAGCCTCGCCACCGTTGAGGCGAAGGTTGGATCGAGAAGGTTATTTTGAAACTACTAGGCCACAATAAATTGTACCCGATCATGTTTCAAGAGGAGAAATTTTTTCACCAGAGGTAACTCGCATTTCAAACCTCAAATTTGAAGCGTTCATTAGGCCCTGGAACCCTCTGATAACTAACCTCTTAGCACCAATTTTTGTTCAGATAGTCCCTCCTAAGGTGACTATCCATGATCATTGTATCGTTAGGCGACTTGCTATGGAAGAAAATGATGTTACTTCTACTAGGAGTCCTCATACTCCTACTTCGGTTGTAGGTTGGGAGGTTCTCTTTCCCCCTCTCCCACCTTCCCCTTTGAGAAATGCCTCTCATCATACAACTACCACTTTTGTTAGTGGCAGAGTCCCTATCATGACTACAACCATTGTTCATTCTATGGTCACACAGAATTCATTTTTTGGTTTGTTTTCGTATGGGATGTTGTGATTTGACACAAACTAAACTCTAACCCAATCTACTTTATAGACTATTGGCTTGGGTACGAGGAGTTATAACAATCCCCCCCAGGGATCCCTTGGGGGCACCATTGCTTTGTTCAATGTATTTCCTTTCAGCGGAGGTCATATTCCCCCTCTGTCCTCCTTGCTCGGAGGTTCTTCCCAACAACCATATGGGCCCATTGTTAGTTCTAACTTGTCTAGTGGAGGGATTCAAATACCTCAACCTTCCACAACTCTAGTTGGGTCCATGTCATTTTCCTTATTTGGTGCTTTTGGGAATAACACCTTTTCTTCGTCAGCATTTTCTTCAGGGGGAAATCCCTCCCTTAATAAACCCATCCTAGCGCAAGGTTCTATGCCTTTGCAGGGAGCGATGACAAGAGTCACCTCCTTCCAATGTCTAGGGAATCCCGGGAATAATTTTATCCCTCTGCATAGGATTTTGATTGGCGGTAACTCATCCTACTCTCAGTGGAACCCCCTGCAAGGTTCAATTCCTATGCACGGGAGGTCAGCTAGGGGGAAACCTCAACCCAGGCCAATGGAATGACATGCAGGGGAAATTTCCCACTCAAGGCATGTCATCCAACTATTTGAACTCGTCTATGATGTAAACAAGTGCACTGTTCCTTTACATTGGTTAAGGAAACCCTGGTTTTTACGGGAATCCTGGTCAACAAGCAAGCTTTTCCTGGCAACCTGGTGCCATCCAATATCCAGGTCCATCTTTTTAGGATAACACGTCCCAACCAAGGTTACCGTTTCTGGAAACTCTTCATTTTCCATACTTGTCAAGGTTATTGAATGACCGCATATTTATTGTTCTAATTTGGCCTCCTGTGTCGACCAAATTGTCGTCAGATATCCCAAAATTTGAAGGAAAACCTAGTGAGGATCCAGGTGTTCATTTCACGACTTTTCATTTTTGGTGCTCCTCAAATTATCTAAACAATGATTCCATTAAGTGGTGATTTTTTCAACACACTCTCATAGGGGGTGTCACGAAATGGTATATTGAGCTCGACGGGTCGAGATGTTCTTACTTTAATGATATAGCAATGGTTTTCTTGAACCATTTTCATCTTCTGGTGAGATATGATGTTGGCACCGAGATGCTGGCCAATTTCGAATGGACTGAGGAACTCCATATCTCTTATCATATCCAGGAATGGTGTTGTCGTAAGAGCTTGATCAAGGTCAAGGTCCCTCTTGTGTTTTTTCTTGAGTGGTTCTTGAATTCTTTGGTGCCCTATATCTCCAAAGACGTCGCGACTTCTAGAGTGTTTTCTGAGGAAGAGGAAATAATGAGAGCTCAACAACTGGAGTTGATCTATTCACAATATGTCATGCTTTATGAGATTCTTCCTGATGCACCGCGACCAACCTTTGACTTGGCCAAACCTAAGTCTAGGCCTCATGTTGATGGTATTGTGGGCTCAGCACAAAACAATCCCACGGATCTGTTATCTAACCAATGCAACAGTTATTGTTACAACAGACTATGGCTAGCCAGACTTCTAGTATGGATGCCCCCACCACCCAAGTGTCTGAAGTACACATTGTGTAGATGACGAACCCCAAGGGTAACCTGCAACCCTAGGATAAAAAGAAGAGAAGGGTAAAAAGGGTCGAGGGGGTAGTTACAAAAAGGTTGCTAATAATGTTGGAGAGGGAAAAAATGAAAATAAGAAGGTCAAGTTTCCTTGTAAGCTTTGCATGGATGACCACTTGACTCATCAGTGCCCCTGGATTGAGGAAGGTCCAAAAACTTTTGGCGCAGCAGCAGCCTATTGTGTTAACTAACCCCTTTCCTCAAGGGCATAATATGATGCAAGAATCCTCATCCATGAATGTTCCTGGGGGAAATTAGGGTGTTTCCATGCATGACTCTAACCCTAGAGCTGCAAATGTATATATGATGAGGGTGGATGCTCATCTTCAGACTATGGCCCATAATTATGGAACCCTCGAATGTGCAGATAAATGCAAGGGAGCTTGCTAACCATCGACACCTCTCCATATTGAGAAACCTATAGGAGACATAATGACTCGCATCCCCACGGGTGCATTCAAGAATGGGCCTTATAACCCAAATGCATGGGCTTCCTAGAACTACTATGTTGTTGAATATCTGGCGCAAACCCCTTGTGCAATGTCTACTCTAGAGGTTCTCCATAGTTTTCCCTCTCAAAGAAAATCATTGTTGTCGGCTCTAGGTGCCTCCGAGCCTACTAACTCAGGATCTATCATGTTTGACCCTTCCAATATAAAACCTTGTTTGCCTTATCGCGTCACCTTTCAGATAGTAGTGGTTTACGCCACAAAATCTTTGACACGAAACATATTTTGCACTGTGGTAGACGAAGGGGCATCGACTTGTGTTATGTCACTTACATGTTGGAAGGCTATTGGTTAGCCTGAGTTAGCTCCGCCCCCCACATTGTTAACTACATTTGATGGTCGTTCTTTTCGACCACATGGCCTAATCCCCTCCTTTCCCATGAAGTTGGAGGGAAAAAATTATCTTGTACCATTCCCAACCCCGAGTTGGGCCATGCCACACAAAATTATGAATTTTGATACCATTAAATTAAATAATATTTTTTTCATATGACCAGAGTTAAGCAGAAATAATAACATCATGCATGCAACAATAACAATTCATATATAGCATTTAACAACAAATATTTCATGACAGAAAAATCATAATTGCACACACACAGTAATTGAAATAAGCACATGAATGACACTTATCTCAGGAAATAAACACCAACTGCATGAATACCTTCCACATTCCTCCCATCCTTAGACAACACTTCTCATAACTCTCAACAATGGGTCATCCCCGAGATGGGGATAAATTCCACTTGGGTAAAGGGTTTCTAACCATGTTAAGTTCTCTTTAACAGCATACAAATTCAGACAAAGGTGCTAACTCAAACTAACAACCTACAGTCTCTCATTCCCCACATGCTTTTCCCACCCCGGGAAGTGTGCCCCTTCTCTACTCAAAAGTCCTTTGGCTTCCCCACTTCCCTTCTGAGGCTTCAAAAACAAGCCAGAAAGGAAGTCTCAGAGCCCTATAGTTGTAGTTTGGCACCTTGGGAAATCAATTTGCATCAGTTCTCTCACTTGGAGAGAATGGTCATGGGCCTGACAACCCTTTTCTACATTCCTACGGGCCTAACAACCTGCTTCTTCAATCCTACAGGCCTGACAACCCTTTTCTACATTCCTACGGGCCTAACAACCTACTTCTTCAATCCTACAGGCCTGACAACCCACTTCTTCAATTCAACTCCCTAGCTAACCAATACAGGTACAGGTTCCCATTGCAGTCTAGTACCATTGGGTATGATTCATAGTTTCCTTCATGAAGGAATGATCTTCCCAAAACATCTCCCCTTGAATTGCACTATATCCTCATATATATATGCTTGTGTCCTTTAAGACACATGGCACCCAAGGGACTCCCTTTTCCCTACTTTATAAACTTAGGATATATTCATATCCATTACTTTAGCTTTAAGGAATACTAATATAATATTCCAGTGGGATTCAGCCCCTAGCTTAGCCCCTTCCTAGACTCTTAGCCCCCTTTCCCTTTCTATTGGAGTTTAGCCCCCCATACTCATTTGTGGGTTAGTTTGCAGCAGTGATGTACTTTATTAATGATGTGAGTGTTTACATATTACAATAATAGGCTCACTGGCCTTTAGAATCTAGGTTCTTCGGCCTAATAATCACATAAGCCCTCTGCCCTATAATAACCTGTCTCACCAGCCTATAAAGCATTTTTACATTTACAACTGGGGATCGACTTGGGTATTACAACACAGGCACTTCTGGCCCAAAATATCCTGGCTCACCAGCTTATATGTTCATCTACATTTATATGTATAGTTGGGGTTCGGCCTAGGGGTATTACATTAAAATTTTATCCTAATTAGTGAAGTCCCTCAAAGAAAAATAAGTACCTTAAAATTTACATAACAAAAATGTTTTAAAATATGTTTGGGATACCTATGGACATTTACTCTTTAAAAGGGTATTTATATTCTTTTGTTTTACATAATTAGGAGAAAATGATTTATTGGAAACACAATGGTGTATAAAATGTGACTCAAATATTAATTAACAACCTTACAAAAATCATGTAAAATGTAATTTCCCAATAAAAAAATGGACTAACTACATTTCATGTATATCATGCTCATATTTCTTTAATTCTACATTTAAAACTAAAATAGTTGTTAGGAAAAAAAGTCATTTGTTAACTTTTCTAATAATTTGCAAAGACAAAAATACAATTAAAAGAAAAATTGATACATTAAATGCCATCATTTTTTTTGGAAAGTATACCATTAGAAAGATAACATAATTCCTTACAAATTGTTTTTCATTACAAATCAAAATTCACAAGGCTTATATGAGTTTAAAGAGTTTCATTTTAAAAAATATGTAAACTGTCAAATTTTCATCACCACATTCCACTAAAAAGTGGGACACATCTTCATGGATTTACCCCTAGCATGGTGCACATGGTATGGTTATGCACCAAATCAGTGTAATATATTTGGAGCAATGAGAATGATTTCTTGAAAAATTGTTGATGTTTTTTTATGAAATATGTTAACCTACTTCAATTCTTGTGATATTGTTGTGCATCGATGAAAGTGTTAAGGGATTGCACTAGTTTGATAATATGGTTTAAGCATGCCTAAAAAAACATCCACCAAAACCTATGGCTAACCACCTTCACTATAAACCTCCTCTAAAAATGAAGGAAGAAGTGGTTTCACAAAAACCTCCACTAATTAGTATTTTCCTTGTAGTGATAGCATCTCCTACTAGGAGGGAAAACTCTAGTCTATGAAACTCACACTTGGGTACTCAGATATGCCTACCCACCTAGAGGTCCTTTTTGTGGTTCACCATAGTATCATATCCATGCATGATCCTCCAAATGATGCTATAATACCTCTCAACTATTATTCTAAAGAGATGGATCATCTCCATGGATCCATCCTCTCCTACACCCAGAAGTGGGACCTCATTGATATGTCTAGCACATAGGTGTTCTTTTTAGGTCCTCCCTTTCCTTTTTCTCTAGTCTTTGGTCATCGGTTTGACTCACTTAGATTCCTTGGGGTGCCTATTTGGGGAATTCCCTAACTTCATGAGTCTAGTTGAGGGCACAAATCCCCCAATTGATTTTGTGGTCACTTAGGATTCTTTAGTTTGGGTCCATAGCCACCACAACCTATTTGGGACTTACTATTTATAGAGTTAATTTGAATTAAACTCCCTAAAACTAGATTATCTTTTGGCACTAACTATATCATGGATTTCCTTAGGTTACTATGATTATCAACCTGCAAGTCACATATTTAATAAAAAGGTCATTTTGGACCTCAAAACTTGTGGTACCATTATACCAAATCCATGGCACATATATAATAGATGAAATATCACATTTCCATATGACTTATGTACCCCAACAATTAATCCAACACTCGCTTATGCCTTAAGGTTGCTCCTTCACCTATTTATACCATTTAATGCATCTTTGTAATCTCTCTTAAATGAGATTTAACTCTTCCATCTTTGGAAACTTTAATTTATAGGTACACAATTAGATTAGCGACTAATTCTCTTACACCTCTCACAAACCCTTATGGTTTATTGAGCCTTGCACCTATCATCTCCAACACCTATATAAGGACTACTTTGGATAACTTGTCTCCAACCTTATAGGTTTGATTGATTCATCCTAGGGCATATTCATTGGCATAGTTTCCCTCATACCTTAGAAGTTTTGATCCTACAACCCATCACAACTAGGGAAAGGTAGGTATCATCCCCTCCAAAGTCAACAGGTCTCTCTACTCCACATATTTCTTTTATTTATCTCGACATTAATAGATCTAGTGTTAATGGTTTTTTTTATTCTCCTTTTAATTTTTTTGTGTGTTTGTTATAGAAGTTTCTTTAAGAGATAGGTTGGGGTTGAGCATTGCACTATATCACAGAGTTCATTTAGTTTAGGTTTTAGGGTTAACTATTTTGCCAAATTTTCTTGGTATTTTTCTCATGTTCATTATTTTTTTAATATGTTATTTAAGTGGAATAAACCATAACATGATTGAAACTTTATGAATGATTTAATATTTCCAATTATATACACATCAATGATATATCAAGTGAAGTTTATGACTCTAATACCAATATATGCTTCATTTCTTATTCAAAAATCAAGCTATATGAAAACTAAGGATATCGCTCCTTCAAATTTATAAGAACCCCAATCTTTCCAACTATGTTGGATGCAACAAGTGCTTCAATTCATGTCAAATCATAGGGAGTTTTGAAGTGAGAGGAATCTTGTGAAAAGGGTTTCTATGTAGCCACTTTGTTCTAAAATGACAGGGATCTTTTTAAAGATTTTTAAGGATTTCGACGAGAGTTTATCATAAGCATAATTAGACATGAACCAACATAAGGAATTATAAGCATGTCTTCTTGTTTCTTTAATTATTTTTTATATATTCTTAATATTTAAGTGTATTTTGTATTTCTTTTTATTTATTTATGAATAAAATCGTAATATTTAAATGCTAAAAAAAACACATGGTATTGACGATACCATAAATTCTTATCTATACAAAACGGAGTGATCTTTTTGAAAAGTTCAAAACTTTGATAGCAAGCAGCGCAAATAAAGAAGCATGAGATTTTGAGGTAGGGTAAGCAGCGCTCATTGATTGAGTTGGAAAAGTGGGTTCTGGTAGAGTGGGTCTAATGGTTAAGAATATGTGTTTTCTCTTAAGAGGTTACAGGTTCAAATCCAGAGGGGGTAGGGTATGTATACCTTCGTAGACTTTATCAGTCAAATCGCTAGACGGAGGAGGATCCGTTGTCCCACAAACAAAGGGATCTCATACACCAAATTTGGTGTGCTGGCTTGGCAGTGACCTTAAAAATAGATTATTATTATTATTATTAATAACGTTCAAGACTGCGCAGCTAATCCTTCCATCCGGTCGATCTGCTTGCCCACTATCGAAATATAGATCATCAACCGATCCAAATCCAAATATAGATCATCCAACCGATAGAAAGTTTCTCATCGATCGGTGAGGATGGAACAGGACGCACAGATCCTTCGCGCAGTCAGTATGTCGTGTTGACTGTGGATGCGCTTTCTTTGGACGGGCTATGTGAGTATAGATTCTTTCATTTATGATCAATACGGAGTATAGATATGCATTGGGCGCGCTAGAGCTACCGAGGCAGGAGAAGTAGCACACTATTTATACTCTTTGTACAGGGCTATTCCGGAGCTTGAACCACCTACCAAAGAAGGGCATTCAGGTCCAGGTGAAGGACCACCAATCGCACGCACATCGTATCATCAGCTTCCACTCCCGGCCCGTCATAACCATTTGATTCCCAACCGTCATCTATCGGAATTGGTCTCACTGGTTTCATTCCCAACTCTCATCTATCGGAATTGGTTGGAATTAGCTAAAATACTGCGAGCGGCGTAGTGTTTGCTGCTCTCGAACCTGTTTAGTTGACAACAATTACGCTGTTACTACCATTTCATAAACGCCGACCACCAGATACGGACAGTCCGTTCGGCCTAGTTCTAGCTGCCAGGAAAATGTAATGTGTCGACAATCGAACGGCTACAAAAGTCCCATGTGTCAAAGTACGGATAGATAACTTTCTACGGCCAGAAAAGGGCCATATGTCAAAGATCGAACGGCAAATTTTAAACGGCCCGAAACAGACCACGTGTCGAGATTCTAAAAGCCCAGACCTACGGCCAGGAGAGAGCCACGTCACGAAAATTGGACGGTCAAGATCTACATCGAGGACAACGCCACGTGTCAACCATGGCCGGCTCAGATCTACAGCCAGAAATTGGCCACGTGTCGATGATCGGACGACCCTAATTTACGGACAGGAGACAGCCACGTGTCAACGATCGAACGGTTTAGATCAACGCCCAGGAGAAGCCCACGTGCCAGTGATCGGACGGCCGAGATCTACGGTGAGGAGAGGGCCACGTGTCGACCATTAAATGGCTTAGATCTACGGCCAGGAGAAGCCCACGTGTCAGCGAACGGATGGCCAATATCTAAGGCCACGAGAGGCCATGTGTCAACGATCCGACGGTCCAGATCTACGACCAAGAGAAGGGCACGTGTCAACGATCGGACGGCCCAGATCTACGACCAGGAGAAGGGCACGTGTCAACGATCAGACGGTCAAGATATACGGCCAGGAGAAGGGCACTTGTCGACGATCGGACGGCCCAGATCTACTGCCAGGAGAGGACCACGTGTCGACGATCGGACGGCTCCAATCTACGGCCAGAAGAGGGGCACGTGTCTCAAACGGCACAGATCTACGCCCAGGAGAGAGCCACGTGTCGACGATCGGACAACCCAGATGCACGACCAGGAGAGAACCACGTGTCAACGATCGGACAACCTAGATCTACCATCAGGAGAGGGCCACGTGTCAACCATCGAACGGCCTAAATTTATGGCCAGGAGAAAGCCACGTGTTGATGATCGGACAAGTTAAATCTACGGCCAGGATAGGGCCACGTGTCAAATCCGGAGGGCCTGTTTTGGTGACCGTACGTCCAAAATGGTACGGATTTGCAATAGCTCTACGTGGCACTCATCCGACGGTAGGGTGGCACAGAATCTGACGGTTTAACAAGAACCACGTGGATCAGAACAGACTGTCCCATGGTATGAATCTGACGGTTTAACAATAACGACGTGGCACAGATTGAGGTTACGACGACGGTTCGGCAAGCTCCATGGTGGCACAGATCGATTATCAGCGTGGCATGGATCCGACGCATTGCAAGCGGAAGGAGTGATTGTCGACGGCCAGACGAATGAGAAAGTACAGAGGCGTAGTTATGTGTTAGCACCAGTAGCGGTAAAGACAGGAGCAGAGGCGTAGTTATGTGTATCCTTTCCCGTCGTATCTTCCTTTCGTCCAGTTCCAGATACGTATCCATAAACAAATATCCAGTCGAAGCATTTGATCCAGTTGACCCGCCACCTGCACTAGTCCCAGCAGCCGTTGTTTACCCACGAGAAAGGGCAGGTACATCCATTAGCAAGCGCAGGTGCAGCAGTAGATGTAGCAATTTAAGCAGCAGTCAGATATACGTGTATAACATACCTAACAGAAAACCCGCAGAAGTGGAAGCAGTCCCCACAGAGGAAGAGTCCATTTAAGTAGCATCTCTTCCAGGTCAAGTAGTTTACCTCTCGAGCAGCGAAGGGAGGAGCAGAGTCCATTCGAGAGGCAGTTATAGATCCGGGAATACCACCAGTTTACCTCGAGAAATCTGACTTCATTAATCCAGTAAAAGCATTTGCCCAGATCTGGATTTTTTGAAAAAGCAAAAAGCCGCTGTTTAAGTTCCAGTTGTTTCGTATCCAGATTCTACTGATCCATCTGATCTACCCGAAGCTGTAGTTCAATGGGGCTGGGAGGGAAGCGGCTAAATCGTATGTGTTTGGGCATTCGACTCATTATGAATTTGGTCGAGAGGCTCGAATCCGGGGTTAATAATAGGAGGGTTGTATTGGAAGGAAGCCAGTTTTAGGTCTCGGTCGGAGATAATATGAGTAGATAATAGATGGCAAGTTTCTGCTCTATAGCCAAGGAGGCCGCCCCCCATTTGTCCCCCCTTTCTTTACCGGCCACTTTATAAAATATTAAAGGTAAGTCAAAAGTCTAACAATTATCGATTTTAAAATAAAATAAAAATATATTAAGTCAACTTATTTTACATTATGGGAAAAGGTAAATGATAAGCACATGTTTAAAAAATTAAAAATAATTATTATTTTACGATATTATATTTATAATAATATTTTGTAAATATTATAATAAAAATTTATAATGGTAAATGTTAATATTATAATAAAATTTTATAACGGTAAATGTTATATTTAAGAAAGTTAAAAATATAATATAAACAAAAGATAGTTATCAACATTTTAAGGATTTTTCTTTACACCAATATGTAAGGATAAACTTTTAGAAAACATTGATATATGTTAAATTCTTACAAAATATTGATATAGCACTGTACTATAGAGTTTATATGTTAAATTCTAACAAAATGTTGGTATAGCATTGTACTAAACAATTTATATGTTAAATTTCAACAAAATGTTGGTATAGCACTGCATCAACAATTATTATTATCTGTTCTAATAAATTGTTTTTTATAATTAGAATTTTATCAATTTTGAAAATTAAAATAATTAAATTTAAAAATATTAAGATATAAAATATTAATTTTGAAAAATAAATTTAAAGTATAAAATTATAATTAATATTTTGAAATTTAAAAAACTTTAAAATTGATTAAATAATTATTAATATAAAAATGTTTATATGAATGGTAATTTTCAAATTATGTGATATTATTGATTTTCATCATACTAACCCGAACATTATAAAAAATGGAAGCATCATAAAATCATAACTTATATCAAAGGGCCAGAAAAGAGCCATATGTCAAAGATCAAATGACAAAGTTTAAACGCCCAGAAAAAGACTATGTGTTGAGATTCTAACAGCCCAGACCTACGGTCAAGAGAGAGCCACGTGTCGAAAATCAAACGATCAAGATCTACAGCCAGGAAAATGTTGCGTGTCAACCATGGACGGCTCAGATCTACAGCTAGAAAATTTCCCCGTGTCTATGATCAGATGGCCCTAATCTACAGACAGGATAAATTTATCCATGTTATATCATGGATAAATTTCTATGGCCAGAAAAGGGCCATATGTCAAAGATCGAACAACAAAGTTTAAACGTGATCCAGATTTTATGAGCAGAACGAAATGAATACATATTATTAAAAGATGTTTAACACAGAATAACAGAGATGCAGTGAAACTAGTTTTCTATTCAATAAGGAAACAAGTTGAAACTGTAAAATGCAGCAGAAAACAAGCTTGTTGGAATGGTGGCGGCTTATCTCTGAGAAGAGATGTGACGACTGCACTCCTTTGCAAGAACATGATTACAATGAGGCTCTGAAGGCCTTTTTACAATAATCAGGAATGTCAAAAACCTTAGACATCCAAAAACCTAACACTAGGAGATGAAGCGTCAAAATTCATATCGGCCCCGTTTGGGTAAGTTAGTACATCAACTTCTCGGGGTCGTAACTTTTGCATACGATCTTCATTTTAGGCGTATGATAGCCTATTGGAAAGGTCTATCCGAGGACTACACATTTTGTTGCGATCTATCAAGGAGAATTTTCGATTTTGGCGATCCCTAAAAACGTTGTTTAGGGCCTCAAAATGGCCCCGCAAGTCAAGGACCCGAAAACTAGGAAAAAAACTGCCAAACTGGAAAACTGCCAAAATGAAATAGTTGGAATAGGTGGGAGGCCACCGACATCCATCTGGATCAATACTCCCCCCTTAGGAAGCAATGGTCTCCATTGTGTTGAGTTCCCCCATCAGATGAGGAAATTTCTGTTGAATTTGTTCCCAGGTGAGCTACTTGCCTTGGTGCAGGAGTTGCCCTACTTTGACAACTCGATAAAGTCCGATCCTTTGTTGTCGAGTGCCCTTGATCTGTGTGTCCACAATCTGATCATTGGATGCATGTTGCATGCAGTCAGGGTTGATCTATGTTGGTGTCAACTGCTCTGCTATCTTTGAGGTGACCAATAATGGTGGGAAATATGGTCGAAGGAGAGCCACATTGAAGACTGGGTGCAGGCCAAGGAAAGGGGGAATGTTGAGTGCAAAAGAATTGTCACCCACATCCTTGGTGATCTAGGTGGATATTGGTGGCCACCCACCTATTCCACTTGGACCCCCACCATTGCTTCTTTCAGTTTTTCAGTTTTTGCACAGTTTACTATTTTTAGCAGTTTTTCAGGTCCTAAACTTCTGGAGTCGTTTTGAGGCCTTAAACGACGTTTTTTGGGGAAAACGGGGAGCAACATGGAACATAGATCAATGTTGCTCACCCAAAATTTGTAGTCCTCGGATAGATATTTCTAACGAGGTATGGAACGTGTCAAACAAAGATCATATGCCAAAGTTACGTCCCCGGGAAGTTGATGTACCAACTTACCCAAACGGGTCCCATAGTCTTGGCGTTTCATCTCCTAGGGTTAGGTCTTTGGATGTTTAGGGTTTTCCATTGTTTCTCAATAAGAATAGGCCTCTGAGCCTCATTGTAACACAGTTCATAGGCCAGTAGTCGCCACATCTCTTCTCAGAGATAAGCTACCAGCGCCCTAGCTAGTTTATTTCCATTATGTCTGTAAACATATTTCAGTCATTTGTTATTAATGAAATGAAGTCTTATTTCCGCAGCATCTCTGTGTTTATGTGTATTTCTGTATTTCATTGTGTTCCTACATAAATCCGGATCAGTGGTATCAGAGTAGTCTGCTCATTCTCGATCCTTCTTTGCATGTCCCCAACGAGGTCGAGGTATAAGGAGTTGGGGCTCGATCTGGTTGAACCTTTGCAAGATCAGCCTCGCAAACCCCGACGACTGCCCATGGGGGAAGAAAAGAAAGATGAGGGAGAAAGAGATCCTATCAAAATGTTGCTCGAGGAGGCCCTCGAGAAACAAAGGAACGCGATGATGGACAAATTTGCCCAGATTCTTCAACGGATTCCCACTAGCGGGGCATCGACATCCAACAACCACTCTGGAGGCGCCACTCCTTTTAAGGTATAAGTAAACTTTGACATTTCCATATTTGAGGGCCAAATAGATGCAAATGTCATAGATAGATGGTTGAATCTGTTAGAAGGATATTTCTCGGTTCATGACTTTTCTGACCGAGAAAAGATTATTTTTGCACTCCTCAAAGTTGCCCCCCATGTCAAGGATTGGTGGGAAACCTACTCGAAGCAACAGGATGAGGGAGAACCCTCTTTGTTCTCAGCTGCACCCACTTGGAATTCTTTCTAAGACGCCATCAAGGAACAATATTATCCTGTGGGGAGCTATGAGGACAAATACATACAATGGACTACGTTGTGGCAGCAAAGGGACCAAGATGTGCATGAGATGACGAATCTGTTTCATACCCTACGCACAAAGTTGGGTATCAAAGATTCAGAGAAAAATTTGGTGTTAAAATACCGCAGTTGTCTGCACAGATACATTCAGGAGGAAATGGTGTTCCTTGACATCTCCTCGCTTGGTGTGGCATACCGATACACTGCCAAGATTGAGCAGAAGTTCAAACAGAAGAGGCGAGACTTTGGGTCTGCAAATCAGAAGCAAGGGAAAGGTACCCCCAAACCGCAGAACAAAGGACCAAGCCAAGGCGGGGCAACCCATGACAACCTGCCAAAGCCATAAACAAAGAACAACACCACGAAGCCAAAAAAGGACACGGGGAAGTGGTGTGAGTTCCATAAGAGCTCCACTCAGAACACAAGTGAGTGTCGAGCCAAGCAGTTACTGGTAGCCGAGTTGAAGGCTTCTGAATCAGATGCATGCTCCAACTCTGAATCAAAACCTGACAAGGAGAATGACAGGGGGAAGGAGATTATCGATGCAGAGCCCAATGCCACCGTTGCCACCACAAAGATCCAGAAGGAGGAAACAAAATATCAAGAGGAGGCAAAGCATCTCTTCCATTCCAATATGTGGGTAAAGGGTTCCCCATTGCAGTTCATTGTCGATAGCAGGAGCCAGAAGAACCTCATCTCGGTAGAGGTCGTGAAGCGGCTGGGCTTGTCGACCACAACACACCCACAATCATACACCATCGGGTGGTTGCATCAAGGACAGGACCTCTGCATCAGTCAACAATGTCGCCTTCCCTACATCATCAAGCCCTTCACGGATGAGGTATTATGTCACATTGCTCTTCTTGATGTTTCTGATGTATTATTAGGCCAACCATACTTGTGGAAGCGACATGTTGTGTATGAGTCCAGGCCTCGTGTTGTTATTATCACTTTGGGAAATAAGTTGTATAGGATACCGGAGATAGCACCGCCTACCACCATCTCTTTGGTTACTGCAAAACAATGCAGTAAGCTCATTTCCAAAACCAGGAAATTTGTTTTCCTGATGATCCACCCTCAGGGAAAGAGGAAGACTATGGCCACGAACTCCAGACAGGGCCCCGCTGCAAGAAAACAACAGATGGATAAGGTCATGGAGGAGTACGAGGACATCTCCACCTCCCCCGCAGGGGTGCCTCTACACTACCAGGTCAAGCACCCCATCGATCTGACCCCAGGTGCGCCGCTTCCCAATGGACCCATCTATCGGCGCTCTGTTCTGGAGAATGACGAAATCAAGAGGCAGATTCAGGAGTTGTTGCAGAAAGGTCACAGCCGGTCGAGTTCATCGCCATGTGGGAGCCCGATCATGTTGGTGCAGAAGAAGGATGGGACTTGGAGACTCTGCATTGACTATTGGGCATTGAACAAGATCACTGTCTGGAATAGGTACCCGACCCCACGAATTGATGACCTTCTGGACCAACTCAAGGGGGCGAAATATTTCAGCAAGACCGAATTGAAGTCTGAGTATCACCAGGTACCAATCAAACCCTCTGATGCGTGGAAGACTGCATTCAAATCCAAGGAGGGCCTTTTCGAATGGTTGGTCATGCCTTTCGGGTTGATGAATTCCCCTGCAACCTTCATGAGGCTAATGGACGACATCCTGCAACCATTCACCAACTCATTTGTAGTGGTGTACTTGGATGACATTCTGATCTTCAGCCAGACTTGGGAAGAGCACCTCCACCACATCCGACAAGTCCTCCAAACACTGCGGCAACACAAGTTGTGTGCCAATTTGGAGAAATGCAC
>ML776952.1:2038336-2050731 GCA_009831015.1 Picea engelmannii | reverse complement strand
ACCCTAACAGAGCTCCACATCTTTTTAGGTCTTGCCAATTTCTACCACAGGTTTGTGTTGGGATTCTCTCATATCACTTGGCCCTTGAGTCAAGTCACCAAGGGAGGAGCTAAAGAAAAATTATTTTGGTCTGAATCTCAACATAAGGCGTTCAGGGAGTTGAAGCATTGCCTCTGCTCTGCACCAGTGCTCACATTACTAGACTTGCAACAACCATTTGAGATCGATACAGATGCCTCTGACTATGCTATTGGGGAATTCCTTACCCAACATGGGCATCCAGTGGCATATCACAGTGAGACACTTTCTGACACAGTCCGAAAGTATCCCACTTATGACAAAGAAATGTATTCCATTGTGCAGGCTTGTCGATAATGGAAGCATTACATTTTGGGAAAGGAAACGATCATCCACACAGATCACCGACCCCTCCAGTTTATACAGACACAAGGGAAGTTGCAGAACGATCGCCATCAGAATTGGTCCACATACCTGCAACAGTTTCATTTGAACATTAAGTACAAAAAAGGAAGCACCAATAATGTTGCAGACTGCCTCAGCCGACCACCCATCGTGGCACTAACCACTGTGCTAAACTCTTATGGGCACGAGACTTCCTATTGGCCTCTTCTCTACACAAGTGATCCAGAATTCAGCCACACATACAATACACTCTTGGAGGGTAAGAAAGTTCCCAATTTTCACCTCCAGGATGCTTTGCTTTATCACCTGGGACACCTTTGTGTTCCTTCAAGCGAGCATGCTAAGATGATTTGGGAGGCACACTACAATCGAGTTGTTGGGCATTTCGGGGTTGAGAAAACCGTGGCAGTACTGCAAAAGTATTTCTATTGGCCGAACCTTCAACAAGATGTCGGGAAGTACATCAAGTCCTACACTGCTTGCGCCATTACCAAAACAACCATCAAGAAGCAAGGCCTCTATACTCTGCTTCCTACCCCCATTCGACCTTGGGAATCCATCTCTATGGATTACATGTCGGGCCTTCCTTCTACTAAGCATGGAAATGGTTGTGTTTTTGTGGTCGTCGATCGATTCTCAAAGATGTCCATTATGATGGCCTGCAAGAAGAATATCACAGTAGAAGCCAGTGCTAAACTCTTCTTTGAACGAGTGTGGGTACGCTTTGGAATCCCACAGTCTATCATCTCAGATCGGGATAGTAGGTTCCTCAGTACATTTTGGTCCAACCTCTGGTCGATGCTGGACACCAAGCTCACCAAGTCCACAGCTTTCCATCCGCAAACTGATGGCCAGACAAAGGTCGTCAACCGGATGACTGTACACATTCTGCGCATGTACAATTCAAAGCATCCATGCACATGGGATGAGAGCCTCCCCTATGTACATCATAGCTACAACTGGGCTCTCCATAGCTCAACCAACCACAACCCCTTTCAAGTGGGCTTGGGATTCCAGCCACTATGTCCCATTGATATAGCCATGCCATTTGTGGCTACTCAGGAAGATTCAGCTCATGTCCAGTCTGAGGTTGATAAGGAAAACAACTTCATTTATCACATTCAACACATCCACCAAAAGGTTCATGACATATTGGACAAAGCCAATGCTAAGTACAAGTAGCGACATGATCAACATCGAGTGCCACACAACTTCCAGGTGGGTGACAAAGTGTGGTTGCATTTGAAAAAGGAGTGCCTCGTTGGACCCCACCTCAAGCTTCATCTGCTCCGATATGGGTCGTACACCCTCACTAAGGCTATAGGGGAAAATGACTTTGAGCTCAACATTCCACCATTCCTTGGTCTGCACCCAGTGATCAATGTTGACCGCCTTTGACCCTACTTTCCACCTCTACTAGACACATCTGACATGGCAGAACAACTCACACCAACAGAGTTAAATCCAGACTGCATGGAACAAGCTAGAACTAATCAGATCATGGATACACAGATCAAGAACACTTGAAAACAAAGGATACCGCTATATCGAGTTGTCAAAGCAGGCCAACTCCTTCACCAAAGCAAATGGCTCACCAGGGACAAAGTTTAGCAGAAGTTTCCTCATCTCATGGAGGAACTCAACGCAATGGGGACCATTGCTTCCTAAGGGGGGAGGAATGATCAGGTGGATATTGGTGGCCACCCACCTATTCCACTTGGACCCTCACCATTTCTTCTTTTATTTTTTCAGTTTCCGCACAGTTTACTATTTTTAGCAGTTTTTCGGGTCTTGAACTTCCGGAGCCATTTTGAGGCCTTAAACTTTGGGAAAACGGGGAGAAACATGGAACATAGATCATGTTGTTCACCCAAAATTTTTATTCCTCGGATAGATCTTTCTAACGAGGTATGGAACGCATCAAACGAAGATCATATGCCAAAGTTACGCCCCTGGGAAGTTGATGTACCAACTTACCCAAACGGGGCCCATAGTCTTGGTGTTTCATCTCCTAGGGTTAGGTCTTTGGATGTTTAGGGTTTTCCATTGTTTCTCAATAAGAATAGGACTTCGAGCCTCATTGTAACACAGTTCCGAGGCCAGTAGCTGCCACATCTCTTCTCAGAGATAAGCTACCAACGCCCTAGCTGGTTTATTTCCATTCTGTCTGTAAGCATATTTCAGTCATTTGTTATTAATGAAATGAAGTCTTATTTCCACGACATCTCTGTGTTTATGTGTATTTCGGTATTTCATTGTGTTCTTACATAAATCTGGATCACTTGGTGATGGTGTATGGCCCATAGCGGAGTGGGCGAAGCTTTCGATGGGGCCCTGCAATGCATTATTTCTGCAAGTGCAACCAAACTTTGTCGCCCACCTGAAACTTATGTGGCACCCGATGTTGATCATGGCGTTGTTTGTACTTGCCATTGGACTTCTATAAAATATCTTGAACCTGTTGGCGGATGTGATGGATCCTCTTAATGAACCGGGTGGCTTTGTCATCTTCTGGTAGAGTGGGAGACGAGTCGATCGAGGTGTTCGCTAGGGGTAGTGCAACATCCATGGAGTCCAATGTTTGGAATCCCAACCCCACCTGAAAGGGGTTGTGGCCAGTTGAGCTATGCATGGCTCATTTGTAGCTATGTTGTACATAGGGAAGACTCTCATCCCATGTGCGGGGGTTCTTGGAATTATACATGTGCAGGATATATACGATCATCCGATTGACGAGATCAGTTTGGGAATCTGTCTGTGGGTGGAAGGTAGTGGATTTGGTGAGCTTGGTATCCAACAGTGACCAAAGGCTTGACCAGAATGTGTTGAGGAACCGACTTTCCTGATATGAGACAATGGTTTTTGGGATCTCAAAGTGTACCTAGACGCGTTCAAAGAAGAGCTTGGCAGTGGCCTCTACAGTGATGTTCTTCTTGCAGGCTGCCAGAATCACCATCATGGAAAAGAGATCAACAACCAAAAAAACACAGTCATTTCCCCTCTTGGTGGATGAGAGGCTTGACATGTAGTCCATGGATATGTATTCCCATGGCTTGTCAGGAGTAGGAAGAGGGGTGTACAGGCCTTGTTTCTTAGTGGTCGATTTGGCAATAGTGCAGGCAGTGCAGGACCTGATATACTTGTTGACATCCTATCGAAGTTTTGACCAGTAGAAATGTTTTTGCAGCCACTGTATTTTCGACACCAAAGTGTCCTTCCACCCGACTATAGTGAGCTTCCCAAATCAACTTCACACACTCGCTTGATGGAATGCAAAGATGGCCTAGACGACACAACATCCCATCCTAAATATGGAAATTAGGGACCACTTAGTTTGCTCCCAACATTTGGTAGGTGGTGGAGAAGTCAGGGTCTATCTCATATAGGTGTGGCCATCCAGAGGTATCATGGCCACAAGAGTTTAGCACCATGGTGAGTGTTGCGACTAGAGGTCGGCTGAGGCAATGAACAACTCGGTTGGTACTTCCTATTTTATACTTGATTTTGAGGTGGAATTGTTGTAAGTATGTGGACTAATTCTGATAGCAGTCATTCTACAATTTTCCTTGGGTCTGCATGAACTGTAGTGGCTTGTGATCAGTGTGAATGATTGTCTCCTTCCCCAGAATGTAATGTCTCCACTAGTGGTAGGCTTACACAATAGAGTACATTTCTTTGTCGTAATTAGGGTACTTACAGACAACATATGATAGTGTCTCACTATGATACGCCACGAGGTGGCCGTGTTGAGTGAGAACGATGTCCACATCATAGTCTAAAGAATTTGTCTCGATCTCAAAGGGATGTTGTAGGTCCGATAATGAAAGTACTGGGGATGAGCACAAATGTTGTTTCAAGTCATCGAAGGATTGTTGTTGGGACAGGCCCCACACAAATTTTTCCTTATCGCCACCCCTAGTTACTTGGCTGAGGGCCCATGCGATATGAGAGAATCCCAACACGAACCTGCGATAGAAATTGGCGAGGCCCAAGAAGCTATGAAGATCAGTGAGTGTGGTTGGGGCTGGATAGTCACGGGTGACCTAGATCTTGGTTGGATCCATATGCACACCATGTTGATCAACGATGTAGCCTAAGTAATGGACACTGTCCATGTCGAAGGAGAGTTTTTCCAAGTTTACATATAGTTTGCGTTGTCCCAGAGTGTGCAGAACCTATTGAATATGTTGAAAGTGTTCCGCCCAAGTCTCGTTGTAGATGAGGATGTCATCCAGATACACCACTACAAAAGTATTGGTGAAAGATCACAGGATATCGTCCATCATCCTCATAAAATTTGTTGGAGCATTTGTCAAACCAAAGGGCATGACCAACCATTCAAAAATACCTTATTTTGACTTTAAGGTGGTCTTCCATACATCTGTATGTTCTATTGGGACCTGGTGGTAGCCACACTTCAGATCAATCTTACTGAAGTATTTGGCCCTCATGAGATGATCAAGGAGGTCATCAATTCGAGGAATAGGGTACTGGTTTCGGACTGTGATTTATTCAGGGATCGGTAATCAATGCATAGTCACCAGGTCTCATATTTCTTCTACACTAGTACAATTGGGCTCCCACAAGGCAATGAGATGGGACAAATGTGCCCCTTGTGGAGCAGTTCTTGTATATTCCTCTTGATCTCCTTGTTTTCTAACAAAGAGCGGTGGTAGACCGGCCCATTGGGTAGTGGTGCATCTGGGCTCAGATCGATGTGATGCTTGACCTGGAAGTGCAAAGGTACCCTGGTAGGAGAGGAGAAGATATTTGAGTATTCTTCCACGACCTTATCCACTTGCTTCTATTGTGTGGAGAGATCAGTTGTGGAGGCCCTGGATGTGGCTACAATCTTTCCCTTACTCTAAGAGTGAATCACGAAGAAGACAAATTTCCTAGTCTAAGAGATGATCTTCCTGCACTGCTTGGCAGAGATCAAGGAAATATCACTAGGACAGACTGCCTCAGGTATCCTGTACAATTTCCTGTTAAAAGTAATAATAACACTACGAGGCCTAGACTCATATACAGCATGGCGTTTCCATAAATAAGCTTGGCCCAAAATAACATTACAAACTTTGATAGGAGAAGCATCACACAATACCTCGTCTTTGAAGGGATTGATGTCGTACAACAATCAACATTGTTGGGTAACGCGAAGATCACTTCCTTGGCGGAGCCATCTAATGGTGTAGATCTGCGAGTGTGGAATTGTCGGCAAGGCCAGCCGCTTGATGACCTCTGCTGAGATGAGGTTCTTCTAGATACCTCTATCAACGATGAAGTGCAGTGGGGTGTCTTTTACCCACATCTGCGAATGGAAAAGGCACTCACCTTCTTCTAGCTCGTCTGGTTTACTAGGCTAGAGCTTAGTGGTGGCACTGGGTTCCACATCAATGCTCTTTCTTCCCCTTTCTAGTTCTGACTCAGATTTAGAACCCGCATCTGATTCAGAGGCTTTCAATTAGGCCACCAGAGACTGCTTTGAGCGGAAATCAACAATGTTATGCCAAGGGCTCTTATGGAAGTTGCACCACTTTTCGGTATCCTTCTTTGTCTTTTTGGTGTCCTTCTTTGCTTGAGGTTTGGATTGGTTTTCCTAATACTTTCCATATTTTCTCTATCCCTCATTCTATAGGTTGGGGCTACCCTTTCTTGGTTTTTGCTGCGAGGGGTTCCTAGGCCCAAATTGTCGTGTCTTTTGTTTGAGCTTCTGCTTAATTTTGATGGCATATCGATAGGCCACGCCCAAGGAAGAGATGTCCAGAAATTCCATTTCGATTTAGATGTATCTATGCAGAGCACCATGATACTTGAGCACTAAATGTCGCTCTGAATCTTTGATACCCAACTTGGTGCGCATGGTATGGAAGATATTTGTGAAATCTGGCACTGCTTGGTCTCTTTCTTGCCGCAGTCTGGTCCATTTGGTATACAAGTCATCATAACTTCTAATGAGGTAGTATTGTTCCCTAATAACATCCTTGAAGGATTATCAGGTGGCGCGACTGTAAATAATGAAGATTCCTCTGTTTCCTTTTGTTCACAGAAAGTTTCCCACCAATCTTTGACATGGGGAACAACTTTGAGGAGCACAAAAGTAATTTTTTCTCTATTTGAAAAGTTATGGACAAAAAAATACCCTTCTAGTAGATTCAACCACCTTTCTACAACATATGCATCTATTTGACCTTCAAATATAGGCATATCAAAGTTGATTTGTACCCTAAAGGGGGCGGCACCTCCGCTCGAGGAAGATGCGTCGCCTATTGGTAGCTACCGAAGGATTTGCATGAAACTATCCATCATCTCGTTCCTCTATTGTGTGAGGGATTCCTCAAGAAACATTTTGAAAGGATCTCCTATCTCACCATATTTCTTTTCTCCTACCATGAGAGGTTGTTTGGGCGTGCAATATCTTTTGTCCTCAAGAGAAACAATCTTGAGACCCAATTCTTTGTACCCTAACCTCGTTGGGGACATGCATTAAGATTACAAGGAGAAGACCGCTATGATACCACTAATCCAGATTTTATGAGAAGAAAGAAATGAATACATATTATTAAAATATGTTTAACATAGAATAACATGGATACATTAAAAATGGTTTTCTATTCAATAAGGAAATAAGCTAAAACTGTAAAATGCAGCAGAAAACAAGCTTGTTGGAATGGTGGTGGCTTATCTCTGAGAAGAGATGTGACGATTGTGCTCCTTTGAAAGAAGATGATTACAATGAGGCTCTGAAGGCCTTTTTACAATAAACAAGAATGTCAAAAACCCTATACATCCAAAAACCTAACCCTAGGAGATGAAGCACCAAAAGTCATGTGGGCCCTGTTTGGGTAAGTTAGTACATCAACTTCCTAGGGTCGTAACTTTTGCATACAATATTTGTTTTAGGCGCATGATAGCCTGTTGGAAAGGTCTATCCAAGGGCTACACGTTTTGTTGCGATCTATCAAAGGGAATTTTTATTGTGGTGAGCCCTAAAAATGTTGTTTAGGGCCTCAAAACAACCCCGCAAGTCAAGGACCTGAAAACTAGGAAAAAAACTGCTAAAATGAACCAGTTAGAATAGGTGGGAGGCCACCGACATCCATCTGGATCAAAACAGCCAGAAAAATACCATGTGTCAAGATTCTAATAGCCCATACCTACGGCCAGGAGAGAGCCACGTGTCAAAAATCAAGCGGTCAAGATCTACAGCCAGGAAAGTGCCACGTGTCAACCATGAACAACTCAGATCTACAGCCAGAAAATGGCCCCATGTAGATGATCGAACAACCCAAATCTATAGATAGGAGAGAGCCACATGTCAACGATCAAACGATTTAGATCAACGGCCAGGAGAAGCCCACGTGCCAGCGATAGGACGACCCAGATCTACGAAGAGGAGAGGACCACATGTCGACAATTGAACGACTTAGATCTACGACTAGGAGAAGACCACGTGTCAGTGAATGGATGGCCAATATCTAAGTCCACGAGAGGGACATGTGTCAATGGTCCAAATCTATGACCAGGAGAAGGGTACGTGTCAATGATCGGACGATCGAGATAAACGGCCAGGAGAAGGGCACTTGTCAACGATCGGATGGTCCATATCTTTGACCAGGAGAGGGCCACATGGAGACGATCGGATGGCCAAAATACACGGCCAAGAGAGGGCCACATGTTGATGATCATATGAACCAGATCTATGGTAAAAAAAAGGCCACGTGTCAAAATATCGAACGACACAGATCTACATCCAGGAGAGAGACATGTGTCGACGATTGGACGACCCAGATGCATGACCAGGAGAAGACCATGTGTCGACGATTGGATGACCTAGATATACCATCATGAGAGAGCCACATGTCAAACATCGAATGGCATAGATCTATGGCCTAGAGAAAGACAATCAGACGAGTTAGATCTACGTCCACGTGTCAAATCCGGAGGGCCTGTTTGGGTGACCGTACATCCAAAATGGTACGGATTTGCAATAGTTCCACGTGGCACTGATCTGATGGTATGGTGGCACAGAATATGATGGTTTAACAAGAACCACATGGAGTAGAATAGATGATTCTCGTGGTATGAATCTGATGATTTAGCAATAACAACGTGGCATAGATTGAGAATACGATGACGGTTCGGCAAGCTCCACGGTGACATAGATCGATTATCAGCGTGGAATGGATCTGATGCATTACAAGAAAAAGGAGTGATTGTCGATGACCAGATGAATGAGAAAGTAGTAGAGGCATATTTATGTGCTAGCACCAGTAGTGGTAAAGACCGGATCATATAAACCAGTCATAGTTTAGTATCCTTTCCCGTCGTAGCTCTTCCTGTCTTAGCTTCCCTTCGTCCACTTCCAGATACGGATCCATAAACAAATATCCAGTCGAAACATTTGATCAAGTAGTTTACCTCTTGAGTAGGGAAGGGAGGAGAAGAGTCCATTGGAGAGGCAGTTCGAGAGGTCTGAGAGTACCACTAGTTTATCTCGAGAAATTTGACTTCATTAACCCAGTAAAAGCACTTTCCCAGTTCTGTATTTTTTGACAAAGAAAGAGGCAGTTGTATCCTATCCAAACTTTGTTGATCCATCTGATCCCCCGAAGCTGTAGTTCCAGTAGAAGGTAGGGGACTGGGAGGGAAAGGTGTTGGATTACTGAGAGGGGGGGTGAATCAGTAATAGAGAAATTTAATCCTTTTTAACCATATAATCCAAGTGTTATATCAATGAAGCATTATCATCCAATAACTGCAAAGTAAATAAGCAATGAACAAATGAACAAACATACACATACACAGTACACCAGTGTTTTACGTGGAAACCCAAATCTGGAGAAAACCACAAAATGATTTTTCTTATATGTCTTGAAGAATTACATTCATTGGAAGCACCAACTTCCTTTGTTTTCCAGCTGTAACTGGAAGGAGACTCCAACCCCCTAGTTTCTCAGGCTACAACCTGAGGGAATCTCCAACTCCCCAATTCTCTGGCTACAACCAGAAGGAGGCTACAACCCCCTATGTTCTTCGGCTACAACCACCTGTCATTTCCCCATCCTGCCACCCTGAAGTAGAAGTAGAATGATGGAACCACTGTCAACCTGTCACTATGAGATATACCATTGTAAATCTGAACCATGCATCAACCTGTAATCAACCTGTACCATAAACAAGTTCATCAACCATGTACCAAGTATGTACCAATCATGTTTCAACTACTCATCAACTATGACTCATCAATATGTACCAACATCATCAACTATATACCTCATGTATGTGCCAACTCATCAACTACTTGTCTCAACCATGTACTCAACATGTACCTCAACCAAAAGCCCTCTTCAATTTCATCATCCAAATTTGATGTGTAGATCTATAATAGACCTGGTGTATATTATCACATTCCTACAAACCTTCCTTAACTTCAACAACAAGAGACTAACATTTTCATCAAACTTTTATTTAGTCTCACATGCCTAATTTTGGATTAGTCAACAACCCTAACTTGAATTAATCATAACTTTGTACCTGTAATATATAAATATCTAAAACTGATACACAACATTCTTCAATGTGTTTTATGCAATTCCTCCAGGCGTTACTACTTGGAACCTCTCATAAAATGAGTTATAGAAAAAATGGCATACCTTGTTGAATTCTGGCTTATTCTAGAGAGTAACCTTGTAGAGCATGCCCCACACGGAATATTTGTTGAATTTCTATAAAACTATTACATAGATACTACACACTGTACCTTAACCAACACATTTTTTTTCACTTAATTTGGATCTGTTATGAATAAGTTATGACGTTTTTACCCGAAACACTTGTTTTTGACTAGTTTCAGGACTAGCCACCTATTTTCCACAGAGTGTAACTCCCAAAATACAATGACCCACAAGATGAATTTTTTACCACAGATACTTGGATATGTTTTCTCAATGGTATAGAAATTTCACGATCTGAATCATTATAGAAAAAACAATTATAGCGAAAATGGTGAGATGACCTGTAAATAACATACCTTAGAAAGCACCATCAAAAGAATTTCTCCTTCCTTGCATTTCGGCCTTCTTTTCTTCACCTTCCCTCATAATTTAGCCTTAGATATCCTTGGTTAGCTCAAACACCTATATATATTCAATATGCTCAAGTGTGATTAAAATGAGAGAGCCTTGCCTCTTATTTATACTCTCCAAGTAGCTTCCTTAAAACATCTTCTAGGTCACTTGGCCCCACTTTCCTTATTTTAGGGTTAACCCACTTATAATTCTCCATTAAATTTATTATTGAAACAATTTATTTTGTATTCACTTTGAATTATAANACACTCATTACTTCACTTTATTATTTACCTTTTAAAATCTCTTAAACCACTTTGACTACTTTGACCTTTTGGGGCTTCTAGATGACATATGAGGGTCCTCCAACTTCGTAAGGCCATAACTCTCAAAATGTGAGGATTTATGTGACATTCCACATACCACCGAAAATGGAATGACAAGAACTATCCTTATAGGATAGTTTACCTGACAAATTCATTGTCCTTCATCTCATTATTCCACAATTAATCATGGGTTCTCTTACTCCGCAAAGCGTCTTCCCATGAGGGATTTCACCATAAGGGGAGAACTTTGGAGTTCATCCATATTTACTTCTTATCAACCATGACAAGACAATAATGAGTCATCTTTACATCAAACAATATTGGGTCCATTACCCAAACCTTTGTGTTGCAGGGCTTTCTTCAAGGGTTAACATCAATGAAAACCAACCTTAATCAACAATCTCCCCCTTTGGCATTGATGGAAACACTCTAATGAAATACTAAAATCATATCACTCATGCTCCCCCTGGAACCATGCCTTTGTCCTCTATCCTCTACATCTGATAAATATGCCCCCCCTAGAACCATGCCTCTATCCTCTGCTTTTGATAAATCTCTCCCCCTTTGTCATCAATGGAAAAGGTATCTTTTCATCCGGGGTTGCTCCCCCTGACTGAAATGTCCTCTTATGGTGCTTCCTCATGTACATCTAAGACATATAAGATAAGCATTCATTTTGGAGTAGAAATAACTCCAAGTCTTTGGCGAAGATATTCAAAGGCTTCTCGTGGAAGTGGTTTTGTAAAGATGTCTGCCACTTGTTCTTTTGTGCCCACATACTCAACTATGATGTTCTTTTCTGCAACCTGTTCCCGTAGAAAGTGATACTTGATTGGAATGTGCTTCATCTTGGAGTGCATCACCGAGTTTTTTGAGATACTAATGGCACTTGTATTATAAAAATTTATTGGAATGGGCTCATCATACTCAACTTGTATATCTGTCAAAGTTTGTTTTATCCAAAGAACCTATGTACAACATGTTGCTGCTGCAATATACTCTACCTCGACTGTAGATAGAGATATTGATGATTGTTTCTTTCTTAGCCATGATACCAAACACTCACCTAAGTAGAATGTTGCTCCACTGGTGCTTCATCGGTCATCAATACAACCTGCCCAATCTGCATATGTGTAGGCAATAAATTATGGATCTTTTCTTTTTGGATACCATAATCCAAACTCTTATGTTCCTTTGAGATATCTGAAAATCCTCTTTATTGTTAATACATGTGATTCTTTTGGTGTTGCTTGAAATCGTGCCACCTGTCCAACTACTTGCATTACATCTGGTCTGGATGCTATCACATATAGTAGGTTGTCAATCATTGACCTGTATTTCCTCTGATCTGTAGACTTCGAATCATCATCTTTTCTCAACTTACAACTGGTTTTCATGGGAGTGATAACTGGTTTGAAATCTTCCATTCCGAACATCTTTATCATTTCTCTAATATACTTGGTTAGAGAAATAAAAATTCCTTGGTTGCTTTGACGTATCTGAAGTCGCAGAAAGAAGGATAATTCTCCAAGTAATGACATTTCAAATTCATTCTGCATGTCTTTTGCAAATTTCT
>ML776952.1:1998225-2031943 GCA_009831015.1 Picea engelmannii | reverse complement strand
AATTTTTGAAGATGACAAAGTGAATTGAAGAAGGAAGTACATGTAGGCCCTGAAGATAATTAAAGAAAAGAATTACAAAATAAGAAAGTGTCAGGTCGGCCCTAATGTTAAAAGGAAGTGACATAAATGGTATAAATAAATATGATTATACATTCATTTGTAACACAAGTCAAATTTCAGAGGAATGTAGGCCCTGAAGATAATTAAAGAAAAGAATTACAAAATAAGAAAGTGTCAGGTCGGCCCTAATTTTAAAAGGAAGTGACATAAATGGTATAAATAAATATGATTATACATTCATTTGTAACACAAGTCGAATTTCAGAGGAAATCAGAAGTAAATAAGGTCGGATTTCAAGGGTGGATGAAGTCTTTTGGTGATGTGTTCTAAGGTATGTTATTTTCAGGTCATCTTACCATTTTCTCTATAACGATTCAGATGGTGAAATTGCTATGTTATTGAGAAGACATGTCAAGGTACCCGTGGTAAAAGTGTCAGCTCTTGATTCACTATAATTATGGAGATACACTATGTGGAAGATAGGGTTTTTGACCAGTCCTGAAGCTAGTCAATAAACATGTGTTCCAGGTAAAACAATCATAACTTCTTCACAGAGAATCCAAATGACCTGGGACAAATTTCATTGGAAATAGTACAGACTTTAGTTTGTTTTGTGTGAGTTTCATAATTTGATGTTAAATATTTAGCGCAGGGCATTATGTACAAGTTCGATCTCCTAAATAAACCAAAATTGAATAAGGTCTACCATTCTTTCTATAAGTCCCTTTTGGGGAGGATTCAAGGAGTGAAACTTGGAGAAGTTTCAGAAAATACATTGAGTAATATTATCTATAGGATCAAAGTATTCCAAGAATTGAAGAATTGCAGAAGTTGAATAATTCTCATGAAGCATTATCAGGTTCTATGTGATGGTTGGTTGATGGTGATGATTTAATGTAAAGTTTTATTATCTCTCATATATTCTTGGGTGGAAGAAAGGGGCAAGGATGGAGATTTAAACACTCTCTTGATATTGTAGGATTTTATATTCCTCTTGGAGGTTTATCCCTCCCTTTACATTTGGAAGCTGTAGCTACCTTTGGAAGTCATTACTTCCCTTGAACAATAACTATTGATTATTTCTCATATATTTTGCATGGTGTACTGTGGTGTATTGATGTAACTCTTATACTATTGTTCATTGCTCATTGGATATAATTGAATGGTTTAAGTATAATTCGAAAAAGGTTTTAAATTGTACTTTATTTTGATTCACCCCCCTCTCAGTATCAACAATTGGTATCAACGCAGGTTACCTTCAGTACAGTTTAACCATTGGAAGGAAGATCCTAAGAAGAAATGGAAGACAACATTCCAAATGGGATTCCACCATTTGATGGAACAAATTTTGAATACTGGAGTAATAGAATGGAAACTTACTTGAAATCTCTTGGGCCATATGTTTGGTTCTCAATTGCTTCAGGATACAATCCTTTAAAGAAACCAAAGACTTCAACTCAGAAGGAAGAAAAAATGAATAACAAATTGGCAATAGATACCATCTTGGATGGATTGACATATTTAGTGAAATCCAAGGTGGGATCATGTGCATCAGCAAAAGATATTTGGGACAAGCTACAGGACCTTTATGCAAGGGAAGAAGCAGAAGAAGAAAAA
Organism: Picea engelmannii; assembly: GCA_009831015.1. Classification (NCBI taxonomy): domain Eukaryota; kingdom Viridiplantae; phylum Streptophyta; class Pinopsida; order Pinales; family Pinaceae; genus Picea; species Picea engelmannii. The sequence continues at coordinate 2,030,266 of ML776952.1, read as the reverse complement.
GAAGTTGAAGCAACTTTCAACATCTCAGATTTCAATGAAGCAAATAGAGGTCAGTTCTTTTGATTTAATTGTGAAGGAGTAGGACATGTTGAATTTGAATGTACTTATCCAATGATTGAAAGAGATGACAATGAAGAAGAAGAAAATCACAAAGTAGAAATGATTCAACAAGAAGATGAGAATCTTAAAAAATTGAAGCATGTTGAGATTGAAAATAGCAAGATCAAAGACACACATATAAAACTAAGAAGTGAATTGGGTAGTTATGAAAAGACAGTTGTAAGCTTAAAGAAACAATTAGAAGACTTTCAGAAACTAAGAGAAGAAACCATTTCCTTGAAAACTCTACTCGAAGAAGCAAGAAGAATATCATAAGTAAAGAAGGTCCAAATGATGAAGAAAGAAGAAGATTGTGAAAAACTTGAACAAGTTGTCTCATTGAGGAAGAGCTTAAGAATATCTCAAGTGCCAAAAGAATTAACACATCTTGGATGCATGGGTGAAACTTCATACAAAGAATATGCAAATACCAACAAGAAGGTTGAAGAAAGAGCTACACAAACAGTTGATGAGAAGTGGACCAAGATACCAGAAAGAATGGATGATTACAAAAGAGATGAATATACAAGAAGACCTCCTACCTTCAGGAACCAAGGAAGATTCAATCAGTATGAAGGAAACTACAGAAGAGTAGATCATGAACCCAGATGAGATACATCACAAAGAAGGTCACTTACTCCCAGGTATCAAAATTTCTTTCTTGGTCATTGTTATACTTGCAAAAAATTTGGACATAAGACAATTAATTACAGAATCAATGAAAGGAACAAATACGCAAGAAACATGAATGTTGTAAATAGAAGATATGGAAATAATCATGTATTTGTCAACATAAGTTATAATTCATTTTACCCATTGATGGACAAAAATATTGTATGCTACAAATGCAATTATCTTGGTCACAAAGCACGAGATTGCAGATATATGAATGAAGATGTCCCTATGCCAACCACAGTATGGAGAAGGAAAGAGATTCCAAACAATGAAGATTGTCAAATAACATTAATCACTGAAGAATGTAAAGAAGAATATGAATGGTACATAGACAATGGATGTTCTTCACACATGACCGAGGATCAAGACAAATTTATCAGCTTCAAGAGAAAGGGTGGCAATGTTGCATTTGGAGATGACTCATCTGCCAAAATACTTGTCGAAGGTGTAGTAGAGCTTGGAAGAAAAAATGTAAAAGAAAAGAATGTTCTATTGGTTGAAGACTTGAATCATAATCTACTTAGTGTTAGTAAAAGGTGTGATCAAGGATACACTCTTATGTTTGACTCCCGAAAATGTAAAATCACAGAAAATAACTCAGGAAGATTGGTTGCAACTGCAACAAGAAGACCAAACAACATATACATCCTAGACATGAAGAAGAGAGAGAAGGCAGAAGCCACACAAAAGGATTCTAAGGAAGAAAAAGTCCCAAAGACCAAAAATAGGGATGAAGTATTATTGAGTGCCACATGTTTAGGGGGAGCATCCCTAAAGAAGAGAGTTACATTTTTCCATTAAACTTAGGGGGAGCAGCCCTACCCTTTTCCATTGACGTCAAAGGGGGAGAAAAATTGGGATCATGATGATAGGGGGAGCATGAGTGTTTCCATCAATGACAAAGGGGGATATTTTTGGAAGATGGGTTGGTGTCATTTATGTCAACCCTAGTCATGTTCCCCCTATCATCATGATCTCAATTCCTCTCCCCCTTTGACATTGATGGAAAAGGGTAGGGATGTTCCCCCTGAGTTAAAAGGAAGTGAAATAAATTGTATAAATAAATATCATTATACATTCATTTGTAACACAAGTCGAATTTAAGAGGAAATCATAAGTAAAGAAGGCTAGATTTCAAGGGAGGATGCAGTCTTTTGGTGATGTGTTCTAAGGTATGTTATTTCCAGGTCATCTTACTATTTTTGCTATAACATTTTTTCTAGAATGATTCAAATAGTGAAATTGATATGGTATTGAGAAGACATGTCAATGTACTTGTGGTAAAATTTTAATCTCTTGAATATCTACAATTATGGATATACACTTTGTGGAAGATAGGGTTTTTGACCAGTCCTGAAGCTAGTCAATAAACAGATGTTTCGGGTAAAACAATCATAACTTCTTCATAGAGAATCCAAATAATGTGGGACAAATTTCATTGGAAAGAGTACATAATGTAGTTTCTTGTGTGCATGTTTCATAATATTATGTTAAATATTGAGTGCAGGGAATTCTGTACAAGTTTGGTCTCCTGAATAAACCAGAATTGAATAAGGTCTATCATTCTTTCTATACCTTCCTTTTGGGGAGGATTCAAAGAGTGAAACTTGGAGAAGTTTTAGAAAATACATTGAGTAATATTATCTATAGGATCAGAGTATTCCAATAATTGAAGAATTTCAGAAGTTGAGGAATTCTCATGAAGCATTATCAAGTTCTATGTGATGGTTGGTTGATGGTGATGATTTAATGTAAAATTTTATTATCTCTCATATATTCTTGGGTGGAAGGAAGGGGCAAGGATGGAGAGTTAAACCGTCTCTTGATATTGGAGGATTGTATATTCCTCTTGGAGGTTTATCCCTCCCTTTACATTTGGAAGTTGTAGCTACCTTTGGAAGTAATTACTTCCCTTGAACAATGACTATTGATTATTTCTCATATATTTTGCATGGTGTATTGTGGTGTATTGATGTAACTCTTATACTATTGTTCATTTCTCATTGGATACAATTGAATGGTTTAAGTATAAGTTGAAAAAGGTTTTAAATTGTACTTGATACTGATTCACCCCCCTCTCAGTATCAACAAATAAGGGGAAGGTTTGTAGATAGCTAAATAGAAGTTATCTTTCTTCTGCCTCCCTGAAACAAAAGGAGAAGGCTTATTTTAAAGGGCAGTTATTTCTTATGCGTCCTTGACTCATCATTAATTTGGTTGAGAGGCTCAACTCCGGGTTAGAGCCCTACTCTTATCCATAGAAGGGAGGGTTTTGGATTTGAAGTAATCCAGTTTTACGACTCGATCGGAGATAATAAGAGTAGGGAGGATGTGGGAACTTAGAGGCCCCTTTCCCCCCCATTTATCTCAGAAATCGGATCAATCAACAAGTATTGGACTACCTATTCACCGCAGATGTGTGGCTTGAATATTTTAGAGAATATATATATATATTTTAATTGATTAATATAAATCCAAGAAAGCGAAAAAAGCATAAGTGGGTTACTTTGTAAAATATTATTAAATGTAAGTAAGAAGTGTGATATTTTAGAGAAGTAAAATAAAATACATTTAGTCAAATGAAATAAAATGTATTAAATCAAATTGTTTTATAAATTAGGAAAAATTAAGTGATAATTACATATTAAAAAAATATAAAAAATTATAATTTCAAAATATTGTATTTATAATATTTTTATAAATATAAATATTATAAATGATAAATGTTATATTTGATAAATTATAAATATAATATAAATAAAAGGTATAGATAAATATATTTATAGTTTGAAAAATGAAGTTAATATTCTCCTGCTAGAAGACTTTAATGCTAGGACTGCAACTAAATAAGCTCCTCTTTTAAGTAATGACTCCAACCATAATCCTTTATGGCTAGATGAGGAACTTGTTTTATCTAATAGCTACAAAAGAAGCTATGAAGACCTAATTGAGAATTTGTTTGGTACTAAGTTGGTCAAGCTCTGCAGCTCTCAATACCTAATAATTTGCAATGGAGTAATGAAGTGGCCAAACTCCAACTAGATGACTTGTATCATGGGCTAGGTAGTAGTGTTGTAGATTATGTGATATCTGATATCCCCGTTTCCAACCAAATGACATCTTTTGACCTTTTAAATGGCCATGAGCCTGACTCTAATCATAAACCTTTAACCCTAACTCTAAATTTTTCCATGCATAGGAATGCCATTGAAGATAATTTTGATAATCAAAGGAATTTGTGCTTTCAAAAAAGTAAAGTTGACATTTTCTTAAAGGATTTAAATAGTAAATTAAATCTCCTAACTTATAAGGACAACATTGAATAACTCTATCATAATTTTACAACTACCCTTTCCACTTCTATTAACAAGTTCGCTTTTGAGGTGTCCTATAAAAAGAATAATAAAACAACCAACCCTTGGTATGATAAAGATTGAAAAATTTCTAGGAAATCCATTATGGATTCTTCTAATGAGTCCTTAAAACTCGATAAGATCAATACGTACAACACCCTAATTAAAAGGAAAAAAAGGTATTATATCAATAAAAGGCAAGAGCAACTTTCACAACTATATAAGATGGATCCTAAGAAGTTATGGAGCCAAATTCTAAACCACAATACTAAATAAAATAATAGGATTCCCTTAAGGGACTGGAATTCCTACCTTAAAAGTATTTACGAGTTCCCTAGTGCCATGGACACCATTCCTATTGTATGTACAAAGGAAGAATTTTTTTTCTTTAGATTACATAGAATTAGAGGTTAAGCGACTTGTAAATAGGAAAGCTAAGGACATTGAAGGCTACCAAGATGAATTTTTTTAAATCGGAGGGCCAATCCTTATCCCTCACATACACAAGATCTTCAATTTAGCAGTCAAGCAGGGCTTCCCTAAACCTTGGACGCAAAGTGTCATTGTTCCTATTTTTAAAAATGGGGATACACACATTCCCTCTAATTATAGGACCATTGTGATTAGCCCGATTTTAGCTAAACTTTATGGAATTATTTTGGAAAAGAAGATTATCCTTTGGCAAGAAATTCACGGTAAAAGAGCTAAAGGTCAGGTCGGTTTTAGGAGATGTCATTCAACTGTGTACCATCTTGTTACCTTTAGGATCATTGCAGAAAAGTTCCACAATACTAAAACCAATCTTTTTTGTTTTCTTGTTGACTTTAGAAAAGCTTTTGACATGGTTCCTAGGAAAAACCTTTGTAATAGGTTGGAAGAGATAAATGTAACTCTTGAGTTGAGAGTTGCTTCAATAAGGATGTATGAGAACATTATTTCTAAGTTCAAAAAAAATAAGGGTTGGTCAAAAGAGACTAACTGCAATATCAGAGTTAAACAAGGTTGTCCCTTGTCCCTTACCCTTTTTGGCATATACATTGACAAGTTAGAATATTTCTTGGAAAAAGAAAGTTGTGTTGGCCCTACTCTCACTGGTATAGTCATCAATATTCTTCTGTATGCCGATGATATTGTTCTTATGGCAAGGAGTCCTCATGATCTTGAAAACCAACTAAGAATCCTCAAGGATTTTTTCTCCAATATGGGTATGACTGTTGATATTGATAAGACTAAGGTCATGATTATTAAATCCAATAAGATCCCTTATGATACCTTCATATATGAAAACAACAACTTGGAGGAAGTGACTTCATACAAATATCTTGGAATTGATATTCACCACAAGCTAAATTGGAATTATAGCATTGAGAAAAGGATTATTGGGGGATGGAAAGCTTATTATGGTCTTGAAAACAATTATAAATCAATTGATCTTTGGATTTTGGATAAGAATAAACTCCTCTTTGAGACTCTTGTTACAGTTGTAATTCTTTATGGATGTGAAGTATGGGGTTGTAGTATCCTTCATGAATCCTGGAGAAATATAGAGCAAATACAAAAGAATTTAATAACCTATAATCTCAAAATTAAAGGAAATACACCCTATCCCATCCTCCTCTTAGAAACAAGCCTCTCCCTCATTGATAGCATGGTTATGACTAGATACCTGATGTATAAGAACAAGTTAAACAACATGGAAGACAAGAGGCTTCCTAAAATTTCTTCAAAATCGAGTCATAACCACCATCGAATCAAGCGAGGATGGCATAAAGATGCCCGGTCTTGGATAAACTATTGGGGAATCATGGAAGACACCATTTTGTAGAATAAAGATACTATTAAAAAAATCGTCAAATCAAAATTTAAGGAGAAAATGTGGTGTGATAAAGAGTTAGAGGAAAAAAGAAAATTAAGGTATTATAAGGATGTAATCAACCCTAATCTAGAAGATCAAAATTATCTATGTGTTTTTTCAAGTGTAAAGAAAAAAATAAGCATTGTTAAGATAAGAACAAATTCTCATGAGCTCCATAGTGAAACTGGGCGTTGGTCAATTCCTAAAACGCCATGTGATGAAAGAGTGTGTCACCTTTGTGACACTAAGAAGGTTGAAGATGAAAAGCACGTCCTCTTAGATTGTCTATCCTATACCCATATTAGATCTCATTTTAAAAATATTTGTCACACTACCAAGCTTCCTAACCTCTTAACTCAACAAAAGTATGGTGATCTTGGAAAGCTTCCCTTAATGTTTTTCGAGCATAGAAACAAAATTCTAAACAACTGTAAGTAATCACTTACTCTCTTAAGGTCTGATAGACCAATTCGGTCTTAGTGGACATTAATCATCATCATCATCATCATCATCTTCATAGGGATTTATTTTTATTCTTACACCAATTTGTAAGGATAATTTTTTACAAAACATTGATATATGTCAAATTCTTACAAAATATTGATATATGTTTTGTATAAAATAATGCATCAACAAATATGTATGTTTTGTTGGTATATTATCTCGAGTTAAGTTATAATATTGATATTATCAATCATATATTTTTCTAATTCCATAAACAATGATTCTCTTCACATTTCAACATTTAAAATATTATTTGTTTTAATAAATTGTTTTTTATAGTTAGAATATTATTATTTTTGAAAATTAAATTAAAAAAAAAATAAGATATAAAAAGTAAAATTTTAAAATAGTATTTGTTAAAATAAATTGTTTTTTATAATTAGAATATTATTAATTTTGAAAATTAAATTTAAAAAAAATAAGATATAAAAAGTAAATTTTTAAAATAGTATTTAAAAAAAAAAATTATAACTAATAAAAATTTAAAAACCTATAAAATTAATTAAATAATTATTAATATAAAAATGTTAATATAAATAGTATTTTTCAAACTATGTAGTATTAATGATTTTCAGCCAAATGTAATGGTTAAGAGTTGGCTTAATGGTTAATAACATGTGTTTCCTCCTAAGGGGTCACAAGTTCAAATCCAGAGGGGGGTAGGGTATGTATACCTCTGTAGACTTTACCAAGTAAAGGAGGTCTCATAAACCAATTTGGTGTCAATTTACCTCTCAGTCGTGACCTTACAAATAGATTATTATAATTGATTTGTAATTTCTTTTACATATGTATAAATTAAATTTGACCAAATCTATATATTATATATATTACAGTGTTAATACATTTACAAATTTATAAAACAAAGAGGTTGTATACATCAATTTCATGTTTGGTTAAATCAAAATATTAAAATTAAATTATTATTATTTATTATCATATATTATTAATGTTTTCATTTTTTTTTAAGGCAAACATAATCATCTATAACACGGGGGAGTAATGTAGGAGGTCTTTCAGTGGGCTAGGGTTTGAATTTTCTCTGACAGGGTTGCATGCATCCCAAGATATGGCGAGAACGTAGCAAACAGGACCTGGGTATCGTAGCCTAGAAAAACTTCGGCCATGGCGTTGTCTTCGGAGGAGGGTGGACCCAAAATAACTGGAGTTAAGGGGCACACTTTTCCTCACCTGGGGACCTCGGATGAATGTGATTTTTTGGGAGACATGTGGGGAAGGGGACTTGACTGGGATCGGGTTCCCAAGGCGAGTGGTCAACGAGAAGAGAATACCTCGGAGTGTGGAGGCTGGGGGTTCGAGGGTTTCGTTGTCAGACTTGGCAAGCTCGATTCTCCCAACGGTGAAAGAACTGCCCTTCACAGGAGGAACGAGTTACACTGAGGGATGGGGTGGGGAACACACGTATTTCCCCATATCGAAAGGAGTCTTTGATGGGGGATTGGGGTTTGATGCGGGGGATATTTCCACCGGACTCAGCATCCCTTTTTTCGATTTGTTGGAGCTAGCAGCTACAGAAATACCTGCCTCGCTCACAGACGACTTCAATTCTCCTCCGATGTTTTCACCATCAAATATCCCGGTGGATGTAGAACATGGTGGTGGTAGGGGTACTGGGGTATCCTCTAGTGGGGATGTCTCTTCTTTACTTGCTGATACTACACACGAAAAGCGGGGTTTCCTGCCTGCCAAAACTTCTCCAAGGGTGGAGTGAATGACTAAGGACCTGCTAAGTGCGGAAGGACGACACTCCAATTATTCAAAATCCGTTCGGTGTGCTCGAGATAGGGATAGTACCGAGCATCTAGTATTTGGAGAAGACATCGCCATGCATACAGTTTTGGATTTCTCAGAAAGGGTTGTGGTTGGAAGAGTTATGGGAAAGAAATTGAGCATGGATTTTCTTAAGGCTTGGGTAACCAAAACTTTGCTCTCAAATATCTCCAATATGCCTCACATCTGGATACTCACTAGAGGCTGGTTTTCTTTCATTTTCTCCTCATCAGAGGATGTGGGTTGGGTCTTAAAGAAGTTCTGGAGCTTATAGGACACCCCCACTATACTCAAAGACTGGACCCCATCCTTTGATGCAAAGAAAGAAAGGATTGACGAGGAACCCATCTAGTTTAGGCTCTCAGGGCTCCCAATGCAATTCTGGAACACACACCAATTTGCAGCCATTGACAATCTGTTGGGAAGATATATAGAAGTTGATATGTCCTTTGAAGACATGAGGTACATGTTAGTGGCCCGTATTTTGGTCAAGATTAATCTGAGGAAGGGTTTGTTACAAGAGATCACTATAGACTCGATGACTGGGACTTTTGCACAGACACTAGACTATGAAAGGATTCCATTCAGATGCCACAGATGCCAAGTTTACGGCCATGGAGTTGCAGATTTCCCTTTTCCCTTCAAAGGAAACGAACGAAAATCTAAAGGCACAAGTACCTCTTTCTCTCCTCTAAGAAAGAAATTGGAACACCAATTGGGTGTCGATAAGTCAAAGGGGAAGGAAATGTCACTCTCAGAGGACTTGGGTACCAAGGAATGAGCACAGGTTGCTTGGGTAACCAGGGGGATGGAACAAGATTTCACACTGTTGTTGGTCAAATTACTTCTCCTTCTCTGGGGAACCTCCTTCAACGCGAACAAGAACTATCAGGTATGTCAACATTGGATGTCTCTAATTTTACTTCCTCTCCCTTTTCATCTGTGGAGCTTATTGATCTGGATGTGAAAATTGTGGCTCCTTCTTCGTATCCAAGTGGGAAGAATCATCCTCTAGTCTATTTTCCCTCTCTTTTTTTCCCCCTATCCTCCAATATGTCATTTTTTTCTCCTTCGCTGGCCACACCCTCTTTGAACTTGGGGAGGGAGGAGGGTCCAAAGTTGACTGTTGATTTGTTTTTTTCAATCCAGTCTTCCTCACCAGTAGGAGAAGTACTAAACTCTGCAACAAAACTTCCTTCAAGCACTCAGTCTCCACTTTACTCGGTCGTATCCCTCCCTTCCACTCACACCTCCTCCCTAGCTACACCCTCTGCCTCAACAGACTCTTCCTCAGAAGAAAACAAGGTTCACCACCATCTTAGAAGTAGATAGGTGGTCAAGGAGGACCTTTCAGATGGAGGTATCCAGTCGACGGATGACCGAGGTTTCGGGCTGTTATATCTCTCTTTCTCTGTGGGCAAAGGCAGGGGACGAAAATCTCATTTATACCTAGCAAAAGATCAGGCCAGAATTGACCTGGCTTCTGGTAGGAAATCCTCCATTGAATGGGCGCTTAGAGAAAAGCCTCCCTAGTAAGGAGTTACCTCATGAGGGTCCTTTCCTTCAACTATCGGGGGTTGGCGAACCCGTCGAAAAAATCATCCTTACGAAGGTTGGTAGAACAAATTTCTCCAGAGGTCATTATTCTACAAGAAATTTTAGAGGATAGCGTATCAGTTGTAAAGGCCATGGAATCTTTATTCTCAGGGTGGATGTTTGCAGCAGTAGACGCAAGGGGTTGCTTTGGGGGAATGGCCATGGGGTGGAATAAAAGGAACTGCAAATTGGAAAGTGCCTAGGGTTTTGTCTCGGGGAACGGTCTAACTTTCCTTTCTACCGAACTAGGCCGCAACTTAACAATTATTAACATTTATGGACCTCATCGGGAACGACAGAATTACTAGAACTCTTTAGGTGAGTGTGAGTGGTTCAAGGACAAGGATACTCTAATTGGTGGAGATCTTGATTTCTCCCTAGGAGCCTCAAAGGTATGGGGTCCTCGGGATGCACAGGATCCCTTAACCAACTACTTTCTAAACTTCCTGGACCATGTGGGTTTGGTGGACGTGGAACCTCAAAAATTAACTCCCACTTGGTGCAATAGACAAGTTGTGAAAAATTGGGTGGCCAAACGAATGGACAGATTTCTACTGACTGACAATCTCCTAGAATCTTTTGATTTAGTTCACCAATGGGTTACTTTTGGGGGAGAATCAAATCATTTTTCGATATCGATTGAACTCTAGGATAAAAACAAGAGGGTGTCGAGCCCCTTCAAATTCTTTGAGGGTTGGCTCTCGGATCCATCATTTCTTGATTTAGTAAGGGCACTGTGGGTACCTATCCTTGAACAAACTTAGGCTCCTGTGGCGGTACTTTTTGTAGAGAACCTCAAAAGACTAAAATAAGCGACTAAAGGCTGGGCCAGGGAGAAAAAGATAAAAGACGAATGGGAGTTGAGTGACATTGATTCTATGCTGGTAGAAATTCAAGATGGGGTAGGCCAGGGTTTCTATATTCAGAAAACCAAATATTTTTTGTATGGATTGGAGAAAAGGTGAAGGGATATACTGGAAGAAAGAGAAGCACAATGGAGGTTAAAGAGTCGGGCATTGTGGCTAGCCTGAGGAGATGAGAACACCAAATTTTTTCAAGCATATGCCAAAGGTCGAAAAATTGACAACACCATTTGGAGTGTGATGGATCAGAGGGGGGAGGAGGTAAAAAACTTCAAAGAATTGGTCGATCTGGTCACCAAACATTTTAAGGAACTTTATAAAGCTCAGGAGAAGACGTCTATTGCTGAAATTATTAAGGTGGCCCGGTTATTCCCCTACTTTGTTGAAGAGGATGAAGTTGGGCCCTTAACAACCCCTGTCATCGATAAATAGCTGATAGAAGTACTACACTCCTTTAAAAAAGGGAAGATCCTTGGACTTGATGGATGGCCTATCGAATTTTACCTGGGATGCTTTGATATTCTTGGACCTGATTTATTGAAGGTGATTGAGGAAACAAGGGTGAGAGGCCACATACATAAACCAATCAATTCTACTTTCATAGTGCTCAACCCAAAGATAGACAATCCTTCCTTCTTTGAAGATTTCCGGCCTATATCCTTGTGCAACTTCTTATACAATATTATTTCAAAGGTAATCAGTATAAGGCTAAAGGTGATCCTCTCAAAACACATTTCATGTGAATAGTTTGGCTTTCTTGAAGGCGGACAGATACATGAGGCCATTGGAGTAGCACAAGAAGGACTACACAACATTAAGCTAAGGAAGCTCAAAGATGTTGTGGTGAAAATAGATTTATCCAAAGCTTTCGACCGAGTAAACTGGCTATACCTCAAAATGCTTTTGATTCACTTGGGTTTCGGGCTAGATTTTTCCAATTGAGTAATGGGATGTTTGAGCTCGGTTTCCTTATCCATTCTTCTCAATGGCTCTGCCACATATTTTTTTCAAGCGAAAAGAGGAATACAACAAGGATGTCCTCTTTCTCCTTTACTTTTCCTTCTGGTAGCTGAAGGCCTTAGTCGTTACCTGGCAGGGGAAAAATTGGGTGGAATATTCTCAGGTGTAAAAAACTCTAATGGGTTGACCATTACCCACTTTCTCTTTGTTGACGATATACTAATCTTTTGTGATGGCTCGAAGCAATATGCTGACATTTTATTGGAGGGTCTCACACTCTTCAAAAATTCAACTGGTATGTAGATTAATGCACAAAAATCCAACATCCTATTCTCTCATATTGAGGACGATGATATTCAACATTATTTGGACCATTTCCCCTTCCAAACATAGAATTTGGATGATGGACTTAAATACCTTGGCTTCCACTTAAAACCAAATGACTATCGGAAGACTGATTGGATGTGGCTATTGGAAAAGTTGGAAAAAACACTAAAAGTATGGAGAAATAAATGGTTATCAAGGGTAGGGAAGTTTGTTTTAGTCAAGTCGGTTCTGGAAGCAATTCCCGTATATTGGATGTGCCTCTCTTGGATCCCAAAGGGCATTCTAGAAAAAGTGAGAAAATTGTCATTCTCATATCTTTGGAGGGGAAAATCGAAAAACCGAGTGATTCCCTAGGTTCGATGGGAGAGAATTGCCAAACCAAATGCCTTGGGAGGATGGGGTTTAAAAAATATTTTCCTTTTCTCAAAATCTTTAGAGGAAAAATCAGTGTGGAGATTGATATCAACAAAAAACCTTTGGACCAAAGTAGTCCTTTTGAAGTACGTGGCCCCACTCTCCTTACTGGAATGGCTTAGGAGCCCTAGCCCTCGAACAATGGGTATCTTAGTAATGTGGAAGGAAGTACAAAGAGAATTTGACGTGGTTGGAAACATTTTAGCTTGGATGGTAGGGTCTGGAAGCTCACTCAGAATTAGATGAGATCCATGGGCAGGTTGCGTAAGAGAGCACATCCTACCAACTGAACTTTGCACAACCTTAGACTGAGGGGGATATTACTATCTAGCTTAGGTGGCAAATCCCATTACCACAACTCTGTGGAAACAAGGCCGGAAAAATGGAAGAACCTTGGGATTAGATGATCTTGAATCTTTACTATGGGACTGATATCTCAGGTCTCTCATGAGAGAAAATATCTGATTGATCGAGAGAGATGATGAGATCATTTGGGATGGGGATCTGGGAGGAATATACACTCCAAAAGTTGGATATGTTCAGCTAAGCATTGAACCTCTGCAACAATATGAGAAGTGGTGGTGGAGGAAAATTTGGAAACAAAAGTGCCCAGCAAAAGGAAAACTTCTGGTGTGGACAATTCTAGAGATCAAAATCCCTACGTGGGACATACTACAAAAGCGACAATTCCACGGCCCGAGCTTGTGTTCACTATGCAGATCTCAGGGGGAAATGAATGACCATCTATTCATGCACTGTCATTTCTCCTCATCGGTCTGGGTGAAAGCATCTAAATTAAACACCACCATTGACCACTGGAAAGGCACATCCTTTGAAGAAGCCTTGAAAGACTAGCTTTTGTCGAAGACCCCTCAAAAATTAAAAGCCTTTCCTCTCATCATTGCCTGGAGGATATGGATAGCTAGAAATACCATACTCTTCTGGGATGAACCACAAACACCACTTTGGGTGGCTATAAATTTCTTAAGTATACATTCTTATCTCAAACCGAGAGATAGATTGGGACAGAACAATTCTCGAAGAATACAATAGGAATAGATAGATAAAGGACAACCTTGGGCTTTCTTTGATGGAGCGGCTTCAGGAGATCATTTACACTATGGGGGGGGGGGGGCTGTAATTTTCTTTCCAATCAACATTACTTCTTTCTCAGGGATGGTTTGGGGGACAGCACAAACAATTTCTCTGAGCTTCTAGCCTTAAAATTGTTACTTCCTTTTCCAGTGGAAAAAGGATGTACCTCACTACAAGTATTTGGGGACTCCTTGCTAATCATTAACTGGGTGAATAATGAACAATATTTTCATATTTCTATAATTAGACCTTATCTTTCATAATTACTGAGGATTATCTCCACATTTGAGACTATTTATTTCTCTCATATCTACAGGGAAAGGAACACACTGGATGATCGAATTTTCAAAGAAGCCATGCAACTAGAATATGGAAGATGGCATATCACAGAACATACAACAAAAGGTAGTTTTGAATACCACATATCCTTTCAGGATGGACAAATATAAGGAAATGCATCTTTTTTTTGGAACCCCGTGACGGATCAAAAATTTTAAATGATGTAAAAATCATGTTTTTTTCTATGTATATGACTGGATGATATATGGGTCAAAAAACAAGACTAATATTTTGACTGCTATTTTTTGTATATGATGGAACTTTCAGAAATGGAAGCAACCCTGCCAAGACAATATATATTTGTCTATTCCCCATAGCAAATATATATCTGTGAATGTAATTTTGTACCTCTTTAATGAACTTACGAATTTTTTCCATGGAAATATATATATATATATATATATATATATATATATATATATATATATATATATATATATATATATATATATATATATATATATATATATGTTTGCATTTTTTTTTAAACCATAAACTTTAAGTTATACATAGTAAATGGTTTTCATCACATATGATATTTCTTTATAAGTTTAAGGTCTTCCAAAATTTTCAAGGAAATAAAAGAGAAGATCAATCTTTCATAGTTTTCACAATAGAGTATGGGTTTTCTAGAGATAAAGAGAAAATCAACTTGTAAATAAATAACTTGATTATAAAACAAAAACAAATCATGACCATGGAGATAAATGTCAATGTGTTGTTCAACAATAAAATTATAGAAGAAACTATTGATGGTTACCAATGAACCAATGCCCATAGGTTAATGTAATAAAGATTATGCATATGCATAGTCGATTTCCATGCCATTGTGCTTCAAAGAAGAAAACCAAATTGAAAATATACACATCTATATGAAATGAGATCAAAGCTACCACTCAAAAATGATAATAGATTGGTGGACTGCTTTACCTCTTACAAATCGGTATTCCCTCTATCCTTCATCCTTGTTATCCTTGAAACCAAGTATACCCTAGACATTTGTGTGATGAAGAAATCAAAACAATGAGACTATGTTTGAACCTTTAAAATATGCAATGAGTCTATGTTTGAACCTTTAAAATATGCCAAATGTTGGTGGAATAAAAAAATTTAGACCCAAAAAATATTAGTAGGAGTCACAATACAATTCTATTAAATAGTACCTAATCCATACACATGATATTTATTTTTATCAATATATTTGGTATAACGATTAATAAATAGGGGTAGGGGATTTTAAAATTAGGTGTGAGCATATAATTAACCAACCATGTACAATGTTTTGCTATAAATTAGTAAATTTCCACTCGGGACTATTTAAAATTATGAAGAAATTTACAACTAGGGGAGAAGAAATAAGAAAAGTATGTGATACATTCTAAAAATATGAGAAATTTTATAACTTCATGAAAAAACATGTTTCAAATGTTTTTTACTAAGTGGCCCCCATGATATACTTAATTTCAAAACTAGGTGAATCACACAAGATAGTCAAGTTTTATAGCAAAAATGGGGTAATTATTTATCTTCCATTCAAGCAAGCTAATAATGAATTAGTCACCGTTGTATTTTGAAGTTGGAGAGATTTAAGATGATATGGCTAGCACTTTATTCATTTGCACGAATTTTGAACATCATAGGTTGTAGCAATTGGTTGTTCGATAAGTATATATGTGTGCAAACACCATCTTCATGTTTAATATGATCCCAAGGATGAAATATATGGGGTTAAATGTACATGTAATGGGGTAATTGTATATGTAATAAGGGTCAAACTAATAAAGGGTCCACATATGCAATGAGTGAGAATAGGTATATATGTATGTCAATATAGTCATTATGGAGAGGAGCATGTGATTTGGATAAATGAATGTATTGGAGTAGTTGGAGGAGGTTCCCCTATTCTATAAGTAGTTATTATGTAACTCATCTCTATTATACATTTTGGAGTTGTGATCCACATTCACATCTTGTGTACATTGTGTGTAACAAGGTTTATTATGCAATCTTAAGTGTTTGGTACAAACATTTAGTATCAAAGAGGATGATCCTTGGGTTTGGCTCCTTCAAACAAACCATCTTACCATTTTCATTCTTTCTTTTTAGGGATTTTTTCAAAAATCAAAGTTTCCATGATGCAAAGAAGGCAGAGAAAAGTGCATCCTGTCAAAAATCCAGATTCTCGGTCACTATATTTTTTAAGTTGCAAGATGTTGAAGTCACAATTTTTTACTAGTCCTAAAACTAGTCTCAAATGGATGTTCTTGGCCCAAAACAATCATATTTGAATCTAGTGAGATCCATATTGAGTCCACCAATGGAATTATAAAGAAGACATATCATAGTATTTTAGGTCCAAATTTCATACTTAGATTTACAAAATTGGATGCATGGAATATCGTACAAGTTCTCTCTTCTAAAGGGGGAAAAATCAACAAGTTTTGGGAAACTTATCATAATTTTTACTTGAAACATTAGAATTTAGTGAGACCTTTGGCATTTCAAAGAAGATATCCCCAAATATTATTAATCAAAATTTTAGACTCAATCATGCTTAAATTTTGGATTTACATTAGGTGCAAGGTTGGCTAGCATGACAATATCCAAATTGAGGTTTTAAAAAATATGCTAACTTAAAACTAGCATAAATTTTGATTACAATGTATGATTGTGGTGATTCAAAAGCCACTGCAAAGAGGAAATAAATAATAATACGATTTTAAAGCTATTTTTATAAATTGGAATAAATATTAAATGTTTGGGAATTAGAATATAAGAGTTTCAGTTGAACCCAAATAAGAACCAATGAAAATACCTATATTTAGGGGAGATGAAGATAAAGAAGAAATTTCCAAATTGAAGAAGGACAATGAAGAAATGAAATGAGAGATTAAGGAGTGTCATTCCATTAATAAATAATTGTTCATGTTGGTTCAAAAATTAAAACAAGTAAAACATGAGTCAAGTGAAGAATTAGAAAAGAAAGACGAGGAAATCAAAAGGCTATGTAGACATCATCAAGATATTCTTAACGATCTTAAGAATGTGAGAAGGTTTCTAAAGGAGTATAAATCAAGAATGAGGATGAAGATATTACTAGAAAAATTGAAGAGAATATTACCAAAAGGAATTGAAGAGTAATTTGCAAGAAGGTTGAGGAACCCCTAAATACTGAGGTAAAATTAGAAATGCAATCTAGAATTGAAGAAGGACGTGAGAAATTGATTAATGACATCACATTGTAGCTTCAAAAGGAGAAGGAAGAAAATATTCAAGAAGGTTACCAGAAAATACTTGAAGAAGTTGAGCTCTAGCTTTAGGACGTACATGTAAAATATGATGGAATTATCTCAAAGACTAAAGTGATCAAAGAACAATAATAGATGATAGATGATTCCATTGTCTCTAAAAACAAGATTGATGACATGGGGCCAAAGGAACTGAGGTATATTTTATGTGTATGTCTCAATTATAACAAGCACTTCCCAATTTCAATTACTTAGACAAAAACCTAGGAATAGCCCCTAAGGTTACCAATCCACAAAAGGAAAATGGGTAGAACAGTCATGGTTCAAGTGTTAACATATGGGCAAGGGATACATGACATCATCCCACACTCAAAACACTATAAAGAAATGGTGTCACCCCAAGGAATTGCAATTTCTACCAAAATTCATGTACACACATAGTCCACTAAACAAGAAAGAGGGGGTAATCTCTATACTTTCTTATATTGACCTTGTGCTTTCCATGTATGTAAGGTGTGATTTCCCAACAAGTGTATTTTCTATTATTGGATTTTCAACACTATAGTAGTTCTAGTTTTGTTTTCATAGTCTTGGAGAATTTACTCTTCAACCTACACAAAGACCCTAAACCTAGACTATATATATATATTAATCATTACTTTTTAAGGCTAATTTTTAGATGTTTAAATACTTTAAAGATGCTGAAAATTTAAAGATATTAACAAACATTCAAAATTGTTTATTCAAATATTTCACTAAATCTCAACACTCTTCAAAAGCCTTGAAATGTAAAAAACCAACTTCATTACACATTCAATGCAACATTCATTTCAGATTTAATCAATATACCCTATAAATCAAAACAATTTGGAAATGTAATTACGAAAATTATGGGAAAATGCCTAAAACATAAAGAAATATTTTTTGATTTACTTTTTTATTTCTAATTATTAATGAAGATAGAAATGAAAACAAATTCAAATCCCTGACACTTAGAATCCAAAACCCCAATCTTGCAAGAAAAGTCACAATTGGGCAAGCAAATTTCAGTCCTATAATGACTTTTTCAATTTACAAAATATACTCATGGGTTTCTCTAAGGAAATCTACGTGCACCCATGTGTCTACTAATGGAAAGTCATAGGGACCCACATATGTAACTAAATACATGCACGTGCAAAAGTAAAAAAAGGTAGAAAAAATCATCAAACGTGCTAAAAATGAAACTTTTGGGTTCTACAGTAACAAAAAAGAAAATGAAATAGATAATATTAAAACTAATTTTCGATAAACTAGATAAATGGAGAAGAGGGAACCTAAAAGGGAGAACTCAAAAATTTATCAAGTAGAGTTTCCAATTATATTTTAGGAGAAAATTCCCAATGACTCAAGGTGAATCATTAACAGAGCAAATAGAAGATAACTATCAAATTTCTAGAATCAATCAGTTATAAAAGGTAAACACCTAACACAAGAGGATGGACAAATACATGCGATCAAGTGGTTAATCCCTTTATGAGGTTTATATGCAATCCACATACTTGATTCCAATATTTTCTTCAAAGTTGCACACAACACCAACAACAAACCTTCCTCAAATCCAAATGGACATATAAATGTTAATTATGATAAACACGTAGAAAGATAACATAAATTCATTGTGCACTAATTCTAACTTACATCAAGAGGTTAATTCATCCTCAAATCATAAATTAAAATAAAATCATCAAATAAATTGCACCGTGATTTTGTGTTGGGGGAAGAGAGATATTTATAAATATATTAAACATGAACAACAAATACCAACCTTACACTTGATAAATGTTTCCAGTACCTTCATCACTAGGGTCTAGGTTCCTCCTACCTAGACCACTTATCTGTTTACACTCCACTAATATTCTCCAACTCTACTATGGTCAAGAAAACTATGACATTTTTAAACCCAACTCAAAGTTAGAAATAACTTCAAAACCAAGGAGCTCTAAAGAGGGGGAAACAATAAAAATATAGGGCTACTCCTCCTGGAATTTCTCTAGAATATCCTTGTTGTCAATGGACTATTGATCCTTCTCCCAAAATACACCTTATTTATATCAAGAAAATGTGGTTAATATAGTTCGAGGTAAAAGTCAGGGCTTGCACAAGTGTATGGATCATGTGAATTCTACTTGGGAGAACACATCTAATGTGCATTTATTATTTTTTAGCTTTCTCTAGAGGAATTCTTGTGTTTCCTTAAGACAATTCGCATGCAACGTGAGTTTCCTAAAGACAAGTTGTGGGTGTGTCATAAATGCAGGAGAAATACATCTAGAGAGGAACAAAAGGGTAACCAATGACATATAAATGGCCAATAAGATTCATCTGATCAAAGGTGGCCAAATACATCTATAACAAACATGATCCTTCATTGCTTGATCTGACCACCTTTATTATAGTGCATTAAGATATTGGCATTGAATATGCCAGTATATGACATTTCTTCAAATCCATATGGTTTATTTTGGCAATGTGTTCATATGAAAAATGAACAAATTTTAGCTTTCATTTTCCTAATTGTTAATTTTTGCACAATGCCTCTTCAATCAGTCTGCCCCATGCACATATTTATTTGAGGTTTCTTCATTCATAAAATGTACACAAATTTTCCATCACCTTTAACTTAGATCATCTTGCTCATGGTAAATTTAAAAAAGATCCCTTACTCAAATGCCCCATGGCACTACGTATGGAATTCCAATGTGTGTAATTGAATATTGTACAAATATTAAATCTCAGATCTCTAATTGCTTCTTTTTATACAATAATTCTTCCAGTGGTGTATCTTTGCACCTTTTGGGGCAATTACTAGTTATAACATAAATACCAATAAATCACCTAATCATAACGTTTATGTTGAAATAAATCTACCATCTTTTTCATCTATTATTAATCTATTTTCATGCTCTTTGTGGTAAATTTGTGATACCAAAAACCTTACTACGTGTCACACTAGGATTGGTGTACACAACTACCCATTCGACCTCCAAGTCAGTGACTATTTATAGAAAGAATAAACTTTGCTTAAATCTAGGTTGTCTTTTTTAATGGCCAACACGTCATACACCTCAAGGTATGATGCCATCTAAGGTGTGGATGGTTGGGTGAAGATGAATAACCCATCGATATTATTGTCGGGATGAAGTCCTAGTAGATTTGAGGGCTCTCCATCTAGAAGATGAGTAGGTAGAGAGAATCCTATGCTTTACATCCACCCAAATAAGGGATTCCAAAACATGGATCTCACATATGGACAAATTGATGAACAACTTTGAATTCCAAAGGGAGCCAATCTAGTCCACATCCATGTACAATGAAGATTTCATATATAAGTATGTGTAAACAACTATGAGGTTAAGAGGGAACCCATCTAGTCCACAACCACATACAACGAAAATTTGATATGTAAGTATGTATAAATTTAGAGCACACAATAAGTGGTACTTAATCCTACTCATCCATAGAGCCTCCACACCCACATCACATGGGCATTGTTTGAATATACCAAATATAAGGTTAGACTTTCAAAAAATGAAATAATGAAGATCATCTATATAAACAACCAACAACAATAATATGGTTAATGAATGCAACCAATGTTGTTTAACTTTAAAAGAATGACTTGTTCTTTTAAAAGACCAAGAGAACTCTTAATCGAATTCAACTTCAAAGTATTTCATTCTAAAGTTCTTGAATCCTCTCATAGACAATTTATGGTTCTGTTTTAAAAATGCTTAAAGATATTATTTACACTTCCATCCCAAATAATGTTTTCAATACACAAGGATATTCCCTAGAAAGTAGTTTAAATTTAGAAAGGATTTTAAACTAAAATTCTATTTTGATCAACCAAAATACTAAAACACCTAAACCGAAGACCAAACTAGTTACTCAAGTAATATGTCATTATGGAGTTCCTTTCATAGACAATTTATGGTTAGAACTCTATTTTGATCAATCAAAATACTAATACACCTAAACCCAAGATCAATCTAGTTACTCAAAAGTTAATTAACATTGATCATATTTGTCCTTAATTAAAGATTTGAACACATCCTAAGTCACAACTTTTGTGAATCCATTATTTACTCCACACTCATATAAATTGTCCCACCAAAGAAAAACTTCTATATATGTGTGTAGCTTTGAAAATGCACTTGTGTATTTATGTGTAAAATTGTTGTAATTTGAAAAAGGAATCAAGATCAACAAGTCACAAGGTATCCATCTATCCATCATAAGGTGAAATCTCCACCTTCATTTCTACTTGAAATATATATAAAAAGAAACAAGAATTATTTTTTTTTGGCACAAACCTCCTCCTGCATTGCTTAGTTGTATGCTTGAGTTATTCCTTGAGGGTTGTTGCTAAATGGTGGACTACAATGTTGTAACTAAGGTGGTAAAATTCTATAGCAAGTGGGTGATATTTAGTAATTGGCTATCAATATACTTGAGTTTAGAGATAAGAGTAGTAACTTTGACTTCAAGTATTCCAACATGACTACAACTCATCCTCGATTTCTTTCTTGTTTGAAAACAAGACTCGATCATAAGTTGTGTAACAAACAAAAAATTGCATGCAAAATGAATGATATGATACCAATTTGATCCCAGAGTATGCATAGCCAAAATAGTGCATCTACAACAACTAATTATTATTATTGCACACACAATCAATAGAGTATGGCAAGGCAAATATTTAAGCAATCAAACAATACAAAAAAAATGAATCTCAAATTACATTGGCACAATACGTATGGGAAAAATATCAACACAAATATTCATTAAATGAAGAGTTTTATAAAATTATTGTGTATATCATGGAATTTACGAACAACTACAATCCATCTACGACTATCACCAACAAGGAATTGAATCAACAAACACTACTACACCCAACCCCATTACGATCAAAGAAAGGTACAAAAATACTACAACTTGAGGAATACAAAGTGTTTCATAGCCCATGTGTTTGTATCTTAGCAATAAATTAGTGCACAGTGGTTGAGAGGATAAAAGTGTTAGTTTACCTATGTAGTTTGGACAGTGTTCTATGATGAAAACGTCAAGCCCACTGGTTGGAGTTGTGACCTCCCAATCCTTGGATCTCTCATAGGATCCAAATTGGCTCTCAGATCCTCCTACTAAATCCTCTCTGACAAACACACATGTCCCTTAAATTCCATTACAGGATCAACAAAAAAATCCCATTGGCCACTTAAACTAAGCCCATTTTTTTCTTAAAGTAATTGTCCACAAGCGCTAGCCCTTTATTCTCGATAGAATGGGCATATGATCTTGGGCTAGAACCGTGCGCTCAACCAAAAGGTGTTAAAATTTGAATTCGTGAGGGTCCCTTTTCTCCAGTGGATTCGTACACGTGACCGCAGGCTAGGACCAAGAGATTATTGAAAGGATTTTCCACCACTACAAAGTTCCTCTATTCCAACTCCAACAAGTAACTTTACTCGGATAGTCGAACCACCAAACTCCCAAAGGGTTCAGGGGTCTAACAGTCCACACTCCTCCTCGGATCAACAGTCTGCACTTACTCTGGGATCTGGGGTTCTGGGTGATTTACCCAATTTGACAATCAACTCCAACTCACCGGAGTGGATACTGGTTGAATATAGTCATAAAGCGAGGTTGACCAACAAGCGTAGGTATTACACTATCCTTCCACTTCTCCAACGTCAAAGTTAAGACTTGATCGGATAACAGATGGGGATCGACCTCCCTTGCATGATATACGACTGACAATGATTTCAGGACTTCGGGATTCGAGGATTTCTCCGCTCTAGACCACAATGACCAAAATTTTCTAGAGTGTCGAACTGTCGAATGTCTCGGGGATCTAACAGTCCCACTCTCCTATGATCAACGATCAATAAAACCTCAGTAACTCTGGTGCTCCAGGGTTCCATCACTCCAAACAATTATGACTAAACTACAGAAGGTTGAATCGTCAAACCATTGAATCGTGAGATCTACGACCCATGCTCTCTCCACTTGATCTACGGCTAAGATTTGATCTGGGACTTCAGAGCTTCGAGGCTCCATGACTCCAACAAAATAACCAATTATCCTCGATAGTCAAAGTGTTGAATCCTAAAATCTAAAGGCCTCGTGGATCTATGGCTAACGTTCTCCTTGTCTCGGATCAATGGTTAGGAACTTGTCTTCCTTTTCTCCATGCTATCCTCTGATCAAGGCTTGATCCAATGGCCCAGATCAAATCTGGCAACCGATCTGATGACTGTTGTAGCTTTCTCCTCCATTGTGGCTCTTCTTTCTCAAAGGGATTTTCTTAGGTTCTTAAAGGCTTGGCCTTTGATCTCTTGCAGGGTCAACGCCTTGGCCTCTTCTCATGTTCTACGAAATGCTATCCCTCCTGGGCTTGGAACTTGTAATAAGTTCTCCTGCGCACTCCTTACGCTTCTCCCACAGTCTGGAACTTAGAAAGTTCTTGGCCTCTACACACCTTGAATAGGCTTTGTGCACACTTACACTATCTCTCCTGAGTTTGTAATTGATTTGAAGTTCAAAGGGGCTCGACCCTTTGTTCCTTCAATGACTCTTTGTTCCCTCCTAGCACCCACGCTCTTCCTCTTGAGCTTTACTAGCACTTTGACAAAGTGTTGGCTTTCTACACTCCTTGCACTAGCCTTCCCTTGAGATTTTACACTATTATGAGTGTAGGCGCACTCCTTGTGCTCACTCTATGCAAACTTTCACTATCCCTTTTGAGCTTATTACTAGCTCTAGTGTGCCCACTTGGCACGCTCCTCCTGAAATCAAAACTGATTTCTTGCACACTCCTTGCGTTGGCTTTCCATATTTTTCCAATAACTTTGGTGTGCACTCATTGCACAACCTCAAGAGGCCAGAACACTCAGAAATTCACACAGAAAGGGAATTATATCTATTCCTACAAAGGGAAAATAATTTCACTCATGGAATTCATAGACATTCAGTAAAAATTCAGAAAACAAATACTCAATCACATAAATAATACACACAAAGATACATATGTAGGAAAATCTACTTTTCTATTAAATCTGAATGATTTTACAATGTTTACAATGTTTACAAGACTGGACTGCAACAGAGTCTCAATTCTTCTCCTCTCCTCCTAATCTCTCCTATCTATCTAGAGAGAATAATAAAAATCCTCCTCAATACATTGATCCTCATACAAAAGAGGGACTTCTCGAGCTTTCCTCACCTAATACATTAAATTATATTTAATTGACAACTGACCCAGATCAGATCTAGATTCATCTACATTTCAACCATTAAAGGTGAATTACACTATCCTTACACAAATTCAATGGGTTTTCCTTCCTCGAGCCTTATAGACTTAATTACATTAAATTGGAGATTTTAAAACAAAATGAGAGGGTTGTGCCTCTCTCTCCTAGGGATCTGCTCCATCCCTCCTACGTCGTTGCACTGGTTGTTGATGTGCTGCTGAGTGGGAGTGATGCTCCTACATCATTCTAGCTACAAAACATCCTTCTTCAATAGAGAAGTTTGTATAATAGTAGTAGTGTTCCCCTTTTTAGTAGTGTGTACAACAATTAAGAGGGAGCACTCATTTCTATGGAGGAGAGAGAGAAAGGAAATGCATGCATGCTTTTTTCAATCTATTTATATTTCTAGATTCTTTTTTAAATTAACAGTTCAGTTCTAAATTAGTTCTTTGTTTTATTTAGTTTGCATGTACAAATATTGAGGGAACAAATCCATAAGATAGTAAGGACACTCTTGTATGAGGAGTTTCCAACTAAGTGAAGAGCACATAACACAATACAAATTCATACTTAAAAATATTTCAAATTGAACTAATCTCTCTAGCGCAATTGATCCAATTAGTGATTTAGTTTATCTCCAAATATAAATTTATGGACCATGGATTATTTGTCCCAAATAAATAATTAAATCGAAGCAAATCCATAAAAGGTGTTTTCTCAAAGACCATTTATTTTAATCAATGTTAAAATCCATGGTTTTTCAGAATTGCAAAGTGTATTATAAGTGGAGAATATGATAGGCGTGACCATAGATTCTCTATGGCTTGTATAAATAACATGTAGACAATGTGTCCAAGAGGTGCATTGGGAAATATGAACAATATAATTGTTGAAGGTTTGTCATGGTGAACCTTGTGGTGGACATTTTCTTATACAAGTTGTCATAGTAGATATTATTGATTGTCAAATTCCAAAGATGCAATATACTATATTCAAGGTGGTGCCATTTTCCTATGCCTAGAAAAAACTCAAAAAAATAATGCTATACCTATTCACCCAATTCTAGCATTGAGATCATTTGAGAAGTGGGACATAGATATTGGGGGACCAATTTCACCTCCTTTTAGGAAACAATATAAATATATTTTGGCATATAGAATAATGTAACGAAATGGGTTTATGTGAGATCCATGAAAAAAGATAACACAAAAAAATACATCATTTTATTCAACACGATTTTCATATGGAACTCCAAAAGAGCTTAGGAGTGATCTAGGCATACCTTTCTTTAGCCAAGTTTTCAAAACTCTAAAGGAAGGATATTAAATAAGGAAAAACAAAAAACAGAAAAAACCTTCCTATTATCAACAAGCAAATGGGAATATTGAATCCATGAACATAGAGTTAGATGGAAACATCATGAAAATTTTATGGATCCATTGAAAAGACTGGAGATAAAGCTTGCCAAAGGCTCGCAAAATCACATGGAAAAGCACTATTAGGTTTTACTACTTAGAAAATTGTTTATAGGAAGTAAGTAGTCTTTCCCATTGAGTCAAAGACAAGTCTCTATAATTTACTAGTCATCTAGACATGTATTTGGATAAAGCCCGAGAGTAAAAAATAACATAATTAATTGCATTGAATGAGATGTGAGATGAAGCTTGAATATAAACATTGATGATACAACAACAACAAAATAAGTGTCAAAAGGAGTTCCAATAAGGAGATTGACTTTCTAAGATGGTTCTAGATATTGTCATTTTCCAGGAAATTTTTAGGGTTAGAGCCTTATTCTCCAAGAAAACTTTATTGAAAGAGGCCTTTATCCAGGTGGATTTTTTACCAAAAAATCAATGTCTTCAAATTATAATGAAAATGTCTCAATGTCGAAGAGATAAACAAGAAATTTCCAATGCAACTTGAATGGATTGAAATGAACGTCATGTCATAAAGTTATCACATTCTGAAGTTTTGGTAAAATAGGAAACAATACTTACACAGGTGACACTGACATCACCAAGATGTGACACGTGGATGTATGAACCATGACACGTTGAAGTAAAGACCATGAAATGTGACAGTACGGATAATGATGTGGTTGTATGGATGTCGTATGAATGATGACATGGCATAATGATTGGGTCGTACATATGTTGATGTGGCATGATGACTAGGTTATACGGATATTGACTTAGCATGTTGATTAGGTCGTATGGATGCTTACATGGCATATTAATTGGGTCGTACAGATGTTGACGTGGCATGTTGACTTAGTGTATGAATGTTGACATGGCAGGACATGTAGCACTATATGGACATTGACATGACAGTACAACAGTATAACGTGGTAGGGCAGGTGGAAATACAATAGGGTGATGTGGCAGTGATATGTTTTTGACATGGCACTAACATCTGTGGTGACTGGGAAATGACATGGCTGCCATGTGATAGCCTGATTTTTCCCAAAAGGGCCTTATCATTTTGGGAAGTGTCAAGCATGGGAATCAAACCCCCAACCTTATAGCTAACGAACCAACCTTTGACCATTGGGTCGTTGATAAGTATTGTTATGGTTAATGGAGGAATATTCATTTAAAGGTAATCGTTGTAACCATATGTGAAATGGGGGAGGTCTACAGGCTTGACCTCGTGACCTCCCTGGTCCTCCACCCATATACCCGCCTAAATAATTGTTGGTAACTATTGCGCTATTGAGTTAAACCTTGATATGGCATGCAATGTAATTAATTTTTCTATTCAAATATTTCTAAGGCCATAAAATCCAACCTACCAACGGATTTAACCATGTGACCTATCAATTTATATACCAAGCACTTTATCAATGGATCAAATGATGGGTTTTTGAAAAGGCTCAACCCCATATTGTATTTAAGTGTTGATTTTGTTATGAAAAGGGGGAAATGGAGCATTTTTAACCCCTTTTTAGCATAGGAAGAGAAGGGAAAGTCGTTCCCTAGCCGATTTCATTCTTCCTAAAGAGGCCAAAGATTGATTTTGAGTAGATTGGATACCATTTGATGTAATTTGAGCATTTTGAAATCATTAATGGAGCAGTCACTCATTGGAAGTGGACTCATAGACGTAACCTAGGAGGGGTGAACTCTGTTATCAATTTGTGTTCATTTTGTCTTTTTTATTACTCTTTATTTTCTTCAATTTCAAAAATTTTCATTGTGTATGAGATTTTAATTTGAGCTAAGTTTAATTCACATTTAATTGTATGCAAATCAAGTCATTGGATTTCAGATTAGGCCTAGAGGCATTTTTTAGTAGGTTTTGGATGCTTGTAATTCAAAATGTACATAATTTGCTTGAAGTAAACTTTTAAGTAATAAATATATAGAAGACATGATTTTTCTTTCCAAGGAAAAAACCTTGGAAAAAACCCTTTGAATACTTCCCCATGATCCATGGATGGTATATAGGATAAACCATCAGTCTTAATTTCAAAGCCTAACCTTGAGGGGATCAAGAGAGTTGAAGTCGTGACCTTCACAACTTTGGGGAAGAGATCTCATGTTTGTCTCATGACCACTTGACCTAACCCTTGAAGCTATATAAGAGACATGCTTGCAATCAAACTACAAGTAATGTAATATGTGGAGACCACATTTGGATATACAAAATCACACTTACAATTAAATTACAAATCAACTCGCACCTAATCGATTAAGTGAAGGAACCTTCCAAATTCATGCTAAAGTTTGTCCTGCAAAACAATATTATTTTGATGATCAAACTACCCTCCTATGCTTTTAGGATAAAACAACTATAAATAAAGGTTTATATTCACCTTTTAGAAGGATCGGTGTTAGTTTTATAAAATGATTTGTTGGGATAAATCATCGGACCTCATGTACTAGATTCAATGACTAGAAATTCCATTGTAGATAACATCAATTAAAACCATTGTCTCTAACGTATGTTTAAATGGAACAAAAGTTCATATTAAAATGGTGTGCAAGGAAAAGATAAGAGCTCAAAAGAATTAAAAAAAAAAGGGAGAGTAATTTCTACCTTAAATATAAATATTTATATCCCAATAAAAGACAATTAGTAGAGAATTAACAAAATATTCATAAAAAGGTTTATTTATGGTGTAAAGCAATGCTCTAAAGGCCTAGAATAGACCCTACAACAACAAAATCTTCCCCTTTTATTGGGGTTGTTCAATGAAACACGATCTTTATTAAATACACTCTTTTAAATTTCAAAATACAAGTAATGCTAGGGGTGTTGTTGGTTTGGTCCCTAATATTTCTCCCCTGCCCTTTGAGATGTTTCTTATTGTGTCCCTCTATGTGGATAAGACAACCTCAATTCCATTCTTGAATTTTGACCCCGTATGAATCAAAGAGGAAGAACATTATTTTCTACAACACAAGATGATTTGGATATTCAATGTCCATCATTGTAAAATCATGAGAGATGAATTTTTCATTCTTGCGATTCTTTACGAAAGGAAACAACGATAATTCGTCTTTGTGACAAAGATTTGTTTTATTATGGACTTTCTTTTCGAGTTGGAATAAACAAAAATTGTAAATAGGTTTATGGATAAAGTTGACCTCTTTACAAACTCATGGTTTCCAAGTTCCAACTCACATTTGGAGTCATTATTGTTGGATTACTAAGAGGGAGGGTGAATCAATAATAGAACAATTTAATCCTTTTAAACCATAAAATCAAGTGTTATATCAATCTAGCATTATCATCCAATAGTTTTAGAGTAAATAAACAATGAAAAAATGAGAAATCATACACATACACAGTACACTAGTGTTTTTACGTGGAAACCCAAAGTGGGAGAAAACCACAGAATGATTTTTCTTATATGTATTTAAGAATTACATTCATTGGAAGCACCAACTTCCTTTGTTTTCTAGCTGCAACTGGAAGGAGGCTCCAACCCCCTAGTTTCTCAGGCAACAACCTTAGGGAAGCTCCAACTCTCCAATTCTCTGGCTACAACCCCCTATGTTCTTCAACTACAATCGGAAGGTGGCTACAACCACCTATCCTTGCCCTGTCCAACTACCCTACCATAGAAGTAGAATGATGGAACCACTGTCACATTATCACTGTGAGATATACTGTTGTAAACTTGTACCAATCAACTTGCACCAAACAACCTATAATCAACATGTACCATAAACAACCTGTAATCAACTTATACCATAAACAAGTGCATCAACCATGCACCACCCTATACCATCAACGAATGCATCAACCATGCACCAAATATGTACCAATCATGCATCAAATACACATAAACTATGACTCATCAAGATGTACCAACATCATCAACGATACACATCATGTATGTGCCAACTCATCAACTACTTGTCTCAACCATGTACCCAACATGTACCTCAACCAAAAGGCCTCATCAATTTCATCATCCAAATATGATTTGTAAATCTGTAATAGACCTAGTGTATATGATCACATACCTGCTAACCTTCCTTAACTTTAACAACAAGAGACTAGCATTTTCATCAAACTTTACTTTAGTCTCACATGACTAATTTTGGATTAGCCAACAACCCTAACTTGAAATATTCATAACTATGTACCTGTAATGAATAAATATTTGAAAATAGTACACAATGTTCTTCAATGTCTTTTGTGGAATTCCTCCAAGTTTCACTGCTTGGAACCTCTCAAAAAAGGAGTTATAGCAAACATGGCATACCTTGTTGAATTTTGGCTTATTCTAGAGAGAGAGCTTGTAGAGCGTGCCCCGCACAGAATATTTGTTGTGTGGATATGAAAATGGTACAAAAAATACTATAGACTGTACTCTAACCAATACATTTGGTCTTAATGAATTTGGATTTGTTATGAATAAGTTATGACATTTTTACACGAAACACATGTTTTAGACTAGTTTCAGGACTAGCCACAAACCCTATTTTCCATGGAGTGTAAATCCAAAAATACAATTACCAACAAAATGAAATTTATATCATGGATACTTGGATATGTTTCCTCAATAGCCTCCAGATTTCGCAATCTGAATCATTCTAGAAAAAAAAATATTGCGAAAATGGTGAGATGTCCTGTAAATAACATACCTTAGAAAGAATCATCAAAAGAATTTATACTCCCTTGAATTTTGTCTTTCTTTACTTCACCTTCCCTCTGAAATTCACCTTAGATATCCTTTGGTTACCTTAGTCATTTATAGATATTCAATATGCTCAAGTGTGATTAAAATGAGAGACCCTTGCCTCTTATTTATACTTTTATGTAGTTTCCTCAAGGGGTTACCTTCTAACCATATTAAACCACTTTCCTTATTTTAGGGCTAACCCACTTCTAACCACTTGTCCACTTAGTAATTTCTCCATTAAATTTATTATTTAAATAATTTACTTTGTATCCATTTTGACTTATAGTACACTCATCACTTCACTTTATTATTTAAATAAATTTTTCTTTGCAACTACTTTGACTACTTTGACCTTTTGGGGCTTCTAGATGACTCACGAGGGTTCTCTAACTTCACATGGCCATAACTCTCTAACCGTGAGGAGTTATGTGGCATTCCACATACCACCAGAAATAGAATGACATGTATTATCCATCTAGAATATTCTTATTTAAATAATTTCTTCTTTGCAAACACTTTGACTATTTTGACCTTTTGGGGCTTCTAGATGACTCATGAGGATTCTCCAACTTCACATGGCCATAACTCTCTAACCATGAGGAGTTATGTGACGTTCCACATACCATCGAAAATGGCATGAAATGCACTCTCCATATAGAATAGTCCTACCTTCAAATATATTAAAACTCATACCATTATACATAAAACAAACTTAATTCCATTACCCAAACCTTTGTGCTAACGGAATTCACTTCCAAACTTTATTCAAGGGTTGACATCAATGAAAACCAACCCAAATAATCAACAATCTCCCCCTTTGGCATTGATGACAACACTCTAATGCAATACTGAAGTCGTATCACTCATGCTCCCCCTGTGACCATCACTCCCCCTATAACCATGCCTCTATGTTCTTTCTCCAAGCATTTACCTTTGCATCTGATAAATCTCTCCCCCTTTGTCATCAATGACAAAGGTATCTTTCCATCCAGGGTTACTCCCCCTGACTGAAATATTCTTGAAATTGATCTCCCAACCTGAACTTTCCTCTTTATGGTGCTTCCTCATGTAAATATAAGACATATAATATAAGCATTCATTTTGGAGTAGAAATTACTCCGAGTCTCTAATGAAGATACTCAAAGGCTTCCCTTGGAAGTGGTTTTGTAAAGATGTCTACCACTTGTTGTTTTTTGCCCACATATCCAAATCTGATGTTCATCTCTGCAATGTGTTCCCATAGAAAGTGATACTTTATTGGAATGTGCTTCATCTTGGAGTGCATCACCATGTTCTTTGAGATATTGATGGTTAAGAACCAAACATCAACATAGCATAGAAAAATCTCAGGAAAAGTACTCAATGCCTTGAAAAAGAGATAATTTCAGATAATAAGCCTCTTCAAGGGGGCAACCTCCTTTTACCCCACTTAAATGTTCAAGTACAAGATGATTCAAAATGAAAATGTCTCCTTGGTATATATAGGAG
>ML776952.1:1955030-1980439 GCA_009831015.1 Picea engelmannii | reverse complement strand
AATATACAACATATGGACCGTAAAAGTAAAGACCATCAGTCACACATAAAATACACACAAAGACAGGCTTTCACGAGGAAACCCATAAAGGGAGAAAATCTCTTCTTCTTCGAAATGATAGGAAGTCTTTTTCAGTTCTGTACATCATTTACAATTGAGAACCAACTCAATGTGAGACTTCTACCTCTGTTTTACAAGATGCAACTTGTTTGAGAGCTCCAACTCTCTTGTTTCTCTAGCACCCACTAGAAGGAAGCACCAACTCCCTGAATATTCCAGCACCAACTGGATGGAAGCACCAACTTCCTGAATGTTCCAGCACCAACTGGATGGAAGCACCAACTTCCAGTTACACAGGCTCCAACCTGTATAACAGAGAACACTTGTTCTCCCTAGCACCACCCTGCCGCCCTTGTTTCTCTGGCTGCAACCAGATGGAAGTAACAACTTCCTGTGTTCAAGCTCCCACTTGAGCCTATGAGGACAAAAGTCCTCCCGAGAACCTCCCAACCACCCTTGAATATCAAAATAATGAATACATAGACATTTTCCCAGATAAATCAATTCTTACCTTCCTTTCTCTGTTCTGTAAGTCTGATTTGTTCTGCTATTCTGCTCTGCGTTTTCTCTTGCTCTGCTGCTCTGCGTTCCATTTCACTCTGCACATATGCTTCCTTTCCTACCATGCATCCTCTTCTATATTCTTCCTTGTTGTTTCACTCCTTTCCTCACCTGAACAACCAACCTTCCACAATCTGTCTCATCTTCTTTTATGCATACCTCTCCGACGGTTCCACTTCGCCTTCCCTCAGTCGAAACAAGAACACCTGTCCTAGCAACTGAAATGCTAACCGATTCATCATCATGAGTCCGTTTTGCTAACAGAATCCAAACTCAGTAGTTAGCTGTGAGAGAGAACAATAACCCTCCGATCAATACTTGATCCAATGGTTTAGATCCAATCGAGATTTCTCACCTCGCGATTTCGACACTCTTGGCGATCAGAGTTTTTGTCACTTACAAATCCCGATTCTTGACATTCAGTAAAGAAGTCGAATCAATGGTACAGATCACTTCTTGATCTAACGGTTGTTGTTACATCGCAATTTCGCATATCACTATATCGACATTATGTTCTTTGCCTTTCAAAGTCCTGATTCGCGAAGCTCCACGAAGAAGTCAGATCAACAGTCCAGATCACTTCTTTATTCAATGGATGTGATTAAATCGCCATATCGCATATCATGATTTCGACATTTCTAATGTTCAAAGTTCTTGTCACTTCCAAATCACGATCCCCGAAATTCCTAAATGGAGAAAATCAACGATCCTGGTCATTTATGGATCTGACGGTCCAGATTCACTCGCGATTTCACATTTCGCGAAATCGGGGTTTTTGATGTCAAGTGACTTTGTCATTTCAAAGTCCCGATCCCCAATGCCGATGCGCCCCTTTCCACGTGCTAGCCCTGCAGGCTATAGGCCTTGGCCCATATGACCGTCAACACATGACCTCGATCAAACCTCTCATCGGGGTTTCAGCATTTTCGATGTCACCATGCACATGCCTACGGAATTCCCAATCCTCCGACATTCCGTAATGGAACCAAATCAACGATCCAGATTATTTCTAGATCTGACGGTTCATATTAAGTCGGGAATTCACTCATCGCGAAATCGAAATTCACGCTGCCTTGTGTTCTTTGCCTTTTGAATTTGCGATCTGCGAAACTCCGACACAGGCTGTGATCAATGGTCCAAATCTCATTCTCGATTCAATGGCTGCGATTAAATCGTGAAATCGCATATCACGATTTCGGGGTTCTCATTGTCAAGAGATTTTAACATTTCAAAGTCCCGATCCCCAATCCTCGATACTCCATGCAGAGAATCAACAGTCCAGATCAACCTAGATCTCGACGGCTCAGATTAGATCACGATTTTGCACATCGCAATTACTCCCACTTCTCCTTGTACTTTAAAGAGCGTACAGATTATCCTTGATCCGACGATGGTCGGGTCTTGCACTTGGATCTAACGATTGAGCTCTTTCCTCCTCTTCATTGTCTTCATTCAAATCTGACAGCCTTCGTTCTTTTGGGAAATTTGAATGGGATCCAATGGTCACTGACTCTTCTCCACAACTGTACTCGCCATCAATGACAAGTATACACTGCATGTTCGTTGTTTGTTACATATTTACCAACATTCTTAATATGGATGAAGTTAAAAAGAAAAAGTAGGCAATATTGATTCACCCCCCCCCCTCTCAGTATTGTTGGATATTCCAACAATTGGTATCAGAGCAAAGGTTCCTTTAAGAATAGTCTAACAAACTAAAAGGGAGATCAAATTAAGCACACATGGATGGAAAAAAGATTTAAATTGAGAATGGAACTCCAATACCTAGAAAAGAAGAATACACATTTTGGAGTACAAGAATGCAAAGTCATCTGAAGGCATTGGGACATGATGTATGGAATTCAATAATCATTGATTACTTCCCACCAAGCAGATTAAGGACTCCAACTCAAAAGAAAGCCAAGAAAAGTAAATCAATGGCAATGAATACAATCCTTGATGTATTACCTGATGATGTCAAAGAGAATATAGGTGAATGTAATTCTGCAAAGGAACTTTGGGACAAGATGAAATACCTCTACTCAGAAGAAAATTCTAATGAATCATTTCAATCAGAACAAAGTTCAGTCTACAACAATTCTAGTGATGAAGATTATTTTGAAGAATACTCATACATTGAAGCAGAAGTCAATCTTGAAGGTGAGCTTGAGTGTTCTTTGAATGATCTAAGAAAATATAAACAAAGGTGTAAACAACTAAAGGATCAACTTAAGATTGTTGAAAAATTCAAGAAAGGGACTGAAGCCCTTGATAAAGTTCTCAGTCTACAAAAACTTCCTTCAAAAAAATTTGGCCTTGAATATGAACAAGTATGCATATTTAAAGGTTCAAGTCCTATTACTCATATTGATGTTGAAGATGACGTGTCTTGTGATGATACCTCCAAATAATTTTCTCTTTCTCCCACGAATATGTATAAAATCAAAAGAGAATACACAAAAGACATTTGTATCAAGGATAAAGAGGAAGACTCAGTCATCAATAAAGGTAAAGACTCTTCACAATCTTTTGATTGCAGTAATGTTGATATTAAAATCTCCCTTGCAAATAAAGAAGAAGATTTAGATACAATAGAAGAATGTTCTATTAACATCTATCCCATGAAAGAAGTAGGAGAAGAACTATCTAAGGTCAAACAGAAAGTTGATTGAAATCTTTATGAATACCACTATGACCATGATTATTCAGACTATAGTTTTCTTCATGACTACACTAAACAATTTATTGAAAAGAGTCAAAAGCATTTCTTGGAAATAAAGGAAATTCTCAAAGACAATGAAAAGATCATATATGAGGAAAATATTCAGCTAGAAGAAAAAGAAGAGGAGATTGAGAAATTAAAAAATGAAATCAGTCAAGTAAAAGAAGAAAATAAGGAAGATGATGAACTTAGCCAAATACTTGCAGATCTAAAAAAACTAAGAGAAAGCAATGTCAATCTGAAGACCCAACTTGAATAAGCCAAAAGAAGAGAGGAGGTACTAAGGAACTAGTTGAAAAAAAGGGAAGAATCATGTCATAAGATGGAAGAAGAAGTTGTGAATCTTAGACAGAAGTTTGAGAAGTCAAACACCCAAGTCAAGTTCTTGAATAACTCTATGATCTTAGATGAGATCTTGGGTATTCAGATATCACCAAATGACAAATCCGGTCTTGGCTACAACAAGGAAGAAATTAGTAATCCTAAGAAACCTGATGCAAGTCCTTCATTTGTAAAGGGTGAAGACAGGTCTAATGCAAGTCGTTCATTTATAAAAAGGGAGGTCAAGTATGATGCAGGCTCTTCATGTTCAAAGAATGAAAGCAACATTACAACATTTAGACAATCAGATCAAGGAAGACATCTTGAAGCTACTCATACACCTCAAAGTAAGTTTAGAAGAAAGACACCTTCATGGATGAATCAAAGGAAGTATGAGAGTGTTTTTAATGGTTATTGTTTTTCTTGTAATGAGTATGGTCATAAAGCCTTGGATTGTAGGCATCATGGAAGACAACAAATTTGTAGGTTCAACAAAAATATAAGATGTTGGAACTACAATCTTGTTGGACATATTGCTACACAGTGTTACACTATGAGATGCTACAGTTGTGGTGGATATGGTCACAAATCCCATGATTGTTGGAACTCAAGAAGACAGTCAATAAGAAATGCTTCACACAATATGACAACAAGAGTAAATAAGAAGAGATGGAAAATAAAATCTGAAGTACCAAATAAGAAAGATGAGGAAAATATTTCTCCTAAAATTGATGAAGTTTATAATAGGAGTTTGGTGAGTGAAACTTCTAATAAGGAATATTCTCAAGATAAGGATAAAGAATCTATTGGTGCACATAATAATGACGTTGATGATGAATCTCCAATAGTAGGACAACAAGAAGAGTTAAGTGATGATTATGTCAAAACTCTTTCAATCCTATTTTAATGGTACACTGAAACTCCTTCTCAAAATGATAATAAAAAAAGAGATCTATGTCTAGAAAGTTGCAAAGACTATGCTCAATGAAGCAAAATTATCTGATGGATATTGGAGGGAAGTTGTAAGCACGGAAATATACATATTGAGCAGAGGTCAGCTCGGGATTAATAGTGATAAGACTCCTTATGAACTATGGTTTGGAAGAGCTCCATCGGTAAAATACTTCAAGGTCTTTGGAAGTAAATGCTACATCAAAAGGCTTGATGAGAATCTTGGAAAATTTGATGTCAGATCTGATGAAGGTATATTTCCTAGATATGCTTCTACCAAGAAAGTATGAAAATGCTACAATCTTAGGTTACATAAAGATTTTTGAGAGTACAGATGTCAAGGTGGATGATATAAAAACAATTGATATCATGGCCAGAGATCGATGAGAATCAA
The DNA here is from genome assembly GCA_009831015.1 of Picea engelmannii. NCBI lineage: Eukaryota > Viridiplantae > Streptophyta > Pinopsida > Pinales > Pinaceae > Picea > Picea engelmannii. The sequence continues at coordinate 1,975,430 of ML776952.1, read as the reverse complement.
TGGATAGATCCAAGGGTTGTTTGAAAAATATGAGCTATAATTGTACAATGTTCCAGTAGGACAGTGGTATCCAGAGTAGCAGTGTTATGATGTAAAAAATTCTATACATGACATCCTTTATAGATAACAAGAGGAAATACCTTGTCAGAAAGATCTACCCTTTTTAGAGACAAAGGGGGAGAACTATTTGAGGCAGAGAGAGCATACTGATAGGGGGAGTCATTCAGTTTTGGGAGGTAGAGCATGATTGCAGGGGGAGCTACCAAAGTACATATATTGATAAGGATCATATAGACAAACATATCATAGGAGGAGAAACCCTTTTCCACTGATGTCAAAGGGGGAGAGTAACTTCAGAGGACAGAAGCATCACCACAGGGGAATATTGAGTATGAATTTGGTGTGTTTCCATCAATGAAAAAGGGGGATATTGTTCGACATAGTGTCATTGATGTATTGTCATTTATGTCAACAGTCGATATCATTGATGTGATGATAATTTGAGATAAAAGATCAAGAGGTTTAGTGAATGAAGGTCAAAGATCAGAAGAGATGGTGCAATGAATTTCAGAAGAATCATTGGAGGACTAGTCAACAGTATATAATGAATGATGTCAAAAATTTGGACGATATGCAGAGATTAAATATCAGGAGAGTTAACGAATGAATATCAAATCTCAGAAGAGAAAGCGCATTGAAAGTATGTAACGGATGGAAAGACTTAAACGTCGATCAATGCGCATGAAAAGGTGAGAAGCCTCAACAACCGTTCGATCAAGAAATTGACGATGTTGATCGTCTCATATAATAGACATCATTCATATGAGTGACCATGGGCTTAAGTACCGTTGGAGGATTGGTTTATGACTAGATCAATTCAGGATCGTCAAATTTACAAATCGGATCAACGGAAGGGATGAATTACGAAGAATGAAAGGAGAATTAAATGGCTCGCTAGTTCCAATCCTGCAATTGGTCTAGATCGCCAGATCTCATGAACTCTAATATCGACGACTGTGGTTGATCTAACAAATGATCAAATTAAGATGAATTAAGTCGTGACCGTCAGATGCACAATCACCTTATCAATGACAGGGATAGATTGCATAGATCGTAATAAGTATTAAACATTGTGCTATTTCCAATCCTGCAATTAGTCAGGACCATCAGATCTTACAGCTTCAAAGATCGATGATTGTGGTTGACTCACCAAAAACGCACAATGTCAAATTGTGGATTTTAGGTGTCGAGTTAAATCAATCGCAAGTTGTGGTTCCGTAATTATCGTTGACCGTTGATCTTCTTCGAAGAGTCCACCGTGACCGTTAGATCAAATCAAGTGGAAGGATAGGATAAGTGAGGCAAAAGGATGAGATATCAATTATCCAAATACCCGTCAACTGTCAGATCATTCTAAATATGTGAAGAGGTTAAGCTCCGGAAAAATCTCACTTCAAAATTTTAAGTTTGAGATTTGGAATTCCTGAAGCTCGGAGACCCAAAACAAATTCTCAATCATTGGATCATCCGAAGTAAGCCTCAACCGTCTAATTCAAGAGGACATGTGGCAAACCACATTAGCAGACCACATCATCAAGGATGTGTGGGATATATACGTCAACAAACCATGTCAACAAAGACATATGGAAAATCATGTCAGCAAACCATGTCTGCAAGGACGTGTGGTAGACCACATCAACAAGGACATGTGGAAAACCACATCAGCAAGGACACGTGGCAGACCATGTCATCAAGTACACATGGCATAATCAGATGATGACATGTGTCTAGAGGAAATTGGCTCGTGCCATGTCAATACGTGACGTCAATAAATTATGTCACTCTGGAAGAATTACTTCGGGAGTTTCACCATTAGCAAATGAAAAAAGCTCTGAAGTCCTGAAGGACAAAATCTCGAAGTAGACATGGTTCATTCGATATAAAGAAACACTTTGGGAGAAGTCTCATCCTTCGATCTACTACAGTGGAAGGATAATGTAATTTGAAATAGCCGAAGTCCTGGAGTAAATGGTGGCCATCCATCACAATGCTTGATTAAGTCCTAGCCTTCAGATTAAACAATGAAAGAATGTGTGTAAGGATCAAATATGACCATTGATTTGTTTCTGTGAAATAAAAAGTCTGATTTGATTCAAAGGTTTGAAAATTTGATAACCCAAAGTTTTGAAGGGCAAAGTTCCGTCAGTCGTTCATCTCATCAGAAGATTGAATCGTGACTGTTGATTCTGATAAGCGCTCAAGCACTCATTTTTCCTAGCGTTTGGTCACTGTCGTTGGTCATATGATAAAATATAATATGTCATTGTAATTGGTAAGGCTGTGATTCTGTAACGCTCGGTCACATGTAATGGTTTGAAGGTAGCGCCTCTGCAGAATTCGGTCTCTTTGAAAGTAGCAGAGATTCAGGATCGAGTTTAAAGGATGAAATTGATCCATATCTGTGATCAATTTATGAAAATCCTTCACGTAAGAATAATAAACAGTGATAATGGTTAAGTTAAATGAAGAGGCGTGATGGTCCAAACGAAAGGACACAGTGTTTCACACTCACGTCATTTTGAAGAATATATAAACGAGAAAGAGTGGTGAGAAGAGTGTATCTCTACAGTTCAGATAAGAAGATCAAATCAGAAGCATAATTCAAGAGATGACCATACAAGTAGAGGCTGCAGTTATGTGACTTTCATGGTCTGAATCATTCTAGAAAAAAAATTATTGTGAAAATGGTTAGATGACCTGTAAATAATATACCTTAGAAAGCATCATCAAAAGAATTTATCCTCCCTTGAATTTTGGCCTTCTTTACTTCACCTTCCCTCTGAAATTTGCCTTAGATATCCTTTGGTTTGCTCAAGTGTGATTAAAATGAGAGACGCTTGCCTCTTATTTATACTTTTATGTAGCTTCCTCAAGGGGTTACCTTCTAACCATATTAAACCACTTTCCTTATTTTAGGGCTAACCCACTTCTAACCACTTGTCCACTTCGTAATTTCTCCATTAACTTTATTAGTTAAATAATTTATTTTGCATCCACTTTGACTTATAGTACACTCATAACTTCACTTTATTATTTAAATAATTTCTTCTTTGCAACCACTTTGACTAATTTGACCTTTTGGGGCTTCTAGATGACTCATGAGGGTTCTCCAACTTCACATGGCCATAACTTTCTAACCATGAGGAGTTATGTGATGTTCCACATACCACCGGAAATGACATGGAATGTAATATCCATCTAGAATAGTGTTACCTTGAAATATATTAAAACTCATACCATTATACATCAAACAAAATTAGTTCCATTACCCAAACCTTTGTGCTACCAGAATTTGCTACTGGACTTTCTTCAAGGGTTGACATCAATGACAACCAACCCAAATAATCAGCAATTATCAAAGGTCTTGAATTGTGAAAGAATTCCAAATTTTCCTCTTGAATATTGAGGCACAAAGTATCTCATGACAATGAGTAACCACTTAGGTAAGTTTATTCCCTAGGGTCCAAACACTAGGGAGTGGCATCATCAATGTATTCCTGAAATTGCATTTACATTAATATGATCAAAGCTATCCCTAATCAAATTGCGCTACTCTGAGAATTATAGATAGACACCAAAATTAGAATATGATAATATTGGATTTTGTTGCACATTTTAATTCAAGTATGGTGTGAGGAAACTTCATGTCCAAAGGAAAAGATTTATGAGGTTAATAAGTAGAAGAATAACAAACCTACTTAGAGGAAATACTAAGAAAGGAAGGTGATGAATTATTTTTGGGTGGAACCATGTAAGGTTATAAAGGCACTTGATACTATAGCGTCACTTGAGACTATAATGTCACTTTATACTATAATGTTTGCAAAGGGCCCTAACCTATCCACTGGAAATTGGGATATAGATACAACTATAGTTAGGATTCAAGAGGAAACCCTTTACTTCTAGTCTCTTTGCTTGATGACTCCTTTAGAGGATGAAGAGGAGGCATGAATCAACTAATTCGAACTTTTGGTGTGTCAAAATATGGATTCAATATTAAGATAAACCATTTCTTAATAGAGATAAATGGGGGTCAAAATTTGAATAGACAACCTTGGATGTGAGCTTTGAACCATCAAAAGTAAAATTGTTGAATATTAAACCCAAATTAATGTAAATAAGTTTATCATATATATATATATATATATATATATATATATATATATATATATATATATATATATATATATATATATTATGGAAATAGATTTGTAACTAACTTTAAAAGGAAAAAAAATAGATGTTGCAAAGGAAATTGATCAAGGAATTCGAATGAGATCAGCCCTCAAACTTCCAAAATTTGAAGGACATGATATGGAATCTCAAAAGAGACCTGGAACTAACTAAGACCCTGAACTTCCAAATCCAAAATGGCATGGTGGAGGTGAGGCACTAGACAATTAAAATTGTTTATTGATAAACCATTATTTATCAAAGAGGAGGATCCATGGCATCCAAATCCAATCTAATATGGAAATAAGAAAAGTTAATTGTTGTGTTTCCTAGTCCCAGAAAAGGTTTTAATTTCCTATAAAAGTTCAATATGAAAATGGTTCTTGTTAAAACACAGTACTAGAGCTTGTATAGAATGGGAGTAGGAGTATTAATGTGGAACCAAATATCAACATAGGGACATGTCGCTATCGTAAGATAGCCTACAACATCACATATATAACAATCACAAGTCAAAGGCAACCCACAAGGCATGACACCAAAATCTCCAACGACATTAATACTGGAGTAATAGAGGATGATGTTATCACATCAACCTGAGACTTTCACCCCAAAAGAAATGGATTGACAAAGATATTGGTGCAGGTAATGCCTTATAAACCATCTCTATAAGGAAAAGATTTTGGTGTGGGTAATTTTGGTGAGATAACCCAAAAGGAATGGCTTTTTATCATGGACTCAATAGTTCCCTTGCCAGGGTATATTTTTTCATTATCATCCCTAAAGAATTCTACAATTATTTAGATATGGGAAAGTAATCCAACTGAAACAAAGAATAATTTTGATTTTGAACTGGTAAGATTAGGAAAGGGTGGTCAAAATATACAAGTAGATTCTCTAGATCTATTGTCAAGGCAAGGAGAACTGGGTATTTTATCTGTAGACAGTGGGTAATTCCAGTGGCCAAACATGTCAATGTCAGGTCTATTGATATGCATCCTCTCAGTTGGAAGAGAGATCTGATAGTCAAGAGGAATCAAAAATTTTTTAATATAAGAAGGCCTTCCTAGGCCAGGATGTCAAAGATAATAAAAAGTTTTTGCATCCTTCTTCAATTATTTGATTGTTTCAAGCATTAATTTCTAAGGCTTTTCTTAGACTTAGTTGCAATTATAGAGGGGTATATATTCCATCAAAATCACCAAAGACATTGAAATTCCCTCAGCATCAAACAAACCTCCCTCCTTGTTGTGAGTGGGAAATCCCCCTAATTATGTTGTGAGTGGGAAATCCCCCTACGGGCTAGCACTTAGGGTTTTATCATGCATGTAGAAAAGACCTAAATATTCCTACTTTTTACCATCATCCCAGACCTAATCCCCATTATTCTTAAGCAAATACACAGTTAAGAAGATCAAGTGAACATAACTTATTTCTGGCATTTGGTATTGATCCCTCTTCACGCTTGGTCGCTCTTTGACTACAACTCTCCTCCCAAGGATGACCTGCATTCACAAAAGACAAACAAAGAACTCCACATGCATTTGATCTACGAATTAATGGGTTAGAGATTTAATCAACATGTACGCAATAAACAATTAAAACCTCATATGGTGGGATGAGAAAAGCACTTCTTTATTATTAACTTCACTAAAGCAACTTACAATGATGAAGATGACCACTGCTCCACAATTCTGGTCATGGGCTCCTCTTTCACTATGCACCAACTACTAACACACTTGCTTCTCTTCTTCGTTGAAATCACAAAATGGTTGCAGAATCTTGGGCAAAGGGGAATATGAATTCGGGTAGAGTTTCTTTACTATGATTTTTCCTTCCTCTCAAAGGGGACCCCTACCCCTTCTTTTATAGGCTAGAAGGAGCTAGGTATTTAGTTGAGTGATTGGCCATGCATGGTCGAAAGGTTTAGTTAACTTACCCAAAACTATGTGTTCCATAAACAACTTTCCATTTTTTGTGCTTTTGTAGGTACACGCGGGCTGTAGTGGGTCAACTAGAGTGTACACGCGGGCTGTAGTGGGTCAACTAGAGTGTACACGCGGGCTGTAGTGGAGCAGGGCACGTGGGCCTTTAAAAAGGTTTTTTTTTAAGAAGATTTGTTCAGTACTGGCTTGGAAAAGAAGGCATATGAGATGGCCTGATGTCAAGTAAGTATATCTAGTGAAAATTAGGGTTATAACAGATGCCCCCTAATGTGTGAGGTCAGAAGAGCATCCGATGGCCTAAATACATTATCAATCTTTATCAACGTACCAAACCAGTGAGACTAGGGACCAGAATTCAGGAGATGACATTTGAAAAATAACAATTGTCTCACCAAGGAGGGTATACCCATGCTTAGAATGAAATAAAATCATGGCTACCAATCAAATACACTATAGATCCATGTCATATAACTATATAAAGTGTAACTGCAAGTAATACACGGCGGATCTACATCTCAAAATCAAAAAGATATACATGTATAATATCTATCTTCTAGAAGCTGATAAGGCCTGATGGTTGGAGATGATGTCTTCAGATCTCGAGCATCAACTTCAAAATCTTCAAAACTTGGGTAGGAGTGTAATATGAGTGTACAAATTCACTACCCAGAGGTCTTCGACGACTCGTTGGTCATGAACTAGAGGATCTTGATGATCAGAATGGAGGCTTCATTGATTTCAAACAAAGACTTGATTGAACTTTCAGGATGGTCGGGCATGAGGGCAAGAGACAAACTACAGATGGGATGACTCAAGCTTGGTAAAAACTTCCCTTGGACAATAGCATGACAAATGATGAGACTCAGGAAACATGGCATTGACATAAGTTCATGATGCAGGAGGCAATGCAAACTCTCCATATATTTGGAAGAATAACCAAATGGAGGAGGACATAGCTCTATGTAGCGAGAATATCTTCCTAAGGTCATATTAAATCCCAGAGCTTGAAGAACAAATGGAAGGATGTGCTTTTTCCAAGGGCGACTTATTGTGCTATCAATAAAAAGAAAATACTTTTCCCTTCCTCTTTTTGGGGTATATTTGATTTTTTTTTGTCTTTTTCAATAATTTTGGAAAAAGACTAAAAGAATGCTATGTTAAAAAGGAGGATCGAGTGTTGCAAACATACTAGTTCCAAGCGCACGGAACACAGGGATGCTCAGGGAAAAGGGACATATGCAGGAAAAGGACACTCGAGAAAAATCCTCCAGGGGCCAAAGGTGTCAAGACACAGAGGCAAAGTGCTATAGGGATTCTATATAAGGCATGCTTCAGATGGTTCAGTTGAGAGAAACATGGAGTCTGCATTAGGCCAAAGATGCAGGTATGCAAATGCATTTAACAAAACACACAATGGTAACGTCCTTCGATGTAATTTTAACGAGCCCAGAGAAGGTAAGCTCGACAATTTTTCATATTTAGAGAGTCTGAAAAAACGTAAAAGGAGACTCCGCTGGGGTACTGTTTTCGAAGATAGTCTAGTCGGCTCGAAAAAGGGGTAAACTAGCACTGACCAGACGTCTATTCAAAACCATTTTAACGAGTGTGATAAAGACAAGGTCACTCGACAATTTTTTCATTTTTAAGGACTCTAAAAAAAGCTTAACTATGGACTCCGTTAGGAATGTTCTTCTGGACCATTTTAACGAGTGTGAAAGAATAAGGTCACTTGATGATCTTTTCAATTTTAGGGAGTCTGAAAAGAGCTTAACTATGGACTCCGTGAGGTTTCCTTTTTCGTAAATTTAGTCCCCCAGGCCAGAAAAAGGGTTAAAATTATACCTGAGAGTACTCTTCTAGAGAACTAAAGCTTCTAGAGTATACCTTTGTTTGTACAGTTGACCATCCAGACCAAAAAAGGGGTAAACTACCGTCGGACAGACGTGACTTCAAATTTTAGTTTAGCAAGCGTGAAGGTCAACAAGATCGCTCGGCAATAATTTCACGTTTAGAGGGTCTGAAAAGAGATTAAAAGAAGACTCATTAAGTTTTGGGAGTCTCGAGGGTGAGGTCAAGAGTGATACGGAATCATGCAAATGAGGTTCAAACTCATAATCAGGGAAAACTGGTAAGGACTCCCGAGCCTATAGTCGTTAATGACAGCATGGACACCAAAATGCAACTAGGATCTACCTAGGGCATCCATGTTAAGGTAGGCTCTACCACTAAATTACGACAGTCATAAAATGGCAATGATGGTTCTGTGTCACAACTCGGTGGGATCGATCCTATGGCAAAGAAGAAAAGACAACAAGATGCAGAAAGTGGAGGTGGAATCCTATCTTAAATGCAATGAGTTGGAAAAATGGATTTTTACCAAAGGACCTTCAAAATGACCCAAAACTCCAAAAAAATTCCAAATACCCAAAGAACACTTTTCGTGATAATCCAAAGAAAACTCCCGAACCATACTAAATGATTTTTAGTTTAGAAAAAATGACCAAAAAGGTCCAAAAATTGACAAAAAGAGTCCAAAAAATCTATAAATAGAAGCTGGGAGCTCATTATCACCATTGCTAATTGAGAAATTGACTAAAAGCCAAAACTACCCCTTTGTGAAAGAGTTGATTCTGGGAGCTTCAGTGGATGAAACGACCATCCTCTTGGACCAAGTAAGTACTCACTACCCCTTCTTGTACTTTAATTCTTTCTTTATGCATTTAAGTTCATTTTTGGGGGGGGCATCGACCTTTAAAAGGTCGGCCCTATGGCCATGCGGGCTATATTATGACATCCCGTGTGTACACGCAGGATGCCTTATGACAACCCAAGTGTACATGATATTGTGAGCACTATAGCCCGCGTGGACCCTCCATTTAGTGTAAAAAATAAAAAAAAATGAGAGTTAACCCTCCTAAACATTGTCTATTTGCAGGATGTATGTTCACTGGAGGGAAAGAGAGCATGAGGATATTGATGTGTTGGTTGATGAGGACCCTGATGCTCTTGTTGCACTATTGCAGTGTGGTTTGTTAAAGTTTTTTCATTTTCCTTTCATGCGAGCACAACCTAGGCTACTGAACACCTTGGTGGATTATTGGCATCCCGATGCAGAGGACTTTATGCTAGAGGGGAAGTCATTGGCTCCAACAACAAAGGATATATACTTCTTGACTGGCCTCTCAAGGAGAGGGGAACCAGTAAATTTATGTATCTTTCCTTCCAGGCCTCATAACATATTGGAGTTGATTGGGCTCCATTGTGAATCCGATACTGACAGAACGAGCTCGCAAGTGCCAATAAGAAAGATCTATAACTTATCACTTAAAGTGATCGTGTTGCTCATTAGGCGGATTACTGGGTTCGCGTCTTTGCATCAAGCTTCCTGTGCGCACATGAATTGTGTAGTTCATTTCTTAAATGCACAAATATTTGACTGGAGCACCACTTTACTGGATTGTATGAAGAGGCAATTAACAAAGTGTCGAATGTGGAATCAGAGGAACTTCGGGTTTGGGATGATTCTTTGTGCTTTGTTCTTTGAGAGAGTGCCCAAATTTAGTTCTAGAGAGACTATATGAGGGAACGAGGCCTCTCTCCCCACATTATGCAAATGGGTAGCATTGTTGTTGCGACAGGGGGGAGGGAGGACCATTGAGGCCTTCGATGACAAGTTCTTTTCTTGGTGGGCACGACAAATTCTGATCATAGAGGACTACCCCTATGTCGGGATTGACTTCTCTAGAGACCCTGAGATACTGGTACCTCCCGGAGAGCAGCTAGGAGAGATGGGTAAGTTTTCTTTGTTTTTTTGTTTGTTAAATATATGTAATTTTTATGTTGTTTTTTATATATATCATTTTTTTTATACACCAGAGTATCTGACAAATCTGTGTCTATTATGTGCAGATGTGGGGCCAGTGTGACTAGCGAACTATGTGAGAAATAGGCAATGTCCTCGACCAGAGGCAACCCCAGCTGCAGCCGACAGACTAGCAGCAGCAGGAGTACCTCCAGTCGGTGAGGCTGGGAAATTTTTGAGATGAGTAGAGAGAAACTTTACCTCGCTTACTCACACAGTCCCCATGGCAGAGATTGAGGAAGTGTCCCCGTCTATGCAGCCTCATGTAGTGGGGGCACCACGGACGTGGGTCCGACTTTTTCAACGTTTGGAAAACGTCGTTGACCATTACAACAGGGCTAACATGCCCCATCCTTAGTTAGGATGGAATTTTCACGTGGCGAGGGAACTACTTGTATATTTTTTAGGGCATAAGCCCCATGACTTGTTACTGGACATATTTTTGAGGTGCTTGTGCCCACGTACGTAATCTGATATTTTTTATATTATATATGGATTTTTATGTCTTTTTATGTCTTATGGATTACATTTGCTTTAAAAATATATTTACATGTGCATGTGTGTGTCTTTCTTATATTTGTGCGAGATGCCAATCTAAAATTTGATTAGCTAGAGTATCTGTGACTTGATTTAATCTCCTAGGAATATGAAAATATGTAATATAATCAAAGCTTCATTCTAAGAGACGTACCCTAAGGAACCGTCAGTGTAAAGTACGATCATGAACACGGTAGACTCTATTTAACTGAGACACAACCAGTTGAGCATCTAAAAAGACTCGAAGGTGAGAGATACCAAGTGACAAAGTGTCACGAAGTAACTCAATAACTGCGCTGTATTTGGTGACATTGTTTGTGGTGTCGCCTAAACGTATACCTCCTAAAGATAGCAACTGGCCCTGAGGTGTAAAAATTACCCAAGCTACGGAGGCAAGCCTCTGAGTGTGTCAGCTAGCGTCGTCTATGAATCCAACAAAGACCTATGATTCACTTGACATCTGCCACAGTGAAAAAAGATAACATCAAAAAATGACACGTCCATAAAACCAAAAGAAACCAAAAAGTAATAGTACAAAGACTATACATATGTTACAAAAAGTTACCCAAGGTGACCTACCTATGAGTAATACTTCTTGAGGTAGAGCCCATTTCTAGGCTCTACCAAATAATTTCCCTCAAAATCTACCAGATGATAAGCACCCTTTTTTAGAACCTCTTTTACGATGAAAGGTTCGAACCATATGGGTTTGAACTTGCCTGCCCCCATGGGGTCCTTATCTTGGTCATAGACCAGGACAAGGTCGCCTTCTGAGAAAACCCAAGGACGAATAGACTGATCATACTGACACTTGAATTTTTGTTTGTGAGCTTCGTTAGCTAAGGCTGCATCACGAAATTGTTCAATGAGCTACTCCAGATATAATAAACGCTCTTCAAGTGGTGAAGTGTCTAGCAATAACTGCACTGCCAACTTTAAATATGGGATCTAGAATTCTATGGGCAAGACTGATTCCAACCCGTAAACGAGTTGAAAAGGTGAGAAACCGGTTTCAGTCTTAACAGACATTCAGTAGACCCATAATTTCGAGTATAAAATCAAATGCCAATTTGACTTGGCAGAATTGATCATTCGTTGTAGGATGGTCTTAAGAGATTTATTGACAGCTTCCACCTGACCATTTGCTTGAAGGTAGTAGGGTGACAAATGTTCTTGCCTAAAACCAAGCTTTGATGTTAACTCAGTCTTCATTGTTCTCTGAAAGTGACTGCCATGGTCAGTGAAAATATCTCTCGGGACACCAATCCATACTATAATATGGTTAAACAAAAAAAGGGCGGCAGTCTCACCATCATCTTTGAATGTTGGCATAGCTTCGACCCACTTGGAGAAGTAGTCTACTTATACAATGATATAACAATTCCCCCTTGCTGAAGGAGGGTTGCAGGTAGTGTAATCAATCCCCCACTTGGTGAAGGGGCCAATAGTGATGACAGGAAACATGGGAGCATGATATGCCCTCATCTTCCGTGAGAAGATTTGACACGGTTGGAACTTCTTGACTGATGCTATACAATCTTTGATTAGTTTCGGCCAGAAGTAACTGGCTCGTAAAATATTTTGGGTTGTTGCCAACCCAGACAAATGACCACCACATGCTCCAGTATGGAAATCATTAAGCACGATTTCCGCTTCTTCATGAGTGAGGCATCGACGAAGGATGCAATCTACATCGCGACGATACAGAGTATCTTCGAGTATGAGGTAGTTCTTGGCCAGATGGCGTATACAATGACGCTCATCATGAGAAGAAGAGGTGGGGCACTTCAAAGTCTAGAGATAGACAAGTATATCTCCATACCAGGGGTCCGAAGATGCTATCAAAAACATGTCTCCTTGAATAGGCGATTCTTCGGGCATAACATCGCCTGACTCGACCGAAAGTTACGAGATGAGTTCTGCAAAGACCAATGACTTTTTGGATTTCACCGAAACAAAATCTAAGTCATATTCCTGGAGGAAAACTATCCATCTACTAATCTTTCCGTTGATTACCCGTCATGTCAACACATATTGAAACATATTCACAATGACAATGACGGTGGTCTTGCGAAACAAAACATAATGACAGAACCATTGGAAAGCATGGATTGCTACCAAAACAAGTTTTTCGATATGAGAATAATTGAGTTTCGGTCCAACTAGTCCTTGGATTAGGTAATAAATCACATATTCTGAGAGAAAAACATCCTCCTAAACTAAGACCATGTCGATGGTTGACTCTATTGCAGCCAAGTATAATAAGAAATCTTTGTTATAATTGGGTGGCCGAAGCAGAGGGGTAGTTGTGAGGGCATGTTTCAACGCTTTGAAGGAGCGTTGAAAGGCATCATCCTAATGAAAAGGAATTTCTTTCTTCAGTAAGCGCATAAATCCCTTTGTGATCTTGGCATAGTTTGTGATGAAATGCCGCAAAAAGTTCGCTTTTCCTTGTAGACTCTGAAGTTGAAGGATTGTACGTGGGGGAGGAAACTGAACTATTGCCTCAACCTTGAGAGGATCGACCATGATCCCTATTGTTGAAACTATGAAACCTAGTAGACGGCCCGACGTCACACAAAAACTGCATTTGTTTGGATTCAAGCGAATCCAAAAGTAGCAACATCGCTCAAAGATAAATCGAAGGTGCGTGGGATGATTAGTTCTTTTACGAGATCATGATGCTAAATCATCTAAGTAGGCCTCGATGATATGTTTGATATCATGGAAAGGAAAAGACATGGCCTGCTGAAAGGTAGCTCCAACATTTTTCAGACCAAAAGGCATCTTACGATACGTGAATGTACCCCATGGACAAATGAATGATGTTTTGTGTTGGTCTTCGGGTTTGATTTGTATCTGATTATATCCCAAAAAATAGTCCATGAAAGAAAAGGCTTCACAACATGTGCATTCATTTACTATCTGATCAATAAATGGTGTGGGGAAATTATCTTTTGGACAGGCTTTGTTCAAATCATGAAAGTCCATACATATGCGAATCGTACCCTATTTTTTGTTAATCGTCACGGGGTTTGACACCCATTGGGTCAAATGGACGGGGTAGATAAAACCTGCCTTGAGTAGTTTCTCTACTTCAACCTTAATAGCTACTGCTTTCTTAGGATTAACAGGACGAAGCTTCTGCCGACCGGCTTAGCGTCAGGATAAGTTGTAATTTTGTGTTCAACAATTTTTGGATCGATGCCTGACATTTCCTCGTAATACCAAGAAAAAACGTCGCGGAATTCCTTGAATAAATCTATGTAGATTTGAATCTCTTTGGGGGAGCAGTCAGCTTCGACAATACATTCTCCACGAGGCCAAGGGTTCTGGAGATGTTTATAGGTATATTTTTGGTGATGGTTGCCATATTACCCCCAACATAAACAACATGTGTAGCCAAAGGATTGATAGGACAAGACCTATCTCCAGTCATAGTCAAGGTGAATTCCCCTGCTTCAATTATGATTAACTCTAGGAGGAAGTAAGATCTATGATGCAGATTGTCCCAGGGTTTGTCTGGACTAGTCATTGCTTCAATGATTGCTTCGTCTGGGGGAAAGACTAAGTCTAAAGAATCTATATCAGCGAGGAAACATTGAGCCCAAATAGGCTCTAGAATCAGATCCAACTCTTGTGTCGGAGTTGGATTGGGGTCGGTGGAGGCTTGTTGGACTAAAGAGTATACCACTTATGTCATGGACAAGGGCATGGACATACCGCGATGCCTTGTCCCTTCCATCATGGCTGATGGGGAAGGAAGAATCCACAGGTTGTTAAATTAAGTCGTGTGAAATGATGAAACTTGGAAAATCACAACCTTGTGGTTGTCAGATATGAACTTAACATCACCTTGGGGAGGTGGGTAATCGAAAGTACCCATCAAAGGTGGGCACAAGCCAACCCCTATGTTGATGATGTCAGGTTGAGGATTATCAATCATTGGGACCGTGGATGCCTCCAATGAAGGGTCAGGATGGGAGAAAGACAACTAATCAATGGTCACAATCCGGCCCTCGTGTGGATAAAACAAGACCCAGAAAACTGTAGCGACTACTACTTGCATAACATAGGTCCAAATCCTCCCTAACAAGAGATTGTAGTCGAGAGATGCATCGACCACTTCAACTTCGACACACACCGTTTTCCCTCCTAAATGCACAGTAAAAGAGGGGATTATGCCATGTGGTCGGAACGAACGACCGTCAAAAGAGGTAAGAAGAGTAGGTGACGGAGACAAAATGGGTTGGCCAATGGCCTTCCAACATGCCAAAGACACTACGCATGTTGAGGCACCCTCATCAACCACTATGCAGAAAATGGTCCGAGTAAAAGTTTTTGTGGTGTAAGCCATGACTATCTGGAATGCTATGTGGTAAGGGAGATGAGGTTTCAAGTCGGTTGTATCAAGCATGATTGTACCTGTATTACAAGTCTCAATGGATCCTAAAGCGGCTAACAGAGCCTTTCTTTGGGAAGGGCATATTTGGAGGACTTCCAAAGAAGACATCGCACAAGGGGTTTGAGACAAATCCTCCACCACAAAGTAGTTCTAGGCGACCCTTGCATTTGGGTTGTGAGAAGCTTTCTCAAACACACCTTTTGGGATGCATGTCATGGTTTCACCCAACGTCTTCTCGATTTGGAGAGGAAGAGATGGGGTTTCAGCTTCTTTATCTTTTTCAGAGGTGCTTGGCTTGTTGTAATCATGTGCTCTAGTTGATATATAGGCATCACCTTTCATCATATACACATTCGTGGGTGCAGGATTGTTTGAAGATGGAGGGGGTCCTTGGCTTCCCCCTTCCATGCTTGTAGAGGCTTGAGTTAGATTTTGGCCATGTTGAAATGGGTTTGTTAACACAGTAGGCTACTACTCTGACAATAAATTTTGGGCCTCTTCAAGCCTAGGGAATTGGTGAGTTGGGTGGTCTTCCACGCACGAATTACATGAATACCTCAACTTCCTTTTTTCGTTGTTGCCCCCGATAGCATTATTAGTGGGTTTCTTATCCCCCTTACCCTTCTTATGTTGTTTCTTCTTTCCATCAGGCTGTTGGGTGGCCTTCAGATCTGTTGATTGCACATTGTGTATATCCGACGTTTGGGTAGGGGGAGCAGTCGGAACAGTAGTTTGGCTGGCCACTGTATGCTGGATAGACAATTGCTGCAATTATTTCATCAGTTGTTCAGTGGGATTTGTTTGTGCTGAACCAACAATACCATCGACATGTGGTCCGGCTCTCTGTCTGGTTTTATCAAGTATTGATCGTGGCGCATCTGAAAAGATTTCATACAGTAGACCAGACTAAGAATATATCATCTCAAGTTGTTGATCTCTCATGATTGCATCTTCTTCGGAAAACACTCCCGACGTTGCGACATCTTTGGATAACTGTGGGACCAAAGACTTAAGGAACCACTCAAGAAAGAATGCTGGTGGGACTGGCACCTTAATCAAACTCTTCCAGCGTCTCCATTCTCGGATGTGATCAGAGATATGGTCCACTTTTTTCTATTCGAAATTGGCCAACAATTTTGTGCCAGCGTCGTATCTCACAGGTAATTGGAAATGGTTTAGGAAATCCATTGTCAATTCGTTGAAGGAAGAGTATCTTGAGTAGTCGAGCTCAATGTACCATTTTGCAACACTCCCAATGAGAGTATGTTGAAACAATTGCAATTGTACGAAGTTGTCTTTCAATGAATTAGATGAGCACCAAAGGTGAAAAGTAGTCACATGATCTCCTGGATATTCGTTAGGCTTGGCTTCGAACTTTGGTATGTTCGAAGGCAACTTTGTCGGCATAGGGGGCCAATGTGGAACGTGACAGATAGGGTCATTCAAAAACCTTGTTAAGTCTAGAAAATGCAAGGTTGCTAGGAAAGGTAGTTTGGGTTGTTGGTGATAACCATGGAAAAGGGGCCTGGAGTTTGACTGGCACCAGGTTGCCAGGAAAATTTGGGTTGCTAGCCCAAGTTCTGGTAAAAACCATGGCCATGACTAACGTATGGATTTTTCGTTTGAGGAGACATCATCGACTGATTCTCGAAATAGGACATAGATGGTTGGGGTGCATTACATTCGGAGGACTTTGGGAAGGCTTACCCCATGTCGATCCCATGGGCATAGGTAATGCACCATGCCCGGGGTTCCATTGGTTGTGAAACGAGTTGCCCCAGATCAACATTCCTAACGAGGGAACTGATCCCTGCTAAGAATTCCAAGGTCATGATGCGGAAGAAGTTCTTGGGTGTGCCCCCTATGCAGGAATAGTACCCTACATAGGATTAGGTTATCTGTAACCAGGGTTTCCCCTAGTCGGGAAAGAAACTGACGATAAATTGTTGTTACCAAATGCACCGAACAAAGAAAATGGTGTCGAAGCTACCGTCATATTATGAGAAGGTGGTCCTTGACTCCCTGCTCCAAATGAAATGTGGTGGTGTTCAGCCCGACGGATTGTTGGTGGGCACCGTCGAGCGAAGGAGACGAAGGAGGTATATGACCTCCTCCATAAGGGAAAGCATTAAAGGGAGAGGAAGTGCCCCCCATGGGTCCTTGTAGAGGAGAATTAGATCTCCCTGCCCCCAGACCTAAAGTTTGTACAGTGGAGTAGGATAGTACAGGGCTTGTACCTGAGCTAAGCATCATGTATGAGAACGGAGGGCTTGTTGCACTCTGTGTGGAAGGAGCAGTGGTCGCCGCAAAAGACGGGATCAGACCACTACTCGAGGTAGAGGCAGTCAAGAACATGGTGGCTCAGACCGACGATGGTGGGTTAGGAGGTGGAACACCCCCTATGGTGACAGTCGTAGTGGGAATAGAATAATTCCCGGAAGAAGTGGAAACATTCATTTCCATTGCTGTGTGTGACACTGTCTGGCGCTCGTAAGGATAAATATGTATGATGATGGGTGTCGAAATATCAATGGTTGGAGTTTCGGATGGACCAAGATCTTCCGCTCCAAAGTATGAAATGGTTGGTTCCTCGAGATGTTGGTCGGGCACAGTTTCCTGTGACCCAGTCACTTCAAAAGACCCTTGTTCGTCTAATTTTCACCTTAGCGGTGGCGGGGGTGGCTCTAGTGTAACCGGTGGCAGGCCAAAAAGCCTTCATGACCGGTGGAGCTTGTGATCCTCCATTGTGTGATAATATCAAAGACACACTAGGGATTTCTATTCTTTCAAAAATAACACACACTAGAAAAAGTCCCTACCAAATAAAACAAGCAATGACTAAACTATTTGGAAGAACAGTTACAACAACCAACACTAGAGAAACTTACCGGTGCAAGTGAAACTTGAACATGGAAGCACCCTCCGGGTATACTCTTCAAAGTGTGGCCCGATGTTTTTCCTAGGTATCGTGGTCTACCCTCGCAGTCACCTGTGTAAGTCCCTAAAATAATGGCAACTAGGTTGCCAGTGCATGAACAGTCACCAGGCGGGTACAGTCGACAGTCGGGTGGACCGCAATGAGTAGGGTATCAAGCCCAAAACCTATCAAGGGTATCAAAAGAAAGTGGTCCAGAAGACAATTGAGGACCTCGAACGGATTCAAGACCCATGAAGCTCTGTGGCAAATGCAATCGATGGAATCCCAAAACAAGCCCTCTATATGTGTTCCCCACTACGCTTGGTACGACTTTATAGGGGTTATCTCCAGTACCTTTCCACACACGACGTCATGTTTATACCCTGTGTTAGAGGGGGGTCCCAGATAAATTTCACGATACTGGACTTTTAACACTCCCTATCACAGACTCTTATGTATGTTTTGCAACCTTGAAGAGTTTCCTCTCCAACCTAAATCAAGGCTCTAGCCTAGACTAGTTGATGGACCCTACAAACATAAAGTCTAGTTGATTTTAATTAATCATTAATTTTTATGGCTTGTCTTAAGTCAAAGGTTATGAAAGTGAAACTAGTGATGTTTTGAGAGACGAAAGAAAAGATAAACAGAAAGCTGGAAACAAAATAACTTCTTCTTGACAAAATTTTAATCAACTTTTCAAACTAAAATTTTTCTAAGATCTTTGAACAGTAAACTCAAAACAGGATTTCGCTCGACTACAAGCTACTTATTTTCCTAAGTAAACAACCAAGAAATTATGAAAGCAAAACTTTTCCTGGTTATTTATGCAAACCAACAACTACTTAACCAAACCAAGAAATTAAAGAGTTTTTTTTTTATTTAATGCTCGCAAAGAAAAAAGGAAAAATAACAAAAATTGAAGACCAAGAAAACATATAGCCTAAGCGTAGATCACAAAGAGTTATTGCCACTAACACACAAACTGATGAAAGACGACTCTCACACTTGTCTAAAAACCCTATGAAAGAAAAAATTTGAGGAAAATGTTTTAATGAAAAAGAAAACTATTAATGTGATCATACCTAAGTTGTTGACTGCTATGACAAAGACCAAGAATCCTGAGAGGTATAACTCTTGACAAGGAAAAGGATCACTGCCTCTCCTTAAAAAAAAAAATTCTCAACAAGTACGCTGCTGATAGTTCAACAGCCAGCGTGTGCACGCGAGTTGTGTAAGGTCAGAGCGCATGTACATGCATGCAGATCTTATGCAGGCCACGTGTACCTCTACAACTCTTCAAAAATGAAAAGACAAGAAATCAATCACTGACAGAGACTACTGGTTTTGAGAACTAGAATCTCTTGAAGACTCAGAAACTTACTTTGTCAGAAAAGAAAAACAATTCAAGGAAAATTTCATAGAACAAAACCAATCTGAAGTGGTACCTAAGCTACAAACTGCAAAAACAGAGACCAAAATGAGTTTCAGAAAACCCCTGTGAAGGATCACTTCTGATAGGGAAGAGGATGATTGCCTCTTTAATAAAAAAATTATGAACTTAGCCACGCTACTATCACTTCATCAGTTAGCATGTCCACACGGGCTGTGTGAAGGTTGGGTGCGTGTACACGCATGAAATCCTTATACAAGTTGTGTGTACCTCTGTGACTTCCCGAAAAGAAAATGCAGCCAAGCAAAGAAAGCAGGGAATATTGGTATGGAAGACTAGAATCCCTACTAGCTCAGACTCTTGCAGAAACTCAAAAAAAAGGTGACAAAACCAATTTAAAAATACCAAAAAGTATCCCCAAAAAACCCGAGAGATCCCCAGTAAGGTTGCCAATTCTGTTGTGAGTGGGAAATCCCCCTATGGACTAGCACTTGGGGTTTTATCATGCATGCAGAAAAGACCTAAAGATTCCTACTTTTTACCATTATCCCAGACCTAATCCCATTATTCTTAAGCAAATACACAGTTAAGAAGATCAAGTGAACATACCTTATTTCCAACGTTTGGTATCAATCCCTCATCACGCTTGGTCTCTGTTTGACTGCAACTCTCCTCCCAAGTCTATCCTACATTCACAAAAGACAAACAAAGAACTCCACATGCATTTGATCTACGGATTAATGGGTTAGAGATTTAATCAACATGTACGCAATAAACAATGAAAACCACATATGGTGGGACAAGAAAATTACTTCTTTATTATTAAATTCACTAAAGAAACTTACAATGATGAAGACGGCCACTGCTCCATGAATCTGGTCTTGGGCTCCTCTTTTACTGTGCACCAACTGCTAACAAAATTGCTTCTCTTCTTTGTTGAAATCACAAAATGGTTGCAGAATCTTGGGCAAAAGGGAATATGAATTCAGGTAGAGTTTCTTTACTATGATTTTTCCTTCCTCTCAAATGGGACCCCTACCCCTTCTTTTATAGGCTAGAAGGAGCTAGGTATTTAGTCGAGTGACTGGCCATGCATGGTCGAAAGGTTTA
>ML776952.1:1932208-1950917 GCA_009831015.1 Picea engelmannii | reverse complement strand
CCCAGGTTTACAAGGTCTGCAATATTTTATTAATATTTAAAAAATAAGAGAGAGAGAGAGAGAGAGAGAGAGAGAGAGAGAGAGAGAGAGAGAGAACTAGGTCAATCTCCTTCGGCTCTCCAACACATCCTTTATGCTCAAATATCCTAGAGCCTCAAAGTCCTAAAGCTCTGAAGTGGCCCCACTTATGCATGTTTTCCATATTATCTAAGACACCCTCAGAAACTTGAAGTGGCCCCACTTGTGTGTAAAGACTTGGCCGTGCATTTTTGTGAAGCCTGGTGTGCATTTCTACACAAATTCAGAAATTACAATTTAAAAGAAAAACAAGTGTTTTGATCTTTCAGGTATCCATTTTAGTCTTTCTAGAGTCTTGTACATGTTGATATGTCTGTTTATTTATTTAATTATTATTCAGTCATATAATCTTGTATTCTCTTATTATTTATGTAGATCTTCGCAATGGAAATGCAGCTAACAACTAGCATATGTGTGATGAGGTTGTATAATTCCATGACTCATCCAGCTCATGGACGCAAATAGTTAGTTCTCATTTTTCCATTTTAGTTAGTGTGTGTGCATAGTTGTCAGAGATTCATGTATATTTCAACCCTTTACTAAATTATAGGCACAAATCACCCTATCATGCATTCTTCAGGGTTTACAAAAAATACACAATCCTATAACTTGTAACTTGTAAATTAACAATACCATACAAGGATTTTTCTTCCTATGGCATGCATTTCAAATCATGACATGGTTTCATGCATTTTTATGCATTTTTCCCTCTATACATTTTTTTTGCATTTACAAGGAAAATTTTAGCCTTTATGCACACTAGATGGTTTTATGTTTAAAAATGCACAACTAAAGTATGAATATATGTAAGACAATAAAATACAAACTCCACAATTTGAACCACTCAATTTGGATCTCATGTGAGCCTTAGGCATGCATTTTACAGTAAGACGGTTTTACCCTCCATTTTACAAAAGGTCTAGAATCTTGGTTCAAGGTATAAGTCCTTAGTCTTTTTAAAATGCACTTTGGATGAAATATATATTTGGAATGCTATTAAGTTTACCCCAAATCTTAGATCACTAAATTTGGAGCTATATAGAAGCATGGGCGTGCATTTCCATTATGTCACTTTATATTATTTTGGTCTCTCAATTTACAAGGTAGACTTTGTTGATGTTAGTAGTATCATCAGATAGGTACTTACACATTGGCTTGTGTATGGCATGTGGAAGTCGTCGAAATCCTAATGTAATTTTACTTTAGTTAAAAGGAATTAATTAAAGTAAAAGTGTTTTTATTAGTGAGTTGAGTTATTTAAGGAAAGTGTTAAAAGTAATTATCATGTAAATTTTAAGTGGGTGTGAGAAGTAATCTCATCCATAGATCACTTTGGAGATTAGAAATAGATTGTAACTCATTATTATAAAAGCAATTCTAAGGAGAAGGAGGAAGAAACTACACTGGACTCGACTTGTGCTGAGAGAGTCGACACAGAGTCCCTTGGTGAGAGACCAAGGTGGGGACCTTTGGTGAGATTCCAAGGTCGAGATCTTTGGTGAGATGTCGAGATCAGGTACCTTGATGAGAGATCAAGGTTGGACCTAGAAAAGAAGGAATTTTGGTAGTGTGAGGAGTGTATAAGAAAATAAGTAATTTTTCTTACACATGAGTGAGGAGATCTCACTAGTTGGGTGAAGAGATTTCGTCCAAGTGTTGATGGAGAGAGGGTTGGATCACAAAGGAATATGATTCAATATCTTGGATAGGTGGAGAAATACTTCTATCTAGAGGTCATACATGTCAAGGATAAGAGAGAGAGGAGGCATCCGTAGGTGGGTTTCAGTTGATATAGTCCATAGGAAAGAGTAGCGCCATATGAAAGTTTTCGTATAGTATTTTTTTACATGTACATGGGTTTAAGTGGAGATAGTCGCACATGTACACGGGTTTGTTGAAGGAAAGGAACGTACACCTTGAAAATAATGTTTGTACAGGGTCATATAACAACACAAGAATTGGCAAGTTTGTCTATTATGTATATTCTCTTAGTGGGTCATTTTCCCTATTACAGGGGCCCTGATTTGACCTTAATAAAAGCATCTTAGGACTGATTTTCCCTCCAGATTTTTTCTACGGGTTTATACTTGAAAATATTGGTGTCTTTTGCGTGAGATTTTGGTTTCCTAGTTTATTCTTCCACTACATGTTTAGTTTATTACTCAGTTGTTCTTTTATTCAATAAGTGATTTATTTGGAATTAACTATTGGGTGCTAGGTAGAGAAAATTCAACATGATCTCTGAGGATACCGAGGGTTGTTAGAGAAAATCAACATAGTTTGTCTCTTTTACACAACAACCACTTTTATGTTTGCAAAGGAAAATTTGAATATGTAGACAAGTGTAAAATTATCTAAGACACCCTCAGAAACTTGAATCAATCAAATTGCAGGTGTGTAAATACCTAGGCATGCATTTTTGTGAAGCTCGGGGTGCATATCTACACAAATGCAAAAATTACAGTTTAAAAGAAAAACAAGTTTTTTGCTCATTCATGTATTCCATTTTAGTCTTTCTAGAGTCTTGTACATGTTGATATGTTTGTTTATTTATTTAATTGTTATTCACCCATATAACCTTGTATTCTCTTATGATTTATACAGGTCTTTGCAATGGAAATGCAACTAACAACTAGCCTATGTGTGATGTAGCTATACAATATCCTGCCTCATCTATCTCATGGATGCAAGTAGTTAATACTCATTTTCCATCTTAGTTAATGTGTATGCATAGTTGCCAAATATTCATGTATATTTCAACCCTTTACTAAATTATGGGCACAAATCACCCTAGTATGCATTCTTTAGGGATTACAACAAATCCATGGTCCTGTAAATTGTAACTTGTAAATTAACAACACAACGCATGGATTTTTCTTCTTGGGATGTGCATATCTCATAATGCTTTGTTTTCATGCATTTTTATGCATTTTTCCTTTTATGCATATTTTTGCATTTACAAGGCATATTTTAGCCTTTATGCATAGTCGAGGGTTTTTCGTTTCAAACTGCATAACTAAAGTATGAATAGATTTAAAATTATAAAATACAAACTCCACAATTTGAACCACTTAATTTGGAGGTCATGTGATTCTTAAACGTTCATTTTACAAAAGACAGTTTTACCCTCCATTTTACAAAAAGTGTGGAAACTTGGCTCAAGGTAGAAGTCCTTAGTCATTTTAAAATGGATTTCGTATGATATATAGATTTACAATGTTATTAAATTCACCCCAAAAATTAGATAACTAAATTTGGAGCTATATAGAAGCATGGGCATGCATTTCCATTAGGTCACTATCTATTGTTTTGGTCTCTCAATTTACAAGGTAGAATTTGCCCATTTTACAGAACAACCACTTTTATGTTTGCAAATGAAAATCTAAATATGTATATATGTGTAAACTTATATAAGACACCCTCATAAAATATAACCACTTAAATCATAGGTGCATTAATATATAGGCGTGTATTTTAGTGAAGCTTGGAGTGCATTTCTACACAAGGGCATAAATTACAATTTAAAAGAAAAACTTGTATTTCTTAAGTGTGGGTGTGCATTTTTAGTCATGGAGACTCTAACAAGATTTAATTAGGGTTTTATGCAACAATATAAACCTCAATCCTAATTGTCTATATCATCTTATATCGAGAACATTGTCATTTAAATCTAGTTCAACATGCCCCTATCTCCAATGCAATTTGATTTCTTTTTTACGTTATTATATGATTGTCAGACCTTCAACACCCATCTGTCTTATTCCCAATAAGACTTGGATCTCTCATGGTGTCCACATCATATTTTTGACAGTGCTTACACATGCCTATGTTGCAGTAACGATCATCGTCATCAGTAAAACAACGACGACTTTCTTGATGACGATTTCTTGGAAAATGGCATGTGGAAGACCAATGCATCACAATACCACCACTACTATGGTGGTCATAATAGTGATTATTTAGTGTGATGAACATCTATTTTGTAAAATATCTCCACTATTTTGTAAAATATCTCCACAGCTTCCATGTGGAATTTTCTGATGTTGGATAGTTGGAATATGATAAGTTTCGTCGATATTGCAACGAAAGGGGTTCAATAAATGGATGGAGAGGGGGTTTGTTGGAATCCATATGAGAGTTTATCAGATCAGCATCATAATTCCATCGGAAAATGAACCAAATGTATTTTTTCTTCAAATGCAATTATGGTGGTCATCTCCATTCTAGTAGGTGGTTTGTTGATGTAAGGAACAAACTATGTGAGTACAATATATGACTCATCAAGAGAAGTGTTTTTGTCATCAACAAGTGTGGCTTTGAGAAAATATGACAAAATGAGAATGTGTGTGTGTGTGTGTGTGAGAGAGAGAGAGAGAGAGAGTCAATGATTTCGAATATAGAGAAAATCAACAGTGTCAAATGCAATGTATGGTTGTTACTATTGAGTTGCAAGTGAAGAGTGTATGCATATTATGATAAGAGGAAGAGTGGATGGTTAAGCCAAGCGCATTTCTTTTATTTATGGTTTTAATATAATATAATGGTCCAATATTATACTATGACACCATTGATGCGGATTGTGGAGGGAAATCAATGGAAAAACACAAATTTGTGCAATTTATGTGTATAAAAGGTGTGAAAGAAATTGCAAAAATAAACAACTAATAGATTTGCAACAAAATGTAATGAAGGGAATTTCATAAATAAACACATAACATATATGCAACGAAATGTAATGAATGTAATTTTAGTAATATATAAATAAACAATAGATTTGCATCAAAATGTAATGAGGGGAATTACAGTAATAAATATCAAACAATGGATTTGAAATGAGTTGAAGCATTAATCAAATGGGGATGAATACATGGAAATAATAAGATCTGTAAGTAGAATATATTTATGCTACTGTCGTGAAAGAACCACAAAATACAATAAGGCATGGGGTTGATTACATGGCCATAGAAATATCTATAAGTGGGATAAATGTATGCTACTACGATATGCCAAAGCCAATCCCTCAATATAACAAGGTAGAGCCCTTATTTAGGCTTCATAAATAAAAAGGGGTTGAATACATGGAATTAGAAATATTTGTAAATGGGAGATATACATTATACTACTCTCATATGAAAAAACACTCACTCCATACAAGAGGGAATGGGGTTGATTGCATGGTGGTAGAAATCTCTATAAGTGGGAGAGTTGTATGGTACTCTCATGTGCCATTTCCAAACACCAATTACAAGAGAGTGGAGTCCTTATTTATTTACATTAATCAATACTAAACAATCTAAAATATGAAGAAGAAAGGAATTTAGTAGGTGTGATGGGAAATAGGAAAAGAGTTGAATGATGAGACAATAAATAATCAAATGTTAATGTCAAGAAGACGTCCATTGATTTCAACTAGTTTAAGGGTCATCAACAAGGGAACCATTAAAGAGGGACATGTTAACCCTCTTTTGGGAAAGGGTATTCATATGCATTTCATTTTTTATGAGTATAAGGATTTTTTATGACATGGAATTCACCTCTAGAGCAATCAATTTCATTCTAATTTTTGGGGTAGTTTTATATTCTTCGAACCAGCTCATGTCCCAAGGCATTGGATAGATTTTCCAAAGCATTTTTGGGATAGGAATACATACATGGACATCCTTGTCACATGCCATATGGAATATCTTGGAACTCTCTATCTATTTGACATCTATGGAGCTGATTTTCACTTAATTTGAGGGTCGACCTACACTTGGTGCCTCTATGACCATCGTGGGGTACTTTGAATGACGCTGATGGATCACTTGGATGACCTTTTGGAAGCTCAATGTTTGAAGGGATGATGTGGAAAGAACTTTGAACAATCATGATGACTCGAGCATGCTTAAAGAGACACAACTTGAAGATCAGTGAGTTGGACGTGAGGCTCGACCCCATTTACTCGGATGCCCACAGGACTATTTGGGGGTTTTATGGCTGATTTTTTATTTGAAATTTCATTCCCATGCTTCGTGGAATCACCTTGACTTGAGGTATGGGTATGGGCCTTCAATTAAGGCCTTTTATGGAGGTAATAGAGCATCATGTTACACCTTTTTTGGAGCTATTTTCATGTCCACCCACTATCTTGGGTATTTTTCACCTTTCTATGAGGTCCTTCCACCTTGGGAGACAATATGTTGGATACTTGTTGACTTGGGAGGCCACTACACCATAACTTGAGACTTGGACCACACCTTTTGAAAATGATGTTAACATGTTGGAGATCCTTAGGAAGCTAGATGGGCATCATTCACCTTTATTTGGAGGAGACGTCCCTCTCTTGGGGGTGTACTTCAACTTGGACATTGTACATGTGGCTTGACCACTTTTAATTTATTATTGTGATAAATTGCTTAGTTGTAATTTTGATTTTCTTAGCCTGGATCTAAGGAATCACATGAGAAATTATTATTTTATTGTAAGAGGAAGTTAGGCCTCACTATATAAATAGGGGATCCATTCCTCATTTTCACTCATGGTTGGATAATTTGGAGCTCTTTCGTTTTGGATCCTAATCGATGTATCTTTCTTGGAGAATGTGTGGTGTTAAGGATTCTTTCTTTGTGGATGAATGTTGTCAAATATTGAAGCTTTTCCTACTTGGTTTTAATTTTGTGCATGAAGATTGGTGATGGAAATTTTTAAGTCTTCTACAAATCCTTTCAAGATTGATCCATAAAGGGATAACTTTATCACATGGAGGAAGAAATTTGGGGTTTGTCCTCGTTAGTCCTTATTGATTTGATGAGTTCTTGATACCATGCTATGTTTTTCCTTATGGTTCCTTGGCTGAAGTATTAACTAATTTCATCAATTTATAGTTTATTTTGGATGGTGAAGGATATTCCCTTGAGTAAACCCTTCTTTTAGATCTTGAATCCATTTTTTATCATGATTGGGTGAGGGATTATTCTATCTCTTGGTGCTAGTCTCAAACCTTAATCCCTTAAAAAAATAACCCAACTCCCTAAAGGGTTTTCTTCTTGACCTCATTTACCATTTGATTCACCTTGACTCCATTTCCCTAGTTGGAATTGGCACTGATCTCTTGATTTCCTTCCATCAATTTTCTAAAAACCCTAAAAACTTCCAAGCCTCATTTTACTAAGGCTACTCTCAAGGTCACATTGTGCTTCATTTCTTAGTATTAGTAATCCTAATAGGGAATACCCCCCTTGAGCCAGAGGAGAGTCAGTTTAAAGTTGTAGAGGATAGGTTGTTGAGGTGACAATGGTGACCTTCCTAGAGGTTTCCCTCAAATTGTACCTTGTGGATTAGGGATTTCATCATTACATATAATTTGGGTTGTAACAGGATCTTTTGGTAAAGTAATCATTAACAAGAGGACTATAAACAAGCAAATCATTGAAAATGAAGTCAATAAAAATAAAGTCACTAACAGTAGATTCATCAATAAGGGAATCATTGACAAAAGATTTGGTAGGTGCTAACATCGATGATGAGTTATCATAATTCAATGAATTTGGTGTGGTTGTTATTGACTAAGGTAAAGTTGGTGAAGTTGTTGTCAATGAGACCTACATAAGTTTTTTTTTACATAAACAAGTTGAATGCCACCTTGTCAAGACCATAACTTTTGGATATGAACTTTTTTTGTGGAAAATGACTCACCATTTGTGAAGTTTGGACCCCTAGAAACCATGGACTTTAGGGAGATACAAGCCCAAGAAAATTTAGGAAGGCCCTAAACATAGCTTCATATGTTAAAAACCTAAATTTTCCTAAAAGTACTTAAACTTGTATGAACGGTTTGGAAGGTCTAATTGGTGATTAAGGAATTTCTCCCCTGTGATCTTGGGTCTAGATCACAACAGAGAAAGACTAAGTGGCAGAGACAACATTCTCCCCTCAAATACAAGCACATGAAAGATAAGGAAAATAACTACTTAAACTAGGAGGAATTAGGGATAGAAAAGGAGAAAGAATATGCATATCCCCATTCCAATTCGTTGAAGATCTCTTGATCTTCTACTAAAACCAACCTGTAATATAGATACAAAACAAGGACTGCAAAAAAAAAGTAGTTATGAAAACAAAAGCATATGCATATTATATTTTGTATTCAAAGTAATCTTAAAGATGAGCATGCATTGAAGAAAAAATATGAGGGAAAACAAACTCTTTTATTAACAGCAAGTGGAAAAGGTAAGCTACAACCTTGTCCAGCCTTTAGGCATCGTCTTGAAGCCAGCTATCTAGATTCCTCTAGGAATCCTCAAGCATCAACGCATCTAATGTAATCTTCCTTCAATGACTCAGATAGAGATAAGGATACACTCTATAGTCATATAACATGAGAAATAAGTGTTGGAAAAGTATTTTCCAAACTACAGGGGGTGTTGCTAAGAGAATTAAAGGGAAGGGAGGCTTGCTAGATGTTGGTAGCATAACTTTGCATAAAAGGACTTGACCTCTCTTTACCCCTCAATGATTATTTTATATATTCCCAAAGAGGTTTGGGGAGTGCATTCCATTGAGTACGGGAAAGGGTCGTTGGGAAACGATTCCAACCAAAAAAAACTGCCTGAAAAGATGAAATTATTTTATTTTTCACAAATTTTGAGGGAATTCGCGAGTTGCAGTGTGGAAATTCGTGGATGTCCATGTGTTACACTAGGAAAAACCATGGATATGCTCTTAGGGGATGTTTTTTAAGTGATTTTTGAGAGGTCTTTTGGGGGGGGATTCTAGCGAGCATTAGGAAAGGGTTTAGCCATGGCACAAATGCATAGGTGTGGCATTTTGTGCTATAACAATTGGGGATTTGTTTCATTGGTGGTCTTCCATGGTTGATTAATTTTATGACTAGGTAAGAGGGGAAGTTTCCTTGATTAGGGTTCATGTTTTCAAGAAGAACATGATGTACTATTTGAACTTGTGGAAGTGGCATGGTTGGAGGGAAACCTTGGCTAGGGGGCATCCCTTGAATGTTTGTTGTATTAAGACTTGGATAGTTATTTAGAGGAATATTGAATATGCTCATTTAAGTTACATATGGGTTGGGTAAGCCATTTACATTGTTTATGAAATAGTTGTTATATTGGTTTGAAGTCTCTTGGTTGCAAATTATATTACCTTAGCTTATTTTTGAAATTTTTAGAGTTATAATTGGTTAGGGAAAGAATATAAGGATCTAGGGTAAGGAACCTCCATGGATAAGGAAAGCAAGGGTGGGGTAGTCGAAGGAAAGCAACAAGGAAAAAATTCACCCAATAAAGGGAAATGTTGATGAAACTCCATAGTGAAGTCACTAAAATATAATGTGATGGTTAGAGTGAGGTACCACACTACCACAAGAAGTAAGGCATGAGCTAAGGATGCTTGGAAGGGACTTGATATTTCCACCAAATTTTGCAAAAAAATAGGAAAACTAGGAGAGGGGGATAAGTTAAGAAAGTAAAGATAAGGGTAGGGCACAAAGTTAATTAAAGAGATAGTGATTTTAATGCCTTGAAACTTGTTAAGGTTTGTAGGTGAGTTTATTAGGTTGATTAGAGTAGCAAATAAATCTCAATAAATAAATGATAAAGCAAGGTAAAATAAAGTTGGTTTATCGTCCCTTTAAGTTTGGTAATATAATTAATCTACTTGGATAAAATGTAAAAATGAAAATAGAGTAACAACAAATGAAAACATGTCCCCGAGGTGTAGGAAAGTCGGTGACGGAGTGTGTTGTTAAGCCACTCTGTGATGTTAAATTCATCGGTTCGAAACCTGTGGGGACAAAAAATCCAACCATGTTAAGGGTTGGTGTGGCTTAGGCCAACTACGATCCCCGGGTGATTTTGATG
Source organism: Picea engelmannii (assembly GCA_009831015.1). NCBI lineage: Eukaryota > Viridiplantae > Streptophyta > Pinopsida > Pinales > Pinaceae > Picea > Picea engelmannii. Next base: position 1,940,985 of record ML776952.1, on the reverse strand, counting down.
GCTTAGATTCCCCTAAGTCATAGTTTCTGAGCCACAGGTTAGTCCCACAAGCCACGAACAAACTAACAAACAAACAAAAAAAACAAATGCAAACCAACTAATACTTCACCCCAATGAAAAAAATGAAAACACCAAGCATCGAGTCAATTTTCCCAATTTATATGGTAAATAAGAAAATTGGGAAGGTATATTAGGTTTATTGTCCTCCTATGTGGGTGAAAACCTTTGGAAGGGTATGAAGCTATCTAACCTAAAATAAACTAATATAAAACAAGCTACATGAACTTGGAAAAAAGGAGCAAACAACAAGCATCAAAGAAGGGTTAGAAACATAATATGCATACCATTGTTTATGCTCTTCCCCCAATAGAAATAAGAAATGATTTATAAATTGTTGTGGACATTCCACTAAATAGTTCATAACAACAAATCTTTAACTATATGCTTCTTCTATGAAGATTTTTAATGAAATTATAATGAGATTCTACTATAATATGTGGACATAACTACTTATGTTTAATGTTGTTATAAAAATAAATTCAAACATGTTGGCCCTTGACCAATTTTTGGGAGATCCTTAGTCAAGTTTGACCTATTTTGGGACTTCGATAGTCTGTCAAACACAGAGTGTAAGACAAAGAGGATATCGCGGGATCTCGGCCCATTTTTAGGGAATTTTGGGTTTTTGGGATCATATAATGGGTATGGGAATGTCGGGCCATGGGTTTACCCATGCTTAGGCCTATTTTGTAATATATATAGAAGACTAGGCGATGTAATGAGAAGAAGTCGTAAGGAATGTTTAAGTGCTAGAGTTGGATCTGTGTGATCAAGATTGTAAGTTCTTTGGTGCATACTGTGTGAAACTTGCAAAGCTAAGTGAAATTCATTGTAAGAGACTGTAGAAGGTTGTGTGCTTAGATCTACTCAGGGAAGGAGGATCTAGCGAGCTGCGCAGATCTCCTGTCCTTTGCGGAGTAGGGGTTTTGAGGCTCTGTGCATGTAACCTATTGAAGAAGCCAATAAAGAAGACAAAGAGATGGTGGACGTAGCCCCAGGGTGGGGGTGAACCATGTATATGTTGTGTTGCTTTGCTTTGTGCAATGTGTTGATGTGCTTATATGTTAATGTTCTTAGTTCTTTGAGTTATATAGATAGATCGATTGATGCTTTGTGCTTAATGATGTATATGGATGTTATATATGAATTATATACATATGCTTAGTGCCTGAATTTGTTAGGATTTGATCTGTCATGCTAAGTGTTGTTAGATGCTAGATCTGGTTTAGTACTGTGATGCTCTGTAATTAGGGTTTAACTACAATGTAACTAAGAACTGTATATTGATGAATGTTAACTGTTGAGTGCTCTATTAAGTGTTATAATCACATATTTGTGTCCCAGCTAAGGTTGCAGACACTGGAGTCCTGCAACCACCCCTACCTCTACCTCGGGTGAGACTTCATCTGCTTTGCAGAAGTTACCGAAAGGGTTGGTAGTTAGGGTTTTGTTGGTGAGATCTTGAGCGTTGAACCTTGGGTATGCCCCTGTGCCAACAAATGGTTCCGTTGTTGGGACCTGAAACTGTGATTGCTGGGAACTGAGGAAGAAGAATATTTGTGCGAAGATCCGACCTGAAATTGTGAAAGCTCTGTGTGTAGATCTGTCGCTCTAGTGCGCAATAATATACTTAGTTTGTGAAGCTCTATGCTAAAGAAAAGAAGTCTGATCAGAAGAAAAGAGGTAAGATCTGAAAGCTTTGTGCTCTAAGAAAGGTAAAAGTGAGAATTTATTATTAAAAGAGGTAAGATTTGCAAGCTCTGTGCTCTGATAAAGGTAAGAATAGTGAAAATTTTTAGATCTGAAAGCTTTGTGCTCTGTAGAAGTAATATAAGTGGAAATTTTTGTTTCTAAAGTATGGATATAGGCATGTTTGATAAGATTTGTCCTAGCTTGAAAACTAGGGCACTGATAGATGAAAGAATATTTGAGATGAGTAGATCTGATAAGAATAGTGAAATATATGTTATACCTATGCATAGAGAGAATGTTTTGACTAATAAATGGATGCAGGATCCTAGAAAGAATTTTTGTAGGTTAACTACCATGATTCTAGTGCGCAGTTCAGGAAAGGAAGGGGATCATTTAAGAGAAAGAGAGGATTAACTCTTTGTTACAGTTGCAGAAGACTGAGACATATAGCTAAGGAATTCCCTAGTAGAAGACCTAGTTGCCTCTATTGCCAAGCTATGGACCATGAAGTATTGGATTTCCCTAGAATGATAGCCAAGTTGGAAAGGATGAATATGAGACAATAAGACCACGAGAAAGGTCAAGAAACTAATATTATGGTAGAACCCCAGAAAGAATCAGAGAAAGTGTTGCTACATATGAAAGAAACCTTGAATGACCACCGACAGGTCATCTTATCAGAGATCTTCAAAGAAAAAGAATGCATAGAAGCAAGAATAGGAGACTTCAACATTGACTGTGTTCTGGATGAAGAAACATAGGTGAATATTATGATAGAAAGAACTTGGGAAACTTTAGGGGAGCCTACTATGATTCCTTCATTGGGAGGAATAGGACTATTTAGAGGAAAGATGATAAACCTATGTGGAAAGCTTACCTAGATATCTACGAGTGCCAATGCAAATTTGACAGAGGAATAATTTGAAGTTGTTAAATTTATTGAGGACAATGCTCCATTTCCTATGTTTCTCGGAAAAACTTGGATTGAAAGGGACTAGGAAAGAAGGAAAGAAAAATAAGTATTAGAGCAGAAGAAGAAAAAGTTAAAAGATTTCATGACTAGGAAGATCACACACTTGATTAAAGAATAGTAGAACAGATCGACGCCATTTGAAACCAAATAATTGGATGTCGAAGTTACAAGAATATCAGAGGACTCCCAGAAGATTGCAGTACCTATTCTAGATACAGATGAAGTATTACCCCTAATTTCTAGGAAAGAATCCCAACAACGTGAAGTTACTCTGCCAAGAGGAGATAAGAATCAGAATGGAAAAAGGAATATCTAAATGAAACTCACTGGGAAAAAGGCTAGAAATCTAAGTAAGAAGAGAGCTAAGATCGAGAAGTTACAGAAGGATCCAGAAGGAACTTCGCAGAAGGAAAATGTGAAAAATTGGAACTTCGTTGAGATATCATAGCAGCGTCACATGGCACTTTGTCATGGCGAAGCAATATAGTCATTGGGAACAGTATAGAAATTAGAACAACACCCCGAATGGGAATAAAGGCATTTATGGTTACAAAGCTTGCCACCAGACAGTTGGGACCATGCCATAGCAGACATAACTGAGTTAATAAAGGCTTCTTACCCGTTGCAAGCGACCTATTTCCAAGCTATCTATTTATCCCGTCGTGCCATGCACCGAGAACACTTTTGTTAACTGTGAATTTGAGCCCGCAGAATAGTTTATTTTTCATAGTGATCATCGCGAGATTGCCTTCCATCCCATTACATTGAGAAATTTCTCTTTGAACCCGAGATTATTAACCCTGAGCGTGTATGTCGGACGAGTTGAGCACTGCAGAGAAAGTTTTCAAAGAAGTTCTCATCAACCTCATGACTGAAAGAGTAATGTCGATGTCTGCAAGTGTACAAGCATCATCGACGAGAGGAGTGAAAGCCTCCCCATCGACTGCTCATGGATCTGGGCCATCCCGACCGACAACAGAGAAGAGAACCAAACACAGAGACAATCTAGCCAACACGAATTTGATTCCATCTATATTACCCGACTATATCTCACCTCTAGATGATGCGGTAATTTGTGATAGTGTACCCAGAGATTTTGAGTACACCATGGTCACTGCGTACCTCCCGAAGTGGATACGCGTTGTTCGAGTGCAGCAAGACAAGATCGCAGCATTGAAGTTCAGTGACTTCAACCTTGGAGATCACAAGAACCACAACGCACTTTCCCCATTTAGATACATGACTAGAATGAAGGGGAAGAACTCAAAGATAATCCCTCAGCAATGGACTATGGACCTCACGTAGTCCACCCTCTTAAATGTAATGAAGATACTAGACTTTGGAAGGCACCAGGAGATTAATGCATGTGTTAAGCTCCTGTTGTCATGATTCCATGGTGACTACTTGTGGCTAGACCACCATTGATCCACAAGATCACAGGCTTGAGTATGAAAGGACCTAAGCCGCAGGATTTCTACCCAGGAAAATCCACAGATCGCCTGCTAGCACAAAATATTAAGGACACATACGGCGATGTCGAGAAGGGAACGCAAGGCTACAAGGTAACCTCCATCCAGAATGGCACATTGTGCCTAGTATGTCAGTTAATAGTTTGGAAGATGGTACGCAAGAACCGACCCACACAGGTCATAGGCTTCGTCGTTGACCTCGCGGGGAAGTGTGTAGAAGGCTTACAGATGAACTGGGCGAAGTACCTAGTTAATCAACTCAAACTAGAATTCCGTGAAGAACGGGATCAGGGTTACGAGTTCCACTTTAGCTAGCTCTTGATCCTTATTGCCTTTGTTTCCTGGGAGATGTTGGAAGGTGCGACCTTCTCGGATATTGAAAATTTTGAGCCGCTTGTCGTGAAGTTCACTACCCTTTGGTATTCGAGTGATATGAACAAATAGTGGCAGTCAAACATTGTTTTTCATACCTACTACCTTCAGCTGAAGAGAGCCATCAAAGTTGAGCCTCACATGACTACGAACACCTTATAGATATTTCGACCCCTGATGAAGTTCAGCGCAAATTGACATTTCATTTACATTACAGCGCGAGCCGATGAACATAAGGAGCAGTTGCAGTTGTACTACAAGCTCACAAAAGAGGATCTTGAGGAGATCACTAAGGACTGGTTGGTAGACCTCCTCATTCTAGCAAACCTTGCAGAGATGTTCGAACCTGATAGCCCTGAAACCGCACATGATACACCCAGACCTAGCAAAATGAAGAAGACTGAAGAGGTCCAAGACCTAAGAAGTGCCTCAGGGAAGACTGCTTCCATATCACCTAAACGAGGAGGTGATGATGACGTAGAAGAAATAAATGGCACAAGAGTTGAACAAAAGAAAGGTGAAGTAACACCGTCGAGAGATGAGACCGATCTCATGAAGAAGAGGAAAGTTTCTCCCTAGAAACCCTCTATGTAGAATAAATCCTGAGCCACCGTGACCAAGATGAAGACGATGCTTATTGTTGATGATTTTTATTTCATCATCACAGCACTAAATGATGCTTCACTGGAAATCACAGAGAAGAAAGAAGCTAAACAGGAGGAAATGTATGATATAATCAAGGTTGAGCTCCGAGGAGTACAGCAGGATCTTCAGTCCAATCATGTAGTCTCCACTGCGCCCCTACCATCAGGAGAACTAGAGTTGGGGGATGAGCTAGCCCAAATCTGTCGAGTATTTGATGTGGTCGAAGCTCTTCTTCATCGTGCACAAGAAGAATCAGAACAAGCCACCCAGGCCTTGAAGCAAGTGCAAGGCATACTCATAGAACAACGCAGAATTGCAGAGTAGGAGAAGATTTCTCTCCAGACAAAGTTTGACGAGGAGAAAGTGAAAATGCAACAAGAAAAGGAACAATTGCTCGCAGGAAAACTTGAGGTAAAAGAAGCAGTCAACAAAGAACTTCTCTATGTGACAGGCTTAGAGCCACAGGTAGAATATCGGGTTGAGCATCAAGTAGAGCATCTTGCGAAAGCCATCCAATAGCTACAATAACGAATAGTAGATTTAGAGCTCCACATTGTACCTGACACCCCACAAGATGTAAGGGACCAAGAAAATCAACTGCCCAGAGCGTAGTTGAGAGAATAAAGGCTTTTTCCATAGAATGAAAGAAATTGAGTGATCACAGTGCCCATATGTATGAGAAACTCACAGAGAATCCAGAACTGAAGGCACTTGAGTCGCAGCTCCAGGAAGAAAAGTATCAAGCATAGACAATAAAGGCAAAGTTGAAGCCCCTGTCAGCTATGGAAAGAATGAAGCAATCCCAAGACTAGCGCACTACCCAACAGTAGGTTCACACTATTCAGAGAAAAGTCATGGAAGTGACTTAGAGGCTCCAACTTGTACAAGATGAGGCTTACCAACTATTCACAGCGATATAAGGTCAAGGAGCAGAACTGGAGCAATTCATCACTGCAGCTGAACAACACCTAGAGGGACTTGTAAATGAAGCAGTCATACAAGAATTCATAGAACAAGAAGTTGTATCACAGCAACAAGTTGAAGCAACTCGAGCCAATCTCAAGGATTTTGAAGCAGAACTATTCATATCAGAGTGACTTGGGATGAGTCACAGGTGAGTGTTGGGGGCCTGTTGGCCCTTGATCAAGTTTTTTAGATCCTTGATCAAGTTTTGACCTATTTTGGGACTTCGACAGCCTATCGAAGATGGATCGCAAGATGAAGAGGATATCACAGGATCTCGGCCCCCTTTTAGGGATTTTTGGGTTGTTGGGATCATATAATGGGTATGGGAATGTCAGCCCATGGGTTTACCCATGCTTAGGCCTATTTTGTAATATATATAGAAGACTAGGTGATGTAATGAGAAGAAGTCGTAAGGAATGGCTAAGTGTTAGAATTGGATATGTGTGATCAAGATTGTAAGTGCTTTGGTGCATACTATGTGAAACTTGCAGAGCTAAGTGCAAGTCATTGTAAGAGATTGTAGAAGGTTGTGTGCTTAGATATACTCAGGGAAGGAGGATCTAGAGAGTTGTGCAGATCTCCTGTCCTCTATGGAATAAGGGTTTTGAGGCTCTGTGCATGTAACCTATTGAAGAAGCCAGTAAAGAAGACAAAGAGTTGGTGGACGTAGCCCCAGAGTGGGGGTGAACCACATATATGTTGTGTTGCTCTGGTTTGTGCAATGTGTTGATGTGCTTATATGTTAATGTCCTTAGTGGTTTGAGATAGATAGATAGATCTATTGATGCTTTGTGCTTAATGATGTATATGGATGTTAGATATGACTTATATACATATGCTTAGTGCCTGAATTTGTTAGGATTTGATCTGTCATGCTAAGTGTTGTTAGATGCTAGATCTAGTTGAGTACTTCGATGCTCTGTAATTAGGGTTTAACTGCGTTGTAACTAAGAACTAGATATTGATTAATGTTAACTGTTGAGTGCTCTGTTAAGTGTTATAATCACGGATCTATGTCCCAGATAAGGTTGCAGACACTGGAGTCCTGCAACCACCCCTGCCTCTACCTCGGGTGAGACTTCATCTACTTCGCATGTGTTGCCGAAAGGGTCGGTAGTTAGTGTTGATTAAGATTGGATGTCATTGATGTCAACCCTTGAAGAAATCCCTCTAGCAAAAAGGTTTGGGTAATGGGCCCAATATTGTTTGATATAAATATGACACATTATTGTTTTTTCATATTTATTGTTTTTTTATGGTTGTTGACTAATCCAAAACTAGGCATGTGAGACTAAAGAAAAGTTTGATGAAAATGATAGTCTCTTGTTGTTAAAGTTAAGGAAGGTTTGTAGGAATGTGATCATATACACCAGGTATATTACAGAGATACAAATCAGATTTGGATGATGAAATTGATGAGGGATTTTGGTTGAGGTACATGTTGAGTACATGGTTGAGACAAGTAGTTGATGAGTTGGCACATACATGACGTGTATAGTTGATGATATTGGTACATATTGATGAGTCATAGTTGATGAGTAGTTGACACATGATTGGTACATACTTGGTATATGGTTGGATGCACTTGTTTATGGTACAGGTTGGTGCATGGTTGATGCACTTGTTTATGGTACAGGTTAATTACAGGTTGATGCATGGTTGATGCATGGTTCAGATTTATTAGTACAGGTTTATAGCGATATATATCACAGTGATAGTGTGACAGTGGTTCCATCATTCTGCTTCTACTTCAAGGTGGCAAGATGGGGCAAGGACAGGTGGTTGTAGCCACCTTCCGATTGTATCCAGAGAACATAGGGGGTTGTAGCCTCCTTCTGGTTGTAGCCAGAGAATTGGGGAGTTGGAGATTCCCTCAGGTTGTAGCCTGAGAAACTAGGGGGTTGGAGTCTCCTTCTAGTTGCAGCTAGAAAACAAAGAAAGTTGGTGCTTCCAATAAATGTATTTCTTCAAGGCATATAAGAAAAAACATTTTGTGGTTTTCTCCCAATTTGGGTTTGCACGTAAAACATTGGTGTACTGCGTATGTGTGTGATTGTTTATTTATTACTGCTCATTATTGGATAATAATTATACATTGATATAACATTTCAAGAAAAAGGATTATAATTATGCTATTACTAATTCACCCCCCCTCTTAGTAATTCAACAATTGGTATCAGAGCAGGTTCCTTCAGAAATCAGTTTAACCATTGAAAGGTAGATCATGGAGAGTACCAACTCATATAAAAATGGAATACCACAGTTTGATAGATAGAAGTATGCTTTTTGGAGCATAAGGATGAAGACATATATACAGGCACATGGATTTCAAGTTTTCCAATCAATTGTAGATGTATACACAGCACCAGCAATTCCACCAACAAATGACAAAGCAGTGAAACTCAGTGAGAATAATTCCAAAGCCAAAAATGCACTTTTGAATGGTCTCAGTGATATGGTATTCACCAAAGTTGCACATTGTAAATCTGCTAAAGAGATTTGGGACAAGCTTCGAAATATTTATGAAGGAGATTCAAAATTCAAAGAAGCAAAGCTTCAAACTTACAGAGGTCAGTTCGAACAACTAAAAATGAAGGAAG
>ML776952.1:1903614-1926066 GCA_009831015.1 Picea engelmannii | reverse complement strand
TACATGTTGAGTACATGGTTGAGATAGGTAGTTGATGAGTTGGCACATACATGAGGTGTATAGTTGATGATGTTGGTACATATTGATGAGTCATAGTTGATGAGTAGTTGAAACATGATTGGTACATACTTGGTACATGGTTGTATGCACTTGTTTATGGTACAAGTTGATTACAGGTTGTTTGGTATAGGTTGGTGCATGGTTGATGCAATTGTTTATGGTACAGGTTGAGGTACAGGTTGATGCATGGTTGATGCATGGTTCAGATTTATTGGTACAGGTTTACAACAGTATATCTCACAGTGATAGTGTGACAGTGGTTCCATCATTCTACTTGTACTTCAGGGTGGCAGGACGGGGCAAGGATAGGTGGTTGTAGCCACCTTCCGGTTGTAGCCAAAGAACATAGGGGGTTGTAGCCTCCTTTTGGTTGTAGCCAGAGAATTGGGGATTTGGAGATTCCCTCAGGTTGTAGCCTGAGAAACTAGGGGGTTGGAGCCTCCTTCCAGTTGCAGCTGGAAAACAAAAGAAGTTGGTGCTTCCAATGAATGTAATTCTTCAATACATATAAGAAAAAGGATTTTGTGGTTTTCTCCCAATTTGGGTTTCCACGTAAAACATTGGTGTACTGTGTATGTGTGTGATTGTTTATTTCTTACTGCTCATTATTGGATAATAATTCTACATTGATATAACATTTGAAGAAAAAGGATTATAATTATGTTATTACTGATTCACCCCCCCTCTCAGTAATCCAACAGTTAGGTTTTGTTGGTGCACTCTTAAGCTTTGAACCCTGGGTCTGCCTCTATCTCAACAAAACCATACGCAAATTTACAACAAATAATGATGCAAGTAGTTGATATAATCTACCACCATCTAAAAAATGATCTTGAATCTTGTCAATTTTGTAGGCCTTGAACTTCTAATACATTTTTCCAGAACTTCCCATATATTTATGGAGATTTCAATGGTTGGGATCCCAACAAAGGGTATGGACCACCAAATTTATAGATCTCGGAAAAGGATTTTTTGTGATACAAAGAGCGCCCCAAAATAGAGATTGAAATGTGAAATTAATGGCCCCAGGAAGTTGATGTTCCAACTAGGCTCTTGGGCCTCACCTTCCTTTCACGACGTCAACTCCTAGAGTTTGAGTTTTTGGATATTAGGGTTTTATCTCTTATTATTTTCTTCATTATGATACAATGTAGTTTTATCCTCATGTTGTGGGGTTTTTGCGAATGAACTTATCAAACATACCTTTTCTTGGAGACAGATAGAACAAATCTTCTTTTCTATCCATTTAATTTTGGTAGTATGATTAACCTACTTCCATAATATATATATATATATATATTAACAACAAATGCAAACTAACACTTCAATCCAATGCAAACAATGAAAACACCGAGCACTAAGCCTATTGACCCAATTTTTTTCGTATGTAAAATAATTTGAAAGGGTCCCTAGGATTTATTGTCCTCCTAAGCGGTTGAAAACCCTTGGTGAGGTGTGACATTATCTTTCTTAAACTAAGAATATATACAACAAGTAGTTTTGGCTTAGTAAAAAGGAACAAACAATCGACATCAAAGAAGGGTTAAAAACATAAACTACATAAAGTTGATGTTGTTCTTCGCTCAATGGAAACAAGCAATGATCTGTAAATTATTGTGTATATTCTATTGGATAGTTCATCACAATATATATTTAACAATCTACTTCTTCTATGAAGAGTGATGTTGAAAATATAACAATATTTTACTCTAGTGTGTGAAATTAATTACTTAGTCGTAGTCTAGACATTCTACGTTTTGGCCGTTTTCCAAGGATATTTTCAAGGTATAATTTCTCGAAATCTGGTCATAAATTGTTGTATCTACATATTTGAGTGGTTAAATCTGTGTAATATGAGTTCCCCATGGGTTTTTGAACATGATGAATCCATTTTTTCATTCATAAATGCAATCTAAACAATACAAAATTGTGATTTTGTGCAGATTTATGTCATCGAATTTCGAGAAAAGGGGAAAAAATGAAGAACAGTTAGAAAACACAAAATTATTTATGCCATTTGCACTGTATCTATGTTCCTTCAGCCGAGTGGAACAATATTATTTTAGAGATGCATTACAATTGGATGGTAGGGCACTTTAGCATGGAGAAGACATGGCAATGTTGCAAAAGTACTTATATTGGTCAAAGCTTTGACATGATGTTAGCATATTATCAAAATGTTCACTTTGTGTGGCATTGTAATACCCACAACAAAAAATTAGGGACTATACACTCCTTTTCCCACTCCATATAAGCCTTGGGACTCATTTTATGTTATGTATAAAATGTCATGGGTGGATAGTAAGATCTCCCTAGGATATTCCTACTAATATTGGGCAAACAATGGGCTAGAATTCTATGGCTTTTCTTTAGACTCAAGCAATTTGATTCACAATTATAATAAGAAACGGTGGAATGGAATGCATTTTCTTGAAGGTTGTCCTTTGTATGTCTTGGACGTCGTATTCATGAATTTCCAGCTTCATCCTCTACAACCTACTCCATGCACACAAGAGACAAGCAATGTCTTCCAACTTCTCTTCTTAGCATTAGAACCCTAGATCTATCTTGGATCTAACATGATATATGATAAAACAAATCAGATATGAACATTCATGCATGAAATACAAACATTCATAGGGAAAACCAATGATATATTGTTAGGGACCTAACCTCCCTAACCCCTCACATAGGTAGAATAATGTATTTTCCATGTAATGAAGGCTAGAATTAGTTGATAAGGCCTATTTAATAAATGTGAACAAGTCAATGTAAGAAGACCTAATAGAATCTTCCACTTCTAGAAATATCTTCCTCTAGAATATTCTTTAGAAGATAGAATTAGTATAAATAAGAGTAGGAGGCATGAGAAATATTTGTCTTGAGAATTATTGTAATAGAGCGTTACTCTATTGGAGGTTTCCCCCTTGAAGAGGTAAGTGAACATTGCTTTATATCAATAAAGGTATCAATTTTCGTATTGTGGTTCTCTACATTTTGTTGTTCCGCTGGTATTTACGACAGTATTTATGTTCCCTGCTTATTATAATAGATCTGGTACCTAACAAGTGGTATCAGAGTACTTTCCTCTGTGAAAACTATGGAAATTTTTTTCAGGGTAGAGACGTGTACTGTTTCCATTTTTAAAGCACGGACATTTGTTGTTCAATGGGTAAACCTACGATGGGGAAGACTACACGTAGGAAATACAAATGATTTCATGGGGTTGTCTAGAAACCAACATTTCACCTTGTTGGAAACATATGTAATGCTTGTTGGTTCCTTTCGAGTAGTACCGCATCAGATAGAATATGTACATGGCCATCACTCCCACATACTATCAAGTATATCGGGAGTCCCCTAGGTCTCTTAAAACCATCCCTAGATCAGTCGATCGGTTTCATGACTGTTATAGTGACACTGAGAAAGGCACTCAGGAAGATACTTTGTAGTACCTGGGTAATCGGGTAGTACAAATAAGGGTATGGTTGAACCCCCTTAGTTGGTTCCTTTATATATTGTGTTGAGTATTACTATTTGAACTTGCATGTATATCAGAAAGCTATGGCACAGGGAAAACCCCCTTTTTTAGGAACCATGTAAACCCTACCCCTAGGAAAGAAACACAAGAGATATATTGCCACACAACATTGCCTCCTACATTATGGTTGTGAGTTCCCACATAATTTTTCTTGTTAACAATTTGGGCCATTTTTTATTGTAGTATTCTTCAGGATGGAGTATAAATCTGCAGAAGTATTAAAAAAAACGAGTATAGTGGTCCCGTCGGCACCCATATTTGGGACCTATCCCATTAGATTCCTCTCTTCGCCTTGATTGTCATAGTACATATCATTTTTAATCCTTATTTTTTCCATGGACCCGACCACCTTTCTAGCACCCTTATTTGGGACCTATCTCATTGGATTCCCCCCTTCTCCATGATCCTTGTGGTACCTATCACTTATCAGTTTTTTTTCTGTGGACCCAGTCACCCTTCCCTGCATCCTTATTTTGTACCTCTCCCATTGACTTCCTCTCTTTGCACTGATTGGCATGGTACCATTCACTAGTAGTCCCTTTTATGTGTGGACCCACCTGCCCCTTTCCCTCCCCGATGACCCACACTTGAAACCAATATTGGGATGCCTACATCACTTCATTTGACAAAACCAATGAGTAAAACTAGAATGATATCTTAGACCTTACTTCCAACATTGCTAGCATAAATTCCCAGCTTTCCCCACTAGAATCACTCCCCGCATCAATACACCACTTCACCGCAATGTGTCAGAAATTACAAGAATCAATTCACAACTTGACCACATTATTTAAGAAAACCTGATATCCTCTCTCTTCTATACTATACTATCACCCTGAAGGAACTGAATCCTCCCATTCCACATCCTTTCCTTCCAAAAAATTTCAGTGGGACCTACATATTCCTATAGTGGAGGTGAACAAATTTGATGACTCAGATCTCATGGGTTGGGTCACTCAAATGGAACATTATTTCGCTTTGCACGGAATTACTAATGAGTTGGCCAAACTCAGTTATGGTGTTCTCTATCTAGATCCTGAATGATGTCATTGGTGGCAATGGACAAAAACTACACGCCAAGGGTATCTGTCTTGGACACAAGTTGTTGCATAGTTTTATGAATGTTTTGACACCAACACCCACCATTTAGGTTGTTTGACCAAGTTAAAACAATCAGGCACAGTGGAATAATTTATAGCTACCTTTAACCACTTGGATTTCCGTACAGAGGGCATTTCAGATGCCTTTTTTCGGGAATGCTTTATCACTGGCCTCAAGGATGAAATTTGTACCCATGTCCTAATGGCTCGCCCACATACCTGGATGGAAGCTATTAAACAAGCTAAGGAATAACAACAGATTGTCTCATCCCAAACCAGAAAACCCTCTTTTATTCCTTTCCCTAAACCCTAAAATCTTGTCCTTCCACTCAAGATCCATATATTGACCTGAGCAGAAATGATTGAATGCCAACTCAAGGGATTTTTCTATAATTGTGATGAAAAATATTTTCCAGGGAACAAGTGTAAGGAGAAAAATATTTTATGTCCATCTCTAAGGATGTTTCTGACAAAGAAGTAGAGGGTTCCCCTATGGCTAAGCTACCTAAGCCAGCTGATCCTACCCTGCTTGTTGGCGCATAGTGGGCAGACCCTAGGTTCAACATTAATCCATCAACAAACCCCTAAGATATAATCCCTTTCTACATCACCCACAAGCAGGTGAAGTCTCACCTTAGGTATCTATGGGGACTGCAGGAACCAGGTTTCTGCATTCATGAAGGGATGGGAGGCATTCATCATAACCATTACACCTAACATATGTTCAGTATATCTTATGTGTGCAGAAGCATCAGAGAAAATAACATAACCAAACATGCATTAAGTGTGCGCAATAAATAGAATAGTAAACATATCACCACACATCATAACATAGATACACCAGGATTTAACGTGGTTAACCCAATATGGGATACATCCACAATAGTCATCTTCTTATATTGTTATTCAGAATCATCCCTTACAAAATATGTGCATTGCGCTCATACATGATATCTTAGTTATACCCCAAAATTCGCTTGTCATTCGCGCAGACAATGCACACTTTTCTCTTCTTACTTTCTCACATATTCTTCTCCCATAATCTATCCACTACCCAAAACATGTACATATTTATACATTTACATTAGGTCTTATCCCATTTTAAAGGACCCAAAATGCCTAATGACTTCTAACTATATTCCTTCTTTCATGTGCAATGATCCTAAAAATGTACTAACTGTCTTTCTTCTTTTGTGTGTGCTTCTAATAAGTTTCCCAAAAATGGTCCCAAAAGTCATATCCCAACATGCCCCCAACACTCACCTATGGCTCATCTCGAGCCACTCAATTATTTTTTTTCACTCCCTTCAATGTCCCAACGAGCTTCTCAAAAGTCTCCTTTACAGTTGTGATTTTTTCTTTTGCTTGTACTTATTGCACCACAATCTCGTCTATCGTATGTGCAATAATAGGTTTCTTCAACTTCTTTGCACTATCTTGCGTTTCTTGTCTTACCATGTGTTGCATTGTCACAAGTTCTTCTATCACCCTAAAGGCTTCCTCCAGTATCGGCTCCATATTCTATGCAAGATTATGTTGTTTTGCTATGATTTGGTTTATCTATTGATTCAATTGTCTATTCTCAATGATTGCAGTCATCTTCTTTGTTGGTGGTAGAGTTTTCATTGTATCTTTGATTGTTTGTGCCTTCTCCTACACAGTCTGTAACCTTTGTTCCAACACTTGTATTTTTTCATTCTCCAACAATTAAGTCCATACTTGTGTGCTTTCTTCATATAGCTTCACACATTATTCATCCAAACTCTTAATGATTTCCACTGTCGTCGTAGTTGTC
Source organism: Picea engelmannii (assembly GCA_009831015.1). Classification (NCBI taxonomy): domain Eukaryota; kingdom Viridiplantae; phylum Streptophyta; class Pinopsida; order Pinales; family Pinaceae; genus Picea; species Picea engelmannii. The sequence goes on along the minus strand of ML776952.1, from coordinate 1,919,570 downwards.
TTCTCCCTTTTTTGTCTTTCTTCAAGTGGAGTACTTGGTGTTGTGTGCACTTCCAAGTCAACAATATTCATGCGTAAACCCTGAATAGCTTCATTGATCTTCATCACTTTCTTTTCCAATGGAGTATCTACTTCCATTGGTATCTCTAGGAAGTTGTTGTATACTTCCTACACTGCATTTTTCAACCTTCCTACTCTTTGTTCAGCCTCATCCCACTCTTGTACTAGTCTACTATATTCGGCGTGTAGTGTTGGATTTCCCTCATTCACTTTATCCAACTCCATCGTAGCCAAATCTATGCACAACTGAATTTCATGTGTTACACTTGATTGCAAGTTGTATAACACATTCATAGGAATCTATGACAACATGAAGTCAATATGACTTAGTGCATGTGCACACTCCTTCATCTCTATTGATGGGAACTCTATTACCCCTCCAGATATATTCATTGTGATGTGCTCTGCTAATGCTATTGATGGTTGTGATTTCATCTATTGTGACTATGTGGTCTTGGTTGTACTCTCAATATGTTCTTCTTCTCCCATTCTGACTAGTGGTATCTTGGTTTCCTCCAAAATTTGGCATAGTTTCACTATCTATGCCTACACAATCGTATGCATCTCCTCATGTTTCTGCGCAGCTCATGGAAATTCTTCTTCTGTTACTTCCTTCACTTGATCTCCAATTTTCTCTAAGGCATCCTCCATTAATGCTTGGATCGCTACTTCCTCAAAATCTTTCCTCTTCTTATGCTTGTGTGACATTTGTTCCTTTGTATGTTCCTTCCTATTTTCTCCAATGGGTAGTGGGATTTCCTAAACATCACCTTCACCATTTCCTTTTTCTTCTTATTGATATTTTTTTGGTTCTTGTGTTTCCTTTTCTAATTGTGTCTCATGTTGCATTGTTTATGTCACTCAGGTTCTCCACTCTTCATCCTAATCATTCACAATATTGATAATGTCTTTCTCTATCACCTTGTAATGCGTCAGCGGCCATTGTTGATCTCGATCCTTCTTTTCTTGAATTTATATATGGTGTTTCCATGCCTTAAATCACGCAATGTCCTTATAAGCTTCAACTACCTATTGTTGAATGTGTGGCATGTATTCAATGCATTGTTGAATAGTCTCCTTATAGACATAGAAGGTTATATTATTTTCCAATTGTTTGTTCTTATGCGCAGTATGCCACAATGACACATATCTTTCTACCAAGAATGGTTTCTACATTCCTTCCAGGAACGGTGTCTCTTGTGGCTCCCTCCAAGCAGTGAATGTTATCAAAATTAATAACCACACATAATGGAACTCTATTCCTTTCTCTTGTGCCTCCTTGCAATCCATTAAAAATTGATTCATGAGAAATGTTGACCAGTTGTTCATCACTCTTGTTGTTCATTTCTTCGTTGTTGCTATGATTCTCATTGGCGCCTGGTCCTTGTGACATTTTCTCGATATCTTACAGTCTAGCACCTATGTCACAAATATTATGATATTGTTGTTGATACTCATGACATCTAGTCCACGTGCTCCTCTATGTGTGCCATATTTTTCCTTCATTCTTTCTACTAATGATTTTTCCTACGTCTTGTCTATGAAAAATGGTAGAGGGTCTTCCCCTGTTGATGAAAATCCTGTAATCTAAAAAATCAATTGTGTTTTGATTGACACTATTGTATCCAACCATAAAAACCCTCCATGAACGCAACTCAACAATAATTTGATGCAAATTTTTATCTCTAAGCTCCTGCCAAAATGGGGTACCTCCAACAGATTTAGTATTCCTATTTGTTGCAAGCCTATCACCCATTCCTTTAGCTCAACTATGATTACATGTGATATGGGGTTCATCCCTATGCATAAATAATTTTGTGGTATTAACTCTAGAAACTTCTTTAAATATTCCAGGTCATGGTCTAAATACCTCAGGTTCCCTATTGCACCTAACATATCTCCCTCAACAATGAACCAATGTGGAATCACTGGTGTAACCATGTCATACTTATCCTCTTTTTTTAGTCTGGCGTGTTTTGTTGTCGGCTTTTTTGGTGGCACATATGCTCTGGGAAAGTTGACTAGATCAAATTCCTCGAGGGTTTCTTCTTGTATTGGCATTGTTGCTTGCTTAGTGCACGGCTTCTTTGTCCCTGATGTATATGCTCCTACATTTGGTGGCACCATAGCTCTATGTAGTTTATCTTTGTCTTCAATACTCTCAACTCTCTCTTTCCTTAGCGTTGGCTCTCCTCTGGTTCTTTGTTCTCTTGAATGTGTATGCAAAAAATAACCTTTTATTGTCACCCTTGATCTTCTTTTATATCTTGCTTCCAAATTTTATCTTCCTCTTCGCGCCCAAACTTGCAGTCCTGTCTAATTGTACTCACATTCAATTCCTTCCATATTATGCATTAAATTTGTATTATTCAGTGGATCATGGTGTAGATTTTCCAGTCTGTCAAGATTTTCAACGTCGCTTTTCATTTATGAGTACACATTCCCTTCATCTTGCCATCATGTTTGATATTTAATGCCTTTCTCGCCATCCATGTAGATATTTATCCTAGTTCTTCAGTTATCCTCCCTTTTCATGACATTTTCTTATTCATCTTTCATTCTTTGAACACTAACTAATTCAAAACTTCAATTCTCTTATCTCTTCAAGTGTTTATTGTGGGTTTCCTCAATCTCTTTTATTTCTTTTTCTTTTTTTTCTTTTTTTCTTTTTCTTTTTCTCTATAATACAATATAATACAAATACTATGGTATACATACTGTGTGGTCAGGCTAGTGCATGGAAGAACAATTGTCCTTATACATTTTCATCCGACTACCATTTATGAGCCCATCCATTCTTTCCCCATTCAGTTTCTCTAACTGAACATCACCTACTTTTGTTATAAATCTTATTACATACATACCCAACCAGTGCATTTGGAACTTTCCAGGGTGTTACAAAAATTTGTTGTCATAAAGAAAAACCAAGTCTCCCATCTGGAACTTTTTATTTTTAATATTTATGTCATACCATGCCTTTTCGTACCTTCTAAAATTGTTGATGAAATCCTGTGAAAAAATGGTATTCATCCAGTTTCACTAACTTTGATAGTCTTTTCTCTACTGCACAATAATTTGTGATCTTTTTCAGCATGACAATGTGTAGACTTGGCACAATGAACTCCATGGGAAAAACTTCTTTCTGACCATATACCAATTGGAATGGTGTATGTCCTGTCAAATTCTTACATGTGGTCCTATATTCCCATATTAATATAGGAATATTCAAGTCCCAATCATCTCTATTTGCATTACATATCTTCATCAATGCATGTTCCAGGATCTTGTTAAACACTTCCATTGTTTCGTTCGCGTAAGGGTGATAAGGTGTGCTCTTCTAGTGGTGAATCTGAAATTCTTTTGTCAAAGAAGAAATCGTTCTATTCAAGAAATGTGTTCCTTGATCACTCATAAGGATTCTTGGACATCCAAACCTTGTAACAACATTCACAGAGAGAAATCGCACAGTAGTTGCCATGCTACAATCTCTGATAGGTTATGCTTCAGCCCATCATGTCAAATAATCTATCACAGTGATTATATATATATATATATATATATATATATATATATATATATATATATATATATTGACCTTTTTTCTAGTGGGTTGATCGGTCAATGAAATCAATTTCCCATTTTTCAAAATCCTCCAATGTAACTTGAGGTACTAAAGGTATCTTGTCTCTTTGGAATGGCTTTCCAACTCTTTTATAGACATCACAGGTCTAACATAATTCCTTAGCATCCTTATGAAGGGTGGGCCACCAAAGTCCTACACGCAAAATATTTTGAGTCATCACTTTCCCTACATAGTGACCTCCTGCAACTCCTTTATGTGCCTTTGATAATATCATATGCCTTTCTTGCTCCAATACACATCGTGGAAGAATACCATATTCCCTGCTATAAGTTGATAATCTATTTTCCTTACTACTAAATGTTTCTTCTGCCCAGTTGTAAATTTGTGTGGGACTATTCTTGTGCTCAGGAATTGGACAATATTTGTGAAGAAACCATCAACCATCTATAATGGGAACAAGTGGACGTCTGGTAAACAGTCATCCAAATTTCATGCATCTTCCCTTATTAGTATGTATGACAAATCATCAAGTCATGAGTTCAATTTCCCTGGTTTCACAATCACTTCAACGTCATACTCATGAAATAGTAATATTCATATGTATATCTCCCCCCCCCCCAACACTGGATTATTGACTAAGTATCTCAACGTAGAATTATCCATGTACATCTTAAAGTGTGATCCTAGTAGATAATGCCTAAACTTTTGTTGTGCATACACCATTGTCAGTTCTTCACACTCTATAGTAGTGTAATTTTGTTTGGTAGTTGACATTTTTCTATTGGAAAATGAAATTGGATAATCCAAACCTACTTCCCCTGGTTGAGCTATAATTTCTCCTAACACTATAGATGATGCATCTATGTGGACATGGAATTCCTTTTTCTAATCTGGAAATACTAAAATCAGTGCGGTGCCCAGTTTCTTCTTCAAGGTATCCAAACTTTGTTGACATTCCTTGTTCCATTGAAACTTGACCTCCTTCTTCAGCAATTTTTCCAACGGCACTGTGATCTACGTGTATCCCCTAATAAACTTTTTTTTAGTACCCCATATGACCCAATGTTTCTCATAGTTGTTGCACTAACATAGGTGGTGGAAAATTAACAATAATAGAAATCTTCGTAGGATCAACAAAAAAATTTTGTTTACATACTATATGACCCAAAAAGATACCAAATGGTGCACAGAAAATGTACTTCTTCAAGTTCAAAAAAATTTGGAACTGTCTACATCTTTCCATCATTAAGCGCAGAGTTTCAACATGGTCTTTTAGCAAATTGAACATTGTCCAGTCATCTGAATAGAATTCTAGGAATTTATGAATGAATTATTTAAAAGTTGCTACAACCACCTGGGAGAATACTGCTAGTGCATTTTTCAACCCAAATGGCATGATTCTGTATTGATAGAATCCCCATTCTATCGCAAATGTTTTCTTATTCCTATGTTCCTGCGTGATCTTAAGCTAGTGATACTCGGATAATCCATTAGTAAATGAGTAAGCTTCTTACCCTCCTACATTCTCCAAAACTTTGTCTGTGAACGGGGTAGGAAACAGATCATGTAATAAGACATCATTCAATTTTTTCAGATCCACACAAATTCTAATTCCACTTGTTTTCTTGTCTTGAATCACCATCGGACTGATCCATTCTGAATATGTGACAGGTTCAATAATCCCAGCTTCAAAAATCCTATCTCTCTGCTTCACTGGCTTGGAATCCAACTTCAAATAAATATTCATCTCTCTTAGCTCCCCATCAATCCCTTTCATCTTTGAGAATGTAGCCGAAAAGAGGTCCTGGTATTTTTGCAGTAAATCAACAATCGTCTCGATAGTTTCTTCATTCCAATAATCTCCAATATTTGCAAACTTGAGATTATCCTCTGTGCCAATATTCACTTTTCACATTCTCAATGACTTTGCATACTTGGAAGATTCAAGCTTAGGACCTTATATTGCACACTCTCCTTCAATTTCTGGTATTTTCAAATTCCTTGGGCCTTCATCCTCTCGGTCTTCTCTAGAAACATTATAGCATTCCAAAACCTCTTGAACAATCGCATAATATCTAGGTTCACTACATAAAGCTACTAGTATCTTCGAATCTTCTGGTGTAAAGATCTTGGTCTTGGTAATCTGCAAAGTTGTGTCTACCGAAGGGGTATCATATTCAAACATGAAAGTTACCTTAAAGTTGCAATTCAATTCTTCCGAGTATGTTGTTCCTCTCCATACTTCAAGTTCTAAATACCAATTCTTTGGGATCATGTCCAGAGTGTGTACAAACAAGTGTGTCAATTCTTTCTTAGGTACTGAGCTCCATGTCATAGTGCACTATGTAATATGATCTAGAGGACAACTCAATCCAATATACTTTTGCACAGAATATTCAGTTTTGTTTTGAACCTAACTTGTAACAGCCTTTTGTGTTGCTTCCAATTCTCTATCCTATCCTTATGTGTATCCCACCATCTTGCAAGAGTCATTTTCAACACAATATACAAAGCTAGAAATATTTGTTGATATGGTATCTACAACTCAAACTCTATTAAAAAAATATCTACATTTGTTATTCCATCATACTTTGGGGAATCACATACCTCATCTCCAATCCAGCGTAATGCACGAGTAATACAAGCACATCTCCTTGTAGTGCCTCATGCAATATTTTTTGCCAATGTTCTAGGCCTTCTTCTGAATCAAATGTACAAGAAATGATACTTCACCAACTGAGTACACCTTCAACAGTATGATTAATATAGCCATCCATCTGTGCGTTCATACTATAAAGGTTATCGATTTTTTTTCCCTTAATTGACTCCACATATTGTCTTCCTTTTGTTGGATCCAATGGTGTAATAAATCTCAAGTATGCTACTTCAAAGATCATTTGCCTCTTCTTGAGATCAATAATAGTCTCGTTATCAAAATCCCAATCGAGTCCAAGAAAATCTAGATAAGTTTTTCTACCATCTACTATCTCAATTAATTCAAAATATGGTATGTTGTGCACTCCGTAGATGTTAACAATCACCCCTGTCAGTCTTCCAATCGGTACAATATTGTGTTGATTTGCTAACATCAACTAAATAGGTGACCAGATTAACTTAGGTTTTCCCATCATTTACCATGTATACTTTGGAATGATATTCACATCAGATCCCATATCCAAAATGATATTATCCATATCGTAATCTCCTACCTGCACATGAAATTGAAGTTCCCTATTTGTCATTTTCTTGTGATGTACGTGGTTAATTGCTCATTGTGAACTATGTGATTCTTTATCTTGTGTGCACTGGTCAATCATCCCATGTAGTGCTTTCAAAGCAGTTTCATCCTTCATTAGTTCTAAACAACTCTTTAAGAAACTTTTAAGAGTAGTTGCCTTCTCAATTGTCCTTTTTGTCATCGAGTGGTCATAGGTTGGAAGCATACACAGGTGGTCTGTCATACATAGGTTACAAAGTCGATGCTACCCATTATGTCTCTAAAATATCCTTCATCAATTTCTTGTATGTGTCTCTTTCTCTTCAAGTATCAAATGTTGAAGGAGGTTATGTTGCTTTCCTGATCCACTGATCAGTCCAAATTCCTTGTTCCATTGCATCAACTATTATTCTAGATCCTCTGCACATAAAAGATCCTACTATTGGTCAATCATCACGCTCTTCTACTGTTATCATCTAAACATTCTAATTCTTTTTTTCCTACCACTTCGCAATCAGTTGCGGACAGTCTTTCATCACATGATCCAGTTGTCTACAATATGTACATGTTGTACAAGGATTCTAACGCTCTTGCACCAAATTTCCATGTTGGTTATAGTTATAACATATAATGGGTCATCTTCCTCTTCCAAATCCTCCTCTTCCCTGACCTCTGAATCCTCCTCTTCCTCCTTGATTTTAGCCTCTCAAGGTATTATATTGTGGTAATCCTCCTTCCGACCCTTCTTCTTGCTTAGGTATGAACTCCATGTCGTAGTGCATTATGTAATATGATCTAGAGGACAACTCAATCTAGTATACTTCTACGCATAATATTCAGTTTATGTTCTAAACCTGACCTATAACAGCATTCTACATTGTTGCCAATTCTCTATCCTATCCTTATTCTTAGCCCACCATCTTCCAGGAGTCGCTTTCAGTTCAATATCTAAAGAAACCATATTTATTGATCTGGTATCTGCAATTCAAAATCTTTTGAAAAAACATCTACATTTGTTAGTCCATGATACTTTGGAGGATCATATACCTGATCTCCAATCCAGTGTAATACGCGAGTAATCTGAGCACATCTCCTTGTACATACCTCATGTAATCTTTGTTTCCAATGCTCCAGGGATTCTTCTAAATATAATGCACAAGAACTTATAATTCACCAATGGAGTACACCTTTAGTAGTAGGATTAATATAGTCATCCATTTGTGTGGTCATACTATAAGGGTTATCAAGTTCTTTTCCCTTGGATGGCTCCACATATCGTCTTCCTTCTATGGGATCCAATGGTGCAATAACTCTCAAGTCTGCTACTTCAAAGATCATTTGCCTCTTCAAATCAATAATATTTTGGTTATCGAAAGCCTAATCGATTCCAAGAAAATTTGGATAAGTTTTGCTACCATATACTATCTCAACGGAACCATTGACACATAGTGGGTAGACCCAGGGTTTAACATTAATCCGCCAAAAAAACCCTAAGATATCGGCCCTTTCGGCATCACCTGCAAGTAAGTGAAATATAACCCAAGGTATCTATGGGGATTGCAAGAACCAATTTTTCACAATCATGAAGGGATGGGAATCATTCATCATAACCATTACACCTAACATTTGTTCATTATATCTTATGTGCACAGAAACATCAGAGAAAATAACATAACCAAACATTCATTAAGTGTGTGCAAAAAATAGAACAGTAAAAACATCATGATCTTGATGGATATCGATGGCCACCCACCTATTCCACTAGCTCAAAACATGGGTTTCCACCTTGGCAGTTTTCCTACGGTTTTTTGGGTCCTGAACTTCTGGGGCCATTTTGAGGCCCTAAACGACATTTTTTTGGCTCGACAGCACCTTGCATGTAGTGAAGAAATGGATGCTAGGCTAAACATAATGTGTTGTCCTTGGCTAGACCTTTCTAATGAGATATCATGCACTCGAAATGGAGATCGTATGCAAAATGTATGCCCTCGGGAAGTTGACGTATCAACTATCCCCATCGGGGTCCATAAACCTTTTGGTGTTTCATCTTCCGGAAATAGGGTTTTGGATTTTCTTTACGTTAAAAATGAATTTTGAGCCTCATTTTAAACATTATCTTCTTGTGAATGGGCATAGCCATCACATATATTCTTAGAGATAATATACCACCATTTTAGAAAATTCATTCACTTTGTATTTTTACAATTTCTTTACATTTATTTCATTAATAAAAATTGTGCATTACTATATCTATGTGTTTCTTGCAACATATCTATGTATTTACTTATTATATTTCCGCCTTCATTTCATTCTCAAAATAATCTGGATCATATCACCACACATCATAACACAGATACACTAAGATTTAATGTGATTCACCTAATATGGGCTACATCCACAATGATCGGCTTCTTATATTATTATTCAGAATCATCCCTTACAAAATATGTGCACTATGTTCATACATGATATCTTAGTTATAACCCAAAATGCCCTTTTCATACGCACATACACTGCACACTTAGCTCTTCTTACTCGCTCATGTATTCTTCTCGAATAAGCTATCTACTACCCAAAACCCGTACATAATTATACATTTACATTGGGGCTTATCCCGTTTCAAAGGACCCAAAATTCCTAATGACTTCTAATTGTCTTCCTTCTTTCATGCGTGTTGATCCTAAAAATGTGTTAATTGTCTTCCTTCTTCTGCACATGCTCCTGTGCAGTTTCCCAAATATGGTTCCAAAATTCATGTCCCAACACTGCCCTTTGATCCACTAGAAGTGAAACCAATCATTTCATTGAATGCCCTCATTGGCTTCTCTGCTCCTCAAACCCTGAAGTTAATTGGATACATGCATCGGAAGGTCATCATTCTAATTGAAAGTGGAAGCAACCATAATTTTAGTCACCATTGCATTGCCCAAGAAACCAATTTATATATTCGTGCAGTCAAGAATTTTCAAATCATGATTGCCAATGGTGGTTCCATGAAATGTGAGGGGAATTGTGAAAATGTGTGCCTCCAAATTGGCCAATACAACCTGAAATCTCATATGTTTTTTATCAACATGGGAAGTTATGACATTGTTCTCGGTGAAAAATGGTTACTTACTCACGGCCCCATCATCATGGATTTTTAGGAATTAACCATGCAATTCCAACAAAAGGGACAACAATATAAGTTCTAAGGCATCACAGCAGGTTCCCCTATGATCATCAATTCCCATAGAATGGAAAATATCCTCTAGAAAGGTCATTCAGGCATTATTTCCCAACTCCATTCCATCTAAGCAATTGAGACACCTTATGTGCATCCTAACCTCCAATCTATATTCTCCCAACACAAAGTTATTTTTACCACTCCCCATTGACTTCCCCCATCCTATGGTGTTCATGACTATTCCATTCCTCTCATTTCAAGTAGTCTTCCTCCCAATGTTCACCCTTATCACCATCCCTTTGCCCAGAATAATGAAATTTAGAAAATTGTTCAATAATCGCTCAAAGAAGGTGTTATCCATCCTAGTACCAACCCCTATTCTTCTCATGCAGTAACAGTACTCAAGAAATAATTCATTTGGAACATGTGTCTCGGCTTTCATGCCTTCAACAAACTCACTATAAAAGACAAATTCCCCATTCCTATCATTGATGACCTATTTGCTTAATTGAGAGGTGCTCAGTAATTTACTAAACTTGATCTTCAATTTGTCTACCACTAGATATGTATGAACGAGGAAGACATTCCCAAGACTACATTTAGAACTCATGAGGGTCACTATAAGTTCTTGGTCATTCCCTTTATCATATGTAGTTATCCTTCCACTTTTCAAAGTCTCATGAACCATGTCTTCTGCCCTTTCCTCCATCATTTTGTCTCAGTTTTCTTTGATGATATTCTCATCTATAGTAAAACTTGGCAAACTTGTCTCGCCCATGTGGATCAAGTTCTCCATCTACTCTCTCGGCACCAACTTTTCCTCAAAAAATCTAAATGTGTCATTGTATCCTCAAAAGTGGACTACCTGGGTCATATTATCGGCAAGGATGGTGTATGGGTATGTTATCGCACAATCTGTACTTGCCCAAATCCCAAGGCAAGTGAAACAAGATTAGTGTAACAAGGGGGTGACCTACCAATGTCACCTTAATAGGAAACCCCCTTTTTTTAGGAGTAAAATAAAACTACCCCAAGAGAGACGTCCCTAGTGACCTAAAGGGCTAGTGAAACGAAGCAAAGATGTAAATATTAACCCCCATCTTACTAGTCACTTAATTCAAATATATCACAAAGTTTATGTATCAAAGGGATGAAGCAACTATAGAATATGAAGTGTACCAGCCCAGAACAAGACAACAAGCATATATGTGGTAGCTTCAAGTACAAAAATGATATTCATTCTCCAATAAGACAATAAACTAGTGAAACATATGATAGCTGATATAAAACTATAGCAATAGACAAGTTTACAACAACAATTAGTAATGTATAACAGATGCAAGAAATATTCTTCAGAAATGCTCAAAAAGACAATGAAAATATAGCATTTAATGTATATAATGATAATAGATTGTCATGAACAAATTTTGAAGTGATTAGCTAGCAAATAATATGAATTATGCAGAAAATTTGTTGCTTTTAGATGGTTGTATCAAACGTTTATAACAACAGCAAGTAAGTTAGTGTTTTATGCTAATTTAGTGTTAGTATTAGTTAGTAAAATCTTTATAGAAAATTTTTTGAGTGTTTGATCAATCCTTCAACAAGAGAGAAGCAAGAACTAGTGCCTTTTAGGGCTTATGGAGTCAATTATATCAGCACAATAACTTGGATAAATAACAATGATTGTACTTGTCTAAGAGATAACAAGGTGTAAGCTTGAGAATTAGCACCTTAATTTCTCAAGTAGAAAGCCCCAAAGAGAAGATTCAACTAGGGTGTAGGAACTTCTAGGCCCTAGTGATTTCTCCTATCCTTAGACTCTTGAAATATATTTAATGCAATAATAACTAGACAAAACTTCTAAAGTGCTAGAACTTTAGGGCTCTAGAAGTTTGTCTAGACAAGATATTCTTAGGAAAAATTAGTGTTGTGTTGGTTTTGTTAGTTGGGTGAGAAAAACAACAACACTTGCATGTTTATATAAGCCTGCTAAACAAGACAGAAATTTGTGAGTGATTTAGATGAACCAAAAACACATGAAAACAAAGAAATACAACGAAAAACAACTAAGAAATAAATGTTAGAAAACTTGAGGAACTTAGAACCATGAAAATCAAACAATGACCAACATATTGCTACCAATGGATCAATAGATTGATAGGAAAAACATAGTAGAGAAAGGCAGGGACTTATGAATCCCCTCTTCGTCCTTGGGAGGGCTCTTGAGTTCCCTAATTGAGATATCTTCTCTCCATACAATGGAAGAAATGACAAATGGTGAATAAAAAACAATGTTTATTCCCTCAAGAGGTGATTGGAATGGCCTATTGAAATGGTGCTTGAAGGCTTAAAAGAGAAAAGAGAATTCTCAAAGAAGAATTCTTGCAGCGTAACAATACCTTGAAGACATTATTTTTTTAGCACACCCATGGCTCTTATTTATAGCATCCATTCATGGGAAAATGTAATTGGTTCATAGTGTGAACAAGGGTCCTTGTAGGGCACCCTCTAGCCCTTGACCAGCCTCCAATCTAGATTTCGCTCAGATATGAGTGTCAAATCATGTTGTGGGTCGGACTAGAAGTGCTTGAGGGGATGACAAGATCCACCAATGTGTCATTCATAGAAGTGTGCAGATTTTCTCATAGACAGTCGTGTGTTTTGCACACATTGAATGTTGAGGCATGTGTTAGCCTGTGCATTTTGTGTGTGCTTCCTTTGGTGACTCTATGCACTTTCATTTTTTACCCAATTATATAGTTTTTTTCATTTTGATGGACTTTAGGGGTGTAGGTGGACTAATTGATGTTGGCATTGGTGTTTTTCTTCAACCATTGTGTGTAATGTTGTGGATGATTTTTCAGTGATAACAGATGCCCCCTGATGTGTGAGGTTAGGAGCATACTTATAGTTGAAATACATCAATGGTTATTTTTTTGAGAGTTTCATTGTAAGGAAGAATGAAGAGAGGAACTGCAAGAGCGATCCGTCGGAGGGAGAGGAAAAATTGCGGGACCCAAACCTTTCTCTAGGGAGAAAAAGGAAAATTTGTGTACAAACGAGGTGGGCATGCCCCGTGCTCGTGTTATGAAACCAAAATGTGAGACTACAACTGAATATGAATGTTGATGTAGATAACTATAGTGCCCTCAGGAGCGGTTGATAACAGTAGATGACAGTTCTGAATGGTGAACGGACTCTGAAGTGAGGCAAGGACGACTTTAAGAATTGTCGATGACTCATAGGCATTGATGGCATAACAAATTCAAAGGTCTTTGTCTGATATGAAACAACTACAATAGTCACATAGTAAGACCCATTGTAACATGGGAGTTTATTGAAGTCAAATGTTATGGGGGTCAATGAAATCAAAAAGAAATTATGATTCTCTCTGTGTCGTCCGAGACTCCTCATTGAAAATGTAATGAGATTCAAGATATCTTCGCCCTTTTGGAAATTGTGTTGATGTCAACATGAAGGGAGACACAACTCCAAGAATAAAAGAGCTTCGTGAAATCCATTGAATAAGAGACGATATCAGGTACAGACGGGTAACATGAATGAAGTCAAGATGTTGTGGGACTAAGATTTCCCTTGGTTGGGGTGTTGAAGGATGATTGGAAGCAACTGTAAACTAGATATAGCATCAGGGGGATGACTAGATATGGGGTTAAACTGTGCGAAAGGCTAACAAAGTGGGAAAAATCAGAGATCATGGGTACATGGGATTGGGATACTCAGGGTTTGTTAATGATGTCAATGTGAAAAAAGGGTGGATTCCCCAACCAAGGGATACATGGGTTTCTTTGCCAAGGGAAAGAAGGCCATCAGGGATGATGACGAAAAGCTATGTATATGTTGAAAATAAAGGATTTTTACAATTACCAAAGTAATAAAGAATGATTTGGTTTGAGTATATAGATACAGAAATGGTTTCCCCACTGAAAGTTGGCTTGGCCCGTGTAGAGCACAAGTTGTGAAAGAGAACTGGTGGAGGGTGGGGGCCCCATGGGTGGGTTTCTGTATTAGGTAAATGGATGGAGGACAATCTGTAGATGGGAAAACTGATGGTGGATGAGATGGAGGGATAATGATACTGTTAAGCCCTAATATTGGATCATTACCCCTTAATTGGGGCATATTATATTAGTAATGTTATTTTATTTATGTCATCTTTAGGCCATTAGTTGTAATTATACCTCCTAGTCTCCTATATATACCAAGGAGACATTTTCATTTTGAATCATCTTGTACTTGAATATTTAAGTGGGTAAAAAGGAGGTTTCCCCCTTTAAGAGGCTCATTATCTGAAATTATCTCTTTTTCAAGGTGTTGAGTACTTTTCCTGGGGTTTTTCTATGCTATATTTATGTTTGGTTCTTAACATATGGTATCAGAGGTCAAGGTCTTGGGGTTTTGCTGCTACATCTAAGACATTGTGGAATTTTCACTATAACCTTTTTTCTACAACGTTTCAGAAGAAACAGCTTGGAGGATATTTATAAGACGGATCAAGGTACGTTGGGTCCAAAATTCATCTCCTGAGGCATTATACTTTCGTAGATACAACTTGTACAAGATAGGGTTCTGGAATCATCCTGAAATGAGTCATTGCGGAATTTTCACTATAAAAAAATTTCTATAATTTTTTAGACCCTAAAATTAGGAGGCCATTTATAGAAATCAGTAAGGTATCTTTGGTAAAAATTTCAGCTTATTTTTCATCTTAAATTTGTAGATACATCTTGTGTAAGATAGGGTATCTGACTAGTCCTATTGACTAGTCTCAAGAAGGTGTTCCAGGTAAAACAATCATAACTTCTTGCTAGAGTATCCAAATTGTGTGGGACTAGTTTCATTGGATCATGGACAGTCTTTAGTATTTTGGTTGCAAGTTTCATAATTTGATATCAATTATTTTGTGTGGGGCATGCTATACAAGTGAGATCTCCTGGAAAGGCCAAAAATAGGCAAGTTGTGAGGAAGTTACCGTAAATTCCACTTGGCACATCCAATTTTGATCAGACCTGTGGCATTGCAAAGAAGAAATATCAGAGAACTACCTAAAAGAAAGTTTCATACCCAGAAGGTCTGAAACTTGGGAGATAGAACAGAATAAATATTGTCTAGCAGAACCCCCTCAAAATCAAGATTCAAAAGTGATACTTGGCCAACATGCCACCAAAAAAGGGAACTTCTACACCAAATAAGACTCTAGAAAATCCTAATTGGAATCTTGATGAAGGTGAAGAAATGCGTAGGGACATAAATGAACTACAAAAGAAGATGGATTCAATGGAAACTAAGTTGATGGATTCAATAGAAGCTAAGTTGGATACTAAGATGGATGGATTAAAAGGGGAGATCATGGAAGTATTGAAAAATTTTGTAACAGAGAAGACACCCTAAAGTGAAAATGCATCCCATGAAATTCATGATGAGGACACAAGGAAGGTGAATCAAGAATGGAGAAACTCCAACTTTGGTTTGAAGACCAACCACATTTCTAAGATTGATATGAGGAAGTTTGATGGCAAGGACCCAATCACATGGATACTTCGGATGGAGCAATTCTTTGATATCCATAATGTGCCACATACACAAAAGGTATGAATTTATTCTTTATATTTAAAACCTAATCAATTTGTTTGGTATCGATGGCTTTGTTCTCTCAAATCACTCGTCACTTGGACAATTTTCATGGAAGAAATGATAGCACACTATGAGGATACAAGGAGAAATACCTTCTCTAGCCAATTGATAAATCTCAAGCAAAAGGGTTCAATTACCGAGCACATTGAGAACTTTCAAAGATTGAATATAAAGGTAACCGATATTCCATATGAGCACTTGATTGATGTATTCATAGGAACTTTAAAGGATAACATTCAACATGAGGTTCACCTTTGGGAACCCAAATCATTGGAG
>ML776952.1:1882411-1900129 GCA_009831015.1 Picea engelmannii | reverse complement strand
ATCCCAGTTCAAACTATATTGCCAGAACTTGACGAGGAAGGAAAAATCATATTGGAGCCTGAAGCCATCACTGACACAAGAATTCGCCAGCTGAGGAATAGATCCATTTCAGAGTATCTCATTAAATGGAGGAAACTACCAGCGGAAGATTCCACTTGGGAAGATGAGTCTTTTATACAGAAGAATCCATAGTTACTCAAGTGTTGCTGACAACACTTGTCTCAAGGGGAGGGGCATGTTAAGCCATAATATTGGCTCATTACCCCTTAATTGGGGCATATTATATTAGTAATGTTATTTTATTTATGTCGTCTTTAGGCCATTAGTTGTAATTATACCTCCTAGTCTCCTATATATACCAAGGAGACATTTTCATTTTGAATCATCTTGTACTTGAACATTTAAGTGGGGCAAAAGGAGGTTTCCCCCTCAAAGAGGCTCATTATCTAAAATTATCTCTTTTTCAAGGCATTGAGTACTTTTCCTAAGGTTTTTCTATGCTATATTGATGTTTGGCTCTTAACAGATATTGTGGAGATGCAGTCAATAGAACCAAGATGATATGACCTGGGATTCCATTGGGAAGGTTAGAAATATGATGAGAAGAAGTATGGGGTTCATTCTCAGAAATGAAAAATATGATTGGGACTCCCATCCCTAAGGGGTGAAATCAGCATGAGTGTCAAGTTGCCAAGGGGAACTATGAATGGGACATCTCATGTGGGGGAGAGCACTATCGGTTGACAATACCCAAATGCGGCAGAGGTAAAGGTACTGTAGAGTCGGATGTAAGGACCCGAAAGGTAAATGTCAGAGGGTGTGACTGGGATATGAAATTGATTTATAGAGGGAATAATTACATGCCAGTGTCGAAAATATACCTGAAGGGGTTGTAATATTGTGGAATAGTTCCTGCACACATGAAAACCAAATACCTAACGTGAACAATATCTGATGATAAAGAACATATAACATCTATTTGATAAAATTCAAAGTGATCATGCATACATGAACGTGATGTGAGAAAAATTCTCCTCCCAAGCCAAGTGCACATGATGACCCAGGGAATGTTAATGTGTAGATGGTGGGAATAGGATCTTGTGGCTGAGAACGGATTAGAAAATGGAGGCTCTGAGCTCCTGTAACAAAGTGTGGAAGTTGGAAAAAAGGGGTTATATATGGTTGGTGGGCCCACAATGCCACCTCATTTGTATTTTTCATTGTTGTTGAACTAACGAGATAGTTGTGAAGAGATTTTGAGATTGTGGGAGCGTGAGGTTACCGATCCGGGGGTGGCGAGAGACAGGTTAGTGGTCCTAACATCCTGCACTTTGTGAATTTCCTATTTTGTAGGTAGGGGCTGTATGGAAATCCATACATGGGATTTTTAGGGTAGGGGCCCACCAGTGCATGGGAAAATAAGGAATACTCATGCATATGTGTGTGTTTATAACTTCATTTCATGCACATAATGTGTGGTTTTCCTTGAAACAACCGTGCATGTGGGCCTGAGGGTTAGGCATACATGTGCGCATGAGATGCATGTATGTATGAATGACACCTGCGCACTCATGCGTGGATATTTCTCATATAGTTGTGCATTAGTATGCAGCTATGCAAAGAACAGGTGCGCACATGTGCACACCTATTTGGGTGAAATACGAGCACTATGGGAAAGGCTAAGGGTTTGTGATTTTTTATACTTTTATGTTTTTTTATAGATGATGAGGTAGATCAAATGGTTTTGTGTGGATGCAGGTGATCAGATGAGCACATAGAACTATGTTAGTCCACTAGAGATAGTGTGATTGGGACCGATTACGGGAGGTTGTGAGAAAGAATTTGGGCATGTGGAGACACTTAGAAGCCTATGGGTTGGTCAAGTTCTTCGACTGCCCCATGATACAATCACAAGAGTTCCTACTTCAGTACTTGATCAGGATGTGGACCATTGATCTGCATTGCTTCATTGTTAGAGGGGAGAAACTGACATTTTCTATTATAGAGGATGTGTACTTCTTGATGGGACTCCCCTTCCGTGGGAGGGCACTAGTCATCGATCATCATCTGCCCGAGGAGGATCGGGTGCAGACTATGTCATCTCGCCATTGTAGTGGGTCAAAACCTATGTCAGGTTCATTTTTTCACATAGAGGTCGTTGATGATGTCCTGAAGGAATGTATTGCAGTGATGGTGGTGAGGATCTATGGATCCTTGGGTACTCAATGGATCACTAGTGGTCAGCTGAGGGTAGTGGAGTAGGTCCTGGATGGGGAATTGTTTGCATGGGGTGTACTTATACACACCAAGATGATGGGACATTTGAACTAGTGTCGGTGAGCTGACTCCAATGAATTTCCTTTCGGGTCCGTTATGGTGGTCGGGTTCCTAGAGAGCGTTCCTTTGTTGCACCCGAGGATCCTACTAGAGCCCATGGGGCAACGAGAGTCACGACTGATGCGGTGGGCCCATGTGTTGGACTGACATGGAGGTGGGGAGGGTGGCCACTATTTCACGGCCATGGTGGCTCAAGTGTGATGCCATATGCCACAGGTTATCCTGAGATATCCATATGTAGGTATGGACTATCACCATGATCCATACATGGTGCTACCTCTTGGGGAGGACTGGAACCAGCGAGGTATGTGTTGTAGTTTTATGTTTTGTAATTTTGATAGATAGAATTTATTATATCTGGATATGGATGTTGATACTATATTCGGTGTTATTTTGCAGATGTGGGACCCCAAGGATGAGAGGAAGAGGTCATTAGGGAGTCGGCTCGTCGAGGCCCAGCTCGATAGGTGCCTGTAAAGCCGAGGCTTGAAGAGAGGTGGCGGTGAGATGACATTGGTGTTGGAGTAGAGAGAGAGCCACAGGGAGATGTCAGGTGATGTTGGAGGATCTGCATCGACGATTCAAGCGGGCTTTACTGAGTGTGTCTTAGGGCATGTGGGCCCACATCCAAGATGAGGAGGTCCTAGAGCAGTGCGTGGGAATACCAGCAGAGGCAATAGTGCCAAGGGCAGTGATGACTTATCAGCTACCTCTTGGAGCTGGAGGGCCCCTAGTTAGTAGGGTGCCTTCGTCAAGCAACAGTGGCAGGGGCAGCGATGACTTATCGGCTACCTCTTGGAGTTGGAGGGCCCCTAGTTAGTGGGGCACCTCCAACTAACAAAGGACCTTGGGGGGGAGCTCTGGGGGCACCTTGAGTGTCAATTTTTTATATGTATGGGCTTGGGAGCCTGATTTTGTATAGGGTACTTGATACCCAGTTTTGTATTCATATGGGTGAGGGGATTCATGGGCCTATGGGCGATTGTATATGTATATGTTTTGTAAACACTTATGACTATGATGATATATATATATATATATATATATATATATATATGGATATATATTTTGATCATGTGTGGTTCTCTATGTTATGTTTTTATGTATGATGTCTTTTCTATGTGTTGTGACAAATGTATGATGTTATGTATAAAATGTTGTTTAATGTGATAAATTCCAATCTAATACTATGTTAGCCATGTGATCTGTTACTTGATTGAGTTGTCTTGGAATATGTGTAAATGTGATGGAATCAAATTTTCGAGATAGGAGTCTAACTTTCAGGTATTTGCGAAAGAGGTAAGGATCGTGAACATGATATACGTTGTTGAGTTGCAGGACAACAAGTTGGGAATCTAATAGAACGCTAAGGTGACGAATGTGGTGGTAGCTAGCCTCTGCGAGGAGACAAATGAGGGCATCATATTCGTCTTGGTTTTTTGTGGTTGATCCCAAACATATTCCATTAGATTGGATCAAGACATGTGAGGGAGTATAGAGGGCCCAAGTGGTCGAAGCGAGATTCTAGGTCCAACGGCTGGCACCGTCAGTGTAACTGATGTGGTAGGCTGATGGATGATGCATATGTTAATAAAATGGATGATAGATCAGACATGAGGAGTGGTGGGAGTAAATAATACTAAAAACTGTACAAAATTGTACAAAGATAAACCTAAGGTAGGGGGGCTACAATTAGGCGTAAAACTTATTTAAGTACAACCCGTTGATGGTTTCTTTGAGAGGGTAACCTTCTGGAGAGGCCAATATGTAGGCGCCTTTAGTGAGGCAGTTTTGGATGATGAAGGGTCCATGCCATAATGACTTGAATTTCCCATGGCCAAGAGTGTTGTGGGTGATATCATAGGCTAACACGAGATCACCTTTGTTAAATGAGCAAAGGTT
Source organism: Picea engelmannii (assembly GCA_009831015.1). Taxonomy (NCBI): domain Eukaryota; kingdom Viridiplantae; phylum Streptophyta; class Pinopsida; order Pinales; family Pinaceae; genus Picea; species Picea engelmannii. Next base: position 1,895,890 of record ML776952.1, on the reverse strand, counting down.
GAAATGGCGGTCGAAGGTGGATTTTGACCATTTTTTAGTTGACTCATTGTGTTGTAATGAAGATCGTCGATATTCATCAAGTGACTCTAAGCTCAGTAGGCACTACTCCATTGGAGCAGTGTTGGGTAATACCTCAATGGCAGTGTGTAATGTGGGGATTTCACACTCTATAGGGAGGGTGGCTTCGATCCCATGGGCGAGGTGGAATGGTGTAAAACCGGTGGTAGTTTTGACTGTCGTGCAATAAGCCCATAAAGAGGAAAACAACATATGATGTCAGTTGGTCTTATGTTTTTTTACGGTATGTTGTAGCATGGTTTTGAGGAATTTATTAACCACCTCGACCTATCCATTGGACTAAGGGTAGTATGGGGAGGATAACTCATGCGTGAAGCTGAAATTTGAGGAGATTTCCACAAAGATCTCGTTCTCAAAGTGTTTACCATGATCGGAGACTAACTGTAGTGGGACTCTAAACTGAGTAATGATGTGGTTGAAGAAGAAATGTGTTGTTGTGTCAGTGGTGTTGTTAAATGTGGGCATGGCTTCAGCCCATTTGGTAAAGTAATCCACTGCCACAACAATGTACTTGTGTCAATTACTAGATGGAGGATGGAAAGTCATGAAGTCTATGCCCCATTTACAGAAGGGTCTGGTTGTCATGACTAGGTGTAGAAGAGTTGGTGGAGGTTATGCTTTGTTTTCATAAAGATTCCATTTTTTGCATCGATTGATAGTGTGGATGCGGTCATAAAACAAAGTGGGCCAAAAATACCCTAATCGAATGATTTTTTGGGTGGTGGAAATACCTGAGAGGTGACCACCGCAAGCATCATTGTGGAAATTGTTCAATACTTTGTCCTCTTTGTCAATGTTAATACATCGACGAAGAATGGTGTCGACCCCACATTGATAGATAATATCTTCGATGAGGAGGTAGAAGGGGGCTTGATGGCGACTGCGTTGACGATAATCATGAGAGAGATGAGACCCAAACTTCTATGTACGAAGGTGTATGAGGAGGTATTCATACCAGAGGTCATCGGAGGGGATGAAGAAGAGGTGTTCATCAGGTAAATCCTCTTTGATAGGGGAAGCTTTAGTGTCTGAGGGAAAATTCATAATGAGTTCAGCTAGGATGAGAGTTTCCTTGCTTTTGCGAGTAGAGAACTCTAGATCATATTCCTGGAGGATAACAATCCATTGGGAAAATTTTCCATTAATTTGTCATTGACTAAGAAAGTACTGCATCGGGTTGGAGTCTGCCACGACCTTGGAAGATCGAAGAAAAACTTAATGTCACAGATTTTGGACTGCGAGGACAACTTCTAATGCGAGTTTATCTTCAGGATTATGCTTCAAGGGTGGCCCTGAAATGTTTTTACTAATGTATTAAATGACATGTTCACTCCCATCATCCCATAATTGGATGAGGACTCCTGCTACTTAAACAGCTGAGGATGATAAGTAGAGGATGTAATCGCGATCATAGTATGGGGGAAATATCAAAGGGGCATTGGATAAGGAGGATTTTAAATCATCAAAATTTGTTTGAGCATGGTAGTCCCATTGAAATGGGATATCATGACGTAGTAAGCAGAGAATACCATGTGCACGAGTGGCGTAGTCTGGGACAAAGCGACGTAAAAAGTTGGCTTTGCCTTGCAAGCTCTACAGTTGGCATAAATTCCATGGAGGTGGAATTTTTGTGATAGCTTGGAGATTGAGGGGGTCCAAAGTGATGCCATGTTGGGAGACAATGAACCTAATGAGGCACTTGGAAGTGACACAAAATACATACTTGAGGGGGTTCAAGAGGATATTATATTGGCAACATCATTGGAAAACGATTCGTAAGTCATCTAAATGTTGGGTTCTCTTTTTGGATCGAGCAGTGAGGTCATCCAAATAAGAAAATATGATGCGAGAAAGATCATGAAAAAAATAGGTCATGGCCTGTTGAAACATAGCACCGGAATTTTTGAGTCCAAAAGGCATGATGTGAGAAAAGGTACCCCAAGGGGTAATAAAAGTGGTTTTGTACTGATTGTTGGATGGATTTGAATTTTATTATAGCCATAGAACATGTCCATAAAGTACAGGGCTTCATGGTCAACACAATCATCGATGATTTGGTCGATGGAAGGGTTTGGAAAGTTGTCTTTGGGACAAGTGTGCTTGATATCTCGAAGGTTTGTCTAGACGCGAATAGTTCCTTGTTTTTTGTTAACGGGGATGGGGTTGGAGACCCACGAAGTGTACACAATGGAATAAATGAACCTGACAGCATGTAACTTGTCAATTTCAGCTTTGATAGTCACCTATTTGGATGGGTGAAGGGGACGTTGCTTTTGACGAACATGGGTGACATTTGGCCAAGTGTCGATTTGATGTTCGATTATAGAAGGATCGAGGCCGGGCATCTCTGTATATGACCAGGAAAAAATATCATGGTATTCATGAAAGAAAGCTTTGTAAGCAATGAGTTCTTCAGAGGAGCATGTGGCGCCAATGGTTATTTCTTCTACGACTCCCAATTTAATGGAAATGTCAATTTTGATGGTGGGGGATATGTTGGCCATGTTTTCTTCTTCAAAATCATCTAGGGCAGGGATAGGTTTGTTGAACTAGTCTATATGCCCCAAAAGAATAAAATACTTGGTTTCAATTGTGCACATGGAGGCTTGGATAGGAGGGTGAAAGGCCTCCTATGAAAGGAAAAGTGCTTGATGATGGAGCGCAGCCCATGGGCAATTGGGGGTAGTGATTTCCTCCAAGATATCTTCATCGTAGTGAAAAATGCGAGAATACAGAGGATCCTGGGAGGTGACAGGGGGAACTGTCAATGGGTAAGTGTTATCGTCCTCTAGGGGTGAGGATGTAGAGGGGATATCATGTACGAGGTGTGATGGCTCACTTTTCATAAACTAAACGTCACGATATTTTGGATGGTACCTCGTTCGCTCAGGTATTGATGATGAAATATAATGAATGTCAATAATGTGAGCCTCCGTGGGGGGTGACTAAGAGGGCTTTGGCTGAGAAGTGTCGCGTATCGTGGCTAATGTTTGGCGAAATTGAGGTAGAGTTGGGCAATGATGAGTGTAGTGGACATATTATGAATAGATGGCATAATCGAATTTGGTTTTCAACCCTTTATTGTGTGTGGTTGAGGACTCTGTAGTAGCAGTGAATGTACTTGGTGGAGTGGCGAGCAATGTGGTTTCTCTAGGGAGTTGGATCAGCTTGCGTAACTCAGGAAGAGTAGGACATATATTAGTGGGGTGTCCTTCTCTTTCACATAGTGCACAAGGAGGTTGAGCTCAGGGAGGAAGTGGAGTTGTGGGCTCGTTCTTCTTTCATCTGCCCCCAATGGTGGTGGTGTTGCTACTAGCTGGGGGTGAGGGTGGTGTGGCAGGAGCCTGTATTAGGATCTGCATCAGCAATCCCTCTATCTAAGGAGGGAGATATGGCATAGGGACCATCCCGAGTGGATGGAGATACCATACAGGGATGGCAAGAACCATGTTTGGAAGGGTGAGAGTAGCAGCTACCTGGAATGCTTGAACTCCAGGTGAGGGGTAGAAAAAGGGAATTTGGGTAATGGCTTGGGGAACTGTCTCCCAAACTAGCATTTTCCCTAGAGGGGGGAGGGGATCTAGGATAAGTGGTGTAGTGGGGTGCTCAGGGAACTCCTGAGGTAATAGTTCTCCAACTAGTGGAACTTCAATGTGGAGAGGAGCCTCGGTGGGAGGAGTATTATCTCTAATATATGTTCCATTAGAAAATAATACACACACTTGTGTTGAAGGGTGTAGGAGAGGAGGTGCTCCATCATATGCCCCCAACAAAGATGGGTCCTTGAAAATTTTGGGACCCATGTCGATGACCAAAAAATCATATGAGCTAGTGCAGACAAGGGGGAGAATGTTATCAATTTTGGTGGAATGATTAGGCTCGTAATGTGTAAGTTGGTCGATGGTGACGATTTTCTCATTGTGGGGGAACATCATCATCTGAAACATAGAAGAGCTTATCACCTTCATATCATACATGTAGCTACGTCCGAAAAAGATATTGTAATCTAGTGGGGCATCGATAAATTCAATGTCGATGAGGATGGTTTTTCCCCAAGGTTCTATAGGGAAATTTGGAAGAGCCCTTCGAGGGACGATGGGTGACCATCGTAAGCTCTCAGGGTGATGGAAGATGGTACTAGCTCAGGTGAGCCAATTTTTTTCCTTAATAATTTGGACATGATGCATGTGGATGCACCTTCATCGATGATACACCGATGAAATGTGATGTTCTGTTTATTAACTGGTATCTAAAAAGATACCAGGGAAGGGAGGTGTGGTTCTCCGCTATTGATATCAAAAGTGATGAGTCAAGTATCAGCTGGGTTGAGTGACCCCAAAGAGGAAAGAAAATATTTCCTTTGAGATGGACAGGTTTGGAGGACCTCCAATAGAGACATAGTTGCAGGAGATTGTGCTAAGTCATCAACCAGACTGTATTTATGTGTTTCCCTAGCATGAGGGTTATTTACATTATGTCATAATGACATATGTGGTATACGAGGTTTTGGTTCAGTGTTAGGGCATGGAATCATCAATGGTTATCCGGCTGTAGCTAGAGTCGCTTCTGAGGTGGTTGGGGTAGATTCAGGGGGAACATTGTATTGATGACCACGTGTTTGTAGAAGAATCTCTTCTTCGCTGGTAAGAAGGATGTTGTGATCGACCAAATTTCCAAGTTGATTGGGACCCAGACTTTGATACTTCCCCATTTGTGGTGGGGCAGGGATTATCTCATATTGGGTATTCATCACACCTTGGTGTGGAATAGCATTTTTCAAAAAATTCAGAGGCGATGGTTGCAAGTAATATTGTGGGGCCTGTTAAGGGGCAGGTGGCACTGGAGGACGTTGCATGTTCATGGATTCTTTCATCAGTTTCAAGTCAGTAATTTGGGGGAAATGGTGCATATAATGTCTATACTTACCACATAAAGTGCAAGGGAAGTTATTTCTAAGGTTGGTGTTATTCCCTTGTTGTGGTTTATTGTTATTAGTGCCCCCTTGAGGGTTTTGTTTTCCTTGATTCTGGTTGCCCCCTTGATTCCGGCTATAGCTAGAGTCGCTTCTGAGGTGGTTGGGGTAGATTCAGAAGGAACATTGTATTGACGACCACGTGTTTGTAGAAGAATCTCTTCTTCGTTGGTAAGAAGGATGTTGCGATCGGCCGGATTTCCAGGTTGATTGGGACCAAGATTTTGATACTGCCCCATTTGTGGTGGGGCGTGAATTATCTCATATTGGGTATTCATTACACCTTGGTGTGGAATATCATTTTGAAAAATATCCAAAGGCGGTGGTTGCAAGTAATATTGTGGGGCCTGTTGAGGGGCAGGTGGCACTGGAGGACATTGCTTGTTCATGGATTCTTTCATCTATTTGAAGTCGGTAATTTGGGGGAAATGGTGCATATAATGTCCATACTCACCACATAGAGTGCAAGGGAAGTTAGTTATGAGGTTGTTGTTGTTCCCTTGTTGTGGTTGATTATTATTGGTGTCCCCTTGAGGGTTTTGTTTTCCTTGATTCTGGTTGCCCCCAGCGGGATGGTTTTGTTGGGGGTTATTTCCTCCGGGTCCCACATTGTTATTGTTTCAATTTTTCCCTTTATTCTTGGCATTATTCAGCAGATGGGATGGATTTTCCGTATTCAACTTTTCAAAATTCTGAAGTTGTTGAATGGGATAGATTTGAACAAAGTTAACTCTGGCATGTGGTTGTCCTGGTGGAGAAGCAACCGACTGTGGAGGACCAGGAAATGGAAAATATGGATTTTTTGTGGAGACGATCCATATGGCATGTAGGAAGTTGAATCACTTCCACTACTGTTGAGGTTATACGTGGGGGTTTAGGGTGAAATCATACTTGGTTGAGAGACGAGATGCATCATGGGTACCGGTGGGGATCCACCCAATGGTGGAGGGGGAGCAACAAGATACGATTTTTGGTGAGTGTGAGGAGGGTATTAATAAGACGTCCCTCCATAGGGTTTTGGATATGGATGTGCCCCATAAGTGGGTGATGAGTGGCCGTAAGGGTTGATATGGGTCATAGAACCAATCAACCCATATTGAGCATGGAACATCCCAGGTTCTTCCTGGATGAATGGTATGGGTCGGGGTGAATCATTTAATATTGTGTATAATTATCCTGACTGAGCATAGATGACGTCAAACTATTGGGCCTTTTTGATTGGTTCCTCTTCTGACTGAGGAAAAGTGGATTCTACATCCTTGGCAATAACAAAGACGAAGGATTTGAGAAACCAATCAAGACATTGTTCTTTGTTGGTTTATGCTTTACACAAACTATGACGCCGACATCATTCATGGATGTGGTCATATATATGGATAGCAGTGGTTTGTTTGAACTTAGAGAGAATTTCTAAGCCATTATTGTGATAAACTGGTAATTGGAAAAAGGACAAAAATGCCTTAGCCAATGATTCAAAGGTTACATGGGACCCTGATTTTTCGTCCACATACCATTTGGATGATGAGCCTATGAGAGTTATTTGAAATAACCTTAAGTGGATGGAATCATCCATGATGTTGTTTGAAGAGCACCATAATTGAAATTTCATAACATGGTTGGCGGGATCTCCCCCCAGTTTTCCTTCAAACTTCAGAATATTTGAAGGTAGTTTGGTAGGCATATTGGGCCATGTGAGGTCATCTAAAATGGGATAATTCATGAGTTTGGTCAAATCAAGAATGTTAAGGGATGCCAAGTATGGCATAGAAATATTTGGCAGAGGATTAGTTCCAGTCATTGTGTGAGTAGGTAGTGGACCTATCCCTTGAGGGGGATTTGGTGGGGTGGTACTTCTCCCTTGAGAAGAAGTTTGACCCTCGCCTCCTTGTGAAGGAGAACTAATGGATGGATGGCCTTAGGAATTTGACCCAAGTAAATTTGATCCAAAAATAGTAGCACTCACTAGGGTGTGAGATGGTTGAGCTGGTGAGTTGGAAAGACTAGGAACTCCTCCTATTATAGGAGGGAGATTCTGCAAGCGCCTGGAACGACAGGGATTCTGTGGTACCCCTATGGTTTCCGACTAGAAAAGTGAATGTGTGCAAATGATAACAAGAGATAAATAAATGAACAAGAGCTTTGTATTTTTTTTACCTTCACAAGATAGTATAACTCACAATTGTAGGTAATCAAATGAACATCATAAATCAATTGTAAATAAACAAGCATGTGGATAGGTGGATTTTTTCCGTGTGGGGGAACAATAAAAAAAAATTCTTGTGTCCTAAAATACATATCGTCCTTCCTCTCAATTAGCATTGGGCCTTACAATAGCACTCAATAGTGGGGTTTGAAGCCACTGGAAGAGGAACTAGTGAAGGTTGAAGTAATCAGTTATAATGAGGGGTAGAGGGTGCATATCCCAAAAGAGTTGGATATATTTCCCAATAGCCACACAAAATATGATCAAGGTGTGATTTCAGCCCACAACCGCCACCTGGGTGGATATCCTAAGTTTGGACACTAAGTACCTCTGTCAAACTGTGGCATTTAGATTTTCAGCCTTAGAAATAGGTAATGGGTTGGATTCCCTCACAAGATTTGAGTGACTCAAGGAGGGATGCACAGAACAATCAGACCTCATCCTTCGACCCTTCATAGGTATCTCCTTGCCTTATGGTGTAGGAACACTTGATTTGGAGGATTTGAAAGTTCTCTATTTCTCAAATTCTATTGTTTGAAAATGTGAGAACCTAATAACGAGGGGTTATTTGGATGCCTACCCCTGAGATCCTAATTAGACTAAAAAAATTCTTTTGGCACCTCCTGTGGAGGAAAATTTAGTGCGTTATTAGAAAAAAATTAGATGTGGTGGGCTGAGAGATTAGGGTCATGGAACAACCTCGTTTTATTTGATTGGGTGTGGATGATTTCCAAAGAAGTAGTCATATCTTTCGGAATTCCTTTGGAGAAAACCTACTTCAACCTCCATTATTCTAATAGAAATTATGTGTGTGTGAGGAGTGGCTTTGTGTGCATGAAAGTGAAAAGTGTGTCAAGATTTTAATAAGTTAAGTGTGAGATTGCAACATGTGTACTTCTTGTGGTCCTTACAAATATTCTTTACCTAGATTACTATGTGTCTTTGGTACAATCTTGTGGAATATTCAAAGCCCTAAAGAACTAGAAATGTGGACATATGGGTCCTTACAAATCCTTTAAACTCCCTAAAATGTTGTCTATACTAAGACAGTTTTGAAACTATCCTAGAATTATAGACATGTGGGCATGTATGGGCTCGTTAATTGATCTTTAAACTTCCCTAGGTTGTGAGCTAAACTAAGAAAGAATTTTAAGAAACTATCCTAAGATTGCAAACATGTGGGCATGTATGGGCCCTTACAAAGCTTTAAGATGATTTCAAAAACTAAGAGGAACCCTAGGGGGGATTTGTCCTCTCCTAAATATTTTTTAAGGGAGATGAAATGTCCTTTTAACCACCTTTTTGATTCCTGAGATCACACTAGGGTGTGGGGGGAGAGCATACTTGAGGGTTTAAATTAACTTCTAGTTCCAATTTAAGTGATTTTGTATGAAAGTAATAACTTAAATTTAAAATTTTAAAATCCAAATGAGCCATCCATGTGGAAAAAAAGAAAAAGGGGAGAAAAGTGATTATTTTTACCCCTAAGTGCCTATTTTAGCTAACCTTTCTTATGATAAAGGACTCTAAGTGGAGTGTATTTTCCTTACAAAGTGCAGAAAAATAAAAATATGAAGGCTAGGGGCCCTCAAACCATTCATAAAAACTCTTAAAATTTGAAAAATTGGACTTATGCGGGTCACAGTTCTGACAGGCATGCAAAAGGCACACAATGCGCAGAGTAATGAGGCATGTTTCATGCACAGTTCACAGAATGTGCGTCTGTGGGCCTGAAAATCCGCGCACTTCCTCTCACGCATCGGGGGAGAAATTTTCGAGTGAAATACTCCTTCCTCATATTTGAATTTCGACTTTGGCGGGTTGGGATAGGCCAGTTTTGGTACCTTCAAGACAAAACAATAAAAATGAAATGATCTCAAGGCTCAAATAGGGAGGAATTTGATATCGATCCCCAGTATGGTCACCAATCTATTGTGTTGGTTTTGTCACTTGGTTGAGCAAAACAACAACACTTGCATGTTTAGATAAGCCTGCTAAAAAAGAAATAAGTTTGTGAGTGGGTTAGACAAACCAAACACACATGAAAACAAAGAAATAAAACTAAAAACAACTAAGAAATAAATGTTAGAAAGCTTGAGAAACTTAGAACCATGAAAATCAAACAATGACCAACATATTGCTACCAATGTATCAATAGATTGATAGGAAAAACACCATAGAGAAAGGTAGGGACTTATGAATCCCATCTTCCTCCTTTGGAGGGCTCTTGAGTTCCCTAATTGAGAGATATTCTCTCCATACAATGGAAGAAATGACAAATGGTGAAGAAAAAAAATGCCTATTCCCTCAAGAGGTGAGTGGAATGGCCTATTGCAATGGTTCTTGAAGGCTTCAAAGAGAAAAGAGGATTCTCAAAGAATAATTATTATAGCATAACAATACCTTGAAGATCTTATTTTCTTAACACACCCATGGCTCTTATTTATAACATCCATTCATGGAAAAATGTAATTGGTTCATAGTGTGAACAAGGGGCCTTTTAGGGCACCCTCTAGCCCCTGACCAGCCTCCAAGCTAGATTTCTCTCAGATATGACTATCAAATCATGTTGGGAGTCGGACTAGAAGTGGTTGAGGGGCCGACAAGATCCATAAATGCACCATTCATAGAAGTGCACAGATTTTCTCGTAGACAATTGTGCATTTTGTGGACAGTGCATGTTGAGGCCTATGTTAGCATGTGCATTATGTGCATTGTGCACATGCTTCCTTTGGTGACTCTGTGCACTTTGATTGTTGACCCAATTATATATTTTTTTGCCTTTTGATGGACTTTAGTGATGTAGGTTGACTAATTGTTGTTGGCATTGATGTTTTTCTTCAACCATTGTGTGCAATGTTGCAGACGATTTTTTAGTGAATAACTATTAGCAAAACAAAGAGCAAGAAAGAAGAACCTTATGTTTCTTACTCCTAAGGTTTTCAAGCAAGCAATTTCATAATCTTAAATACTAACAAGTAAACATACCATGAACATTTATCATGAAATGAAAATTGCAGATTTACTTACTTCACCAAGAATAATCAAGCATAAAAACCCTAGATTTTCCAAAATTCCACCAAGAAATGATCCAAAAATGCATCCAAACAAGTCTCCAACCAAGTGTGCTTCAAAATTTCATCCAAGTACCCAAAAAGGGCTCCAATTTCGTTCCCCCTCTTGTGATAGGTGAGTTATGATGAAAATGAATGTCATTTTTGTCTATTTATACCAAAATCTAGCCTAAAATTAAATTTATTTTAAAATATAGGGCCGACCTCAAATATTCTACCCTTAATTTACAAATTAAATAAATTTACATAAAATAACCCTAAACAAGGTGATTTCATCCCTTCTAGGGTGATGTTAGGTCTCCCTAATGGGACATTAGGATGCAAGAACATGGCAATAGGCCTCCAAAGGCCCAATATAACGATTATTGTTCCCTTGTCATGATTGTTGTTCCTTTTGTTGTTCATTTGAATGGAACGATTGTTGTTCCTTTTTTGACAATTGTTGTTCCTTTTGTTGTTCATTTGAATGGAACTATTGTTGTTCCTTTTGTCACAATTGATGTCCCTTTGCAGGGGTTGCATCTCTGGAGGACGGGTATTGAAAATGGAAGGTAAGAACGTATGTAGGTGACAAGTAAAATGCGTGTGCCAGCACCTACCTTTGGATGATGCATAGAGGTTATATTTTAAGACATCTTTAGAGCCCAACATTTTGGCATCGTTGTCAGGGATCGAACCCAGGTCACCCGCGTGACAGGCGGGATTACTCACCACTGTACTACAATGAGAATAACCAAGCGTCATCATTTGGAGCCCAAGTCATTGGTTCTTGTCTATCCTGCTTATCAAGCAATGTTGGGGCACATCCGTGCTAAAAATTTAAATATGTTTAGGGAGAAGCTTGAGTAGGCTCTTATCATTTTCAGTGGCTATTCGTGATTGTATGAAAACTTCTTTGGAAGAATTTGATCAAGGGTGTGCAGATGCAACCATTTAGCAAGAAACGTGGGACTCATCTAAATCCAGAGAAAAGTTACGCCATGATATTGACAACCATCCAGCTTCAGTTCGTGCCACAAATCTATCAGAAATTTTAGCTCAATTTGAGAAGTGCCTTAGTGAAGAACGTTCTGAGCCAATTGAATCTCTCCTTGATGATGGTCCATGAGACACTTGTCCATCAATTAAGAATATCTCCAAATGTGAAACTGACTTAGCATTATCAGATTTTTCATTTTCCATAAGCGGGTTTGAAATTGATGAGAAGATTGTTAATAAGATGGTTGAGAACTTGTTTATCTCCTATTCAACAACATTCAAAGATTCTGCCGGAGGTTATGCAGGGAGATAAAATTATAAATTCAATCATCCCTTAAAAGCACCATCATCGATCGATCCAAGCCAGCACATCTAGATTTTGAAGGTGGTTGTGTGATGTAATTTTCATTTATATGGCAATTGTTGGCAATTAATGAAGATTTGTATTGGCAGAACAAGATTACAAGATGTCGGGATCCAGTATCATGAACGCAGGGTTGATTGGGACATGTTCGTTGTGGATCTATGGTCTTGTTGTATTCTTTAAAACAAAACCTAATGCCCTTCATTTTTTTGTAGATAGATTCCATTTCCCAGTGCACCAGCACATAATTTCACATAAGAAACCATAGGAAGATATGTTGTCTTGCTTACTAAATCGAGTGATATCATGTTTCTAACAATGGTAGGTAAATGTGTATGAATGCACAACAATTTGGAGGGCAGGAAGATGCTAAGTGTTATCAACGTCGGATTTATTGGGATACATTTGTTGTGGATATGGTATGGTCAATAGACCAAATCCCTCTATCTCTGGTCTTTCCCCGAAAAAGACTCTTCGGTTGAGATCGCTTGCTTGGCAGAAATAGTTTTGGGCGAGTAAGGCTTCCTCTCTCTGGTGTCGATTTCCTGGCAGAAATAATTTAGGTCTGAGACAGTTGGAAAGGAAAAAATTATATCCAACGTCTAATAGCCCAAGTAGAAAAGCCAAATATTGAGTGGCCAAAAGTACAGGGAAACCTTCACTGGAAAGAAGGATTTATTGAAATCATGGTTGAATAGAATTTCACCAATTTTTTCAAGATATCTTTTTCACTTTGATTCTAAGGTGGCGGATGTTGTTTCTTCATTGTTGTAGATATTGTCACCACCAGCTTTGAGGCATTGTGTCCTTTCATCTTCTATGCAGCATATCTTGATTCATGAGCTTGAGAAGCAGAAAATATTGTGTGAAAGCATCTCTAGAAATTCTTGTACAAATGAATTAATTATCTTGCCAAAAGAAGCCTCTATCATGGAAGAAGTTGAAGCACATGTAGGAAAAGGCAATCTCAATGTTAGAAGTCCTCAACTATAGGGAGATACTTTATTTTTCGTTCCAAGATTTAGACCTGAATTCTCTCTCTGCACGCAACCTGTGGATTACTTGGGCATTGTCGCAATCAAGCGATCAAGCGATCAAAACCTCAGTGAAATCTATCATGGAATTGCAGCTAATGGAAGCATCAAGAATCAGCCTGCAGAAAGCGAGCTTGGCATACCAGTGAATTGGCATGCAAATTAATGCAAGATTGTGTCGTCGGAAACTAAGTGCTTCGTGTATTGTTGGTTGTGCCGCGATTTTGAAATTCGGAGGACAGTTCTGGATCTAAATGCGGCCTAAGTTCCATACTCAGTTCACATTCTATTCTTCCCCATGTGAAGAGCTTGGAAATTGTGGTTGGCCTCAGATTTGGAGGTTAAATTCTCTTCTGGAATGTACTGCGAAGGACTTTACACATTCGCCTAGGAAACGTAAGGAATCGAAGATATAGCCAGAAAAAATTTGAGACATTCTGCAGAGCAAAATTTCAGGTGATCATTGCCGTTAGGTTAGTTCAACTCCTCAATGTATGGATTGGTGATTATGGATCATGCTTTATTTTTATTTTTTTATGTTTTACTATTAAAAATAATAATAATAAAATTGTTTATTTTATTATAAAAATCGGTTTCAAATAGTTTCATTCTTATTTGCATTATTATAAAAATATATATATAAATTTAGGTCAAACATAATTAAAAATTTTAAAAAATAAAAAAATGTTGTTTATTTTATTATAAAATTTTGTTTTAAAACAATTTCATTTTATTTTATTTTGTTTTATTATAAAAATCTATAAAACAAATATATA
>ML776952.1:1833548-1869054 GCA_009831015.1 Picea engelmannii | reverse complement strand
TTTCACCATAAGGGGACCACTTTGGAGTTCATCCATATTTACTTCTTATCAACCATGACAAAAAAATAATGAGTCATATTTACATCAAAAACTATTGGGTCCATTACCCAAACCTTTGTGCTACGGGTCTTTCTTCAAGGGTTGACATCAATGACAACCAACCTTAATCAACAAGGATAGGATCCCCAACTCAAGATATATATAACTCAAAGGTTTTTTATAGTCCAAGGGAGTTTAGAGATAGTTAAATGATGAAGTTTTTTTAATCCTGAGCCATTTTTATGCAGGGAAGCCATTGAGGAAGTGAACTTTGGAGGCCATTTCCGGGAGCTACGCTCAAACTTTTTCAGTGTCATCAATTGTGTTGGATTCTTGAGGTCAAGAAAAAAAAATCCATGCCAGTTTGTAATCCTTTTGAGATACTTCTGATGTAATTTTTCAAAATTTAATATTAATAAGAAAGCCTCCCCCACTGAGACAAAGGCCCGGAGACGTAGGCAACCTTGCTGAACTCCATTAACAACCTTGTTTTTATGGTTTGTTTTTCTTTATGATTACTTTATGATATTCATTCTTTATGATGGTTGGAATATTCTTTCATTAAGTTCTTATTATTTTCTTAATTCCTAAGTGGTAATTGAACACATGCTTAAAACTCAACCAAGTCTTTTAAAGATCATTTTAAAGATGATTCACAAGTATTGTAGCAAGTAAATCACATCCAATAATCAAACCACATGAACATGTGCATAAAACCCCCCTAAACCAAAAAAGTTCTCAAAGACATTATACAACTTGCCAAATTTAGGTTTCGGAAGGGTCTCAGGCTGTCTTATTGGGTTAATCCCCCTTAATTCTAGGGTGTTTCCCTGGTGGAGCCTAATACAAGTCATGTAAGTGTATGAAGTGGCATGGGGTATACCTTTGGGCATGGGGTGCATGTAATAACAGGGAAATTTAGAGTCTTACCTGTGGGCGCCTTTGTGGAGGGTGAGATGCACCTTGTCATGAATGCAATTGTCTCCTATCCCATCCATTGTCATTTATTCTTTATTAGATTTCTTTCTTTTGATGTTTTCTTTTATGATACAAGGGAATATTTGAGGGCCACTATCATGGCGTGGTTACCAGAGGTGATAGTGTGATCCGCAAAAAATTTCACAAAAATGAGAAGGTCATCTCGTGATGAGATGACCTTTCTATTGGCTATGCAACTAAGAGCCACTACCCTAGCTTGGTGACCAGATAGGTGGTAATGTGATATAGGTACATGTTCAAGTTCATAATAGGTCATCTCATGATGAGACCTCCTATCCATCAACTAATACCTTGAGTGTTCATGTTATCTTGTGGGTCCCCTTTACTTACTGAGAAGATTTTCACTACTTTCTCGGGGATCCCTAGGTGAAGCATCTTGAAGGTTTCAAAATGGATTTTAACTATTACTAGCTACTTTTACACTCTTGACCTTTATCCCCATCTTCCCACGTGGTAAGGTACAACCCTTCCTAGTGTATCCTATCCCAATGCCCAAAAAAGGGGGGATGGAAGGATTAAATATGGAAAGTGGTAAGTATGGAGGGAACAAATGATAACTCTTCAAAGATCCACCCAGTAGCAACCCATCCTAAAGGGAAATCAACTTACTAGGGCATCGTGTCACCCTCCGAGGTTTAAAAAAGGAAAAGAGCATAATTTCCAAGAAAACGTCGTGAAATGAAGAAGGATTCAATACAACATGTTCAAGTGCTTCAAATATCGGAGTGATACATACCATGATACCTGGACTCATTACCTCATGGAGAAATACCCACTACCACTTCATGACCAGGCCAGTGTGATTGGTGTTGCTGCTAGAGAAATGTGGAATGTACTTGAAGAAAAGAGGGGCCCTCCAGGACTATGATTAGGTCATCTAAATATCATCACCCCATGTTTGGAACCTATGGGCCTTGAGACAAGGTCTCCTTATTTATCCCTAGGATAGGGGATAATGTTGGAGTTACTTCACACACTCCTAGGATTTATTTTCCCTAAGGTTTTCCCTTGTTTATTAGTCATTATTAGTTATTATCCATGTTGGACACATCGACCACACTAAAAGGCGAGGTGAATCAGTGTAGGGATCTTTTTAAAACTTCCCCTTCAAAAAACTCCTTAGTTAGCAATCACCATTTACTCATTACTTATTGTTGTCATTTATAACTAGTTAAATGCGAACATACATCAACAACATATACCAGCAACATATATCATCAATAAGTCATCATCACAAGGAACACAAAGAACACAAGATGTATGTACAATTTCCTTTTATTATGGACTACAATCCTTGGGTTATCAGCAACAACTGAATAGAGTTACAACTCCACAAGAGCACCAGATCTACAATGCAAGACTCAGCTTACACAACTCAACACCAACTGAGAAGAGGAATCAATCCTCAAGAGATACCAATCTGTCAATAGGTACGCGACCTGTCAGTAGTGCAGCACACGTATGTACGCGCTCTGGATTACTGCATCCCTCAGTCACATTCACTTATGTCTATCACTATACAATCTGTACCATAACCAATCTCAACACATCCATACTCTCCAACAACATACTCATGCTCCTCAACCATGTACAATATCAATGCTACTCAACCATAAGTAACCAATATACTATAGCAACCATATCAATACTGAAACATAAGAGTGTTTCTCACTCTATCAATCAATCAATATAACCATATCATAACAGTCATACCAAGAATGCCTCAAGCATTCACCATACAATAAGCAAGAATATCCATCAAGACAAATATGTAACCATACCAGAGTTTCTATGGTAGATCTGAGCCCATAGAATGCAGATCTGGAACTTGCTTCAGACTTCAATAACCTGGCATCAGCTCACACTCAAGTATCCATTAGCGTCCATGAGAACTTGCAATCCCTCTCTTACTCATAATAGATCTTCAAGCTATGCTCAAGAGATGATTTTCACTAGAGACCTTTGCTTCTTATTTATACTCTCCAAGTAGCTTCCTTAGAAGCATCTTCTAGTCCACTTTGTCCACATAGCCACTTTGTCTACATAGTCACCTATGTCCAACTTTTCCCAATTTGCCACTTGTCCATGTATCCAATATCCACTTGACCACTTAACCCGTTTTCCTCATTTTAGGGTTAACCTTCTTATAACCACTTTCCATAATTAGAAATTTATCCATTTACTTTATTATTTAAATAATCCTCCTTGACTTTGTCACTTCACTTTATTATTTAAATAATCCTCTTTGATTTTGTCACTTCACTTTAATATTTAAATAATCCTCTTTGACTTTGTCACTTTATTATTTAAATAATCCTCCTTGACTTTGTCACTTTACTTTATTATTTAAATAATCCTCTTTGATTGTGTCACTTCACTTTATTATTTAAATAATCCTCCTTGACTTTGTCACTTCACTTTATTATTTAAATAATCCTCTTTGACTTTGTCACTTCACTTTATTATTTAAATAATCCTCTTTGATTTTGTCACTTCACTATATTATTTAAATAATCCTCTTTGACTTTGTCACTTCACTTTATTATTTAAATAATCCTCTTTGATTTTTTCACTTCACTTTATTATTTAAATAATCTCTTCTTTGCAAGTTGATGCAAGAGCATCACCAATGTCAAGCGAGCGTGGGGCAAGCGCCAACGCATTTTGGCACATGATGAATTGTTTGAATGTTTTGAAGTTGGATGCGCCAAACGTAAATGAAACAATTAAGAAAGGGCGTACTTGTAGATTGTAATCAGACCTTGAGCATCCCGCTCTCGTCTGAAGGACTAAGAGGCATTTATACTAGTAAATGTAAGTAGGTAGCTTTGAATTCTTAGATTAGACAGTTTTAGGAACCGGAGGGAAAAAGGATATAGAAATCCTCACTTGTATCATTGTAACATTAGCAGCATAATCAATCAAGAGATCATAGGAGACCAGAAGCAGAGAGATGTGTAGAGTAAAAAAAAAAAAACATGTACAGAAGTTCTAGATTAATACAAAGATCTTTAGTTCAAACTCATGGTGTTCAATTGCTTTCTATGTTGTACATGTTGATTGATATGTGCTTGTCTACTCTCTGTTATGCATTTGCTTTGATGCATGAATGTATGATTTCATGTTGAATGTCTGAAATCTGAAGAGAGGGAGAGTAAAAGTTGAGTTTCAATTGTTTCTCTGTCTGAGCAAGAGTTTTCCTGGAAGGAGTGCAGCGAAATTGTCCACAAGGGGTGCATTGACAGAAGTCAGAGTTGGTCTCTACAAGATCAGGAGGGATAACATTGTTCTCATTCTCGCAGAAGTTCAAGTTAAGCATAGGAGCCGTGCAAGGTGTGTGCAGGCTGAGAAGAGTCTCAGAGTTTGCAACCTGAGCGAAATTGTTGAAGGACTACTGTCGCAGGGAGCACGCCGAGTCGAAGAGGTTCAAATACTTGGAAGTATTTGAAGAAGTGCCGCAAGG
Source organism: Picea engelmannii (assembly GCA_009831015.1). NCBI lineage: Eukaryota > Viridiplantae > Streptophyta > Pinopsida > Pinales > Pinaceae > Picea > Picea engelmannii. The sequence continues at coordinate 1,864,553 of ML776952.1, read as the reverse complement.
AGTGCACGCAAGAATTTTCCAAAAATAACTTGAGGGTTTTTCAATCAAGCTCAAGAGGGATAAGATCTTCGAAGTTGTCGAAGAAAAGCTCAAGAGAGCTAGTGCCTTGAATTATTGGAAGAAGGCGCAACAACATTGGTTTGTTGGTGGACAAGTTTCATGAAAGCATACTTGTTCATTTCGCAAGAGTGTTAGGAATGAATTGGATGATCGGAGTTCTCTGTGGAGAATTTGTGAAGTCCCGAGGGTCGTCAGATCTTGCAAAGGAGCACGGAAGTTACGGTAAGCATTTTTTGAAGTGCAATCTTGGGAGAATCAGACCATAGGATCTGAACCAACAAGGGTCGTTGGATCACCCATGTAAATCTCATTTCAGGGTTTCGAGAGTTGAAGGGTTGAAATATTTGCATTAAGACTCGCGAGGTCACGAGGTGCAAAGTCCCGAAATAGAGAGAGAATCTGAGCCATCTGATTAGAAGGTCACGTGTCATGAGATCCTCTCTATCGAGAATTTGGACATCAGGGTTCATAAGAGGAAGTCCTTCGACTTTGCGAGTGGCGAAGTCGCAAAGAGGATCAGGATCGTCCATTTGAGAGTGGATAGGTGGCATTCTCCCCAACATGGAGGTCAGACCTTCATTGACCAATTCGGGTTTTCGTGGGTTGAAGAGCCGAAAGATCAGCATCCAGATTCATGAAGTCACGAAGTCTGAAACTCCAAAAAGGTGGGAAGTTCCATCGTGGGACCCGCGTTGACGACGTGTCGGAATTTCAGCATTTTGGCATATCGAAGGATAAGAGGTCGAGACTTTTGTCCCAAAAGTCCCAAAGTCATGAGTGGCGAAGTCGCGAGAAAATCACAGTTGTCCATCGAAGGAGGACACGTGGAAGAGATCTATGGATCTCGTGAACTCGGAGGTTCGCAGGGTGAGAGCCCAAGAGTTGGGTGCTCCAAGTTGCGAAGTCGCAAAATCGTGAGGAGCGAGGATAGTCGTCGGATCTAGGTCACAAGAGGACTGTTGGATCAGGAACCCCATCGAATTTCATGCATTCGGGGGTTCGAAGGTTGAAAGGATTTGTTTTCAACATCAGAAGTCGTGAAGTGTTGAAGCCGGGCACGAGGGACACGTGGCAGAACCACGAATTGGGCCCAGGAAGTAGACCGGTGGACACACGTCACTTAGTGGAAGGGGTCAACACTCTGTTGACTCTCACATATCGAAAATTCATGAAGTAAGAGCACGAGGGCTCGATTTTGAGACTCGTGAAGTCGGGAGTAGCGAGAAGTGCTAGCACTTAGCCTAGCCGGCGGTCGTGCAAGGAAGGCACTGACAAGAGAAGGAGCTATAACCATTTTGCGATCTCGGGTATCGCGAGATTGGAGAGAAAGAGTCAAGAGTCACGACTCATGAACTTGTGAGATTGCGAGTTGTGAAAAAGGACCTGTGGATCGATTTGAAAGGAGGTTCCAGCAGGGAATCCGAAAGAGCCGATCCGGCTCGAAGGGGTTAAAGAACGATCCTGTGAGCGGATATGGGCCTGAGGGACGATAAGTCTGTGTCAGTTTGGTATCATATATTGACTCTATCTGTATACTTCAGACATGGAAAGCGAGAAGGAAAATATCAGCCATGCCACCAAGAAGAAAAGACAAACAAACACCTGATCCGCCAGAGGATAGGAAAACGCCTGAAGGAAGGGGTAGGTAGGTGCAAAATCTAGCCATGGAAAGAGAGATGCATGACCTACGTGCCAGAGTTGTGGACATGGAAATAAAGCAGAGGCACACAACTGGTGTTGGAGATGTTAGTGATTTTGAAAGTGAAAATGAAGTTGGACATGAAGGAGAAGAAGTCACAGCAAAAGATGCAGCAAATGAACGCCTAATTAGGGTTGTTGCAAGAATGGGTGCTAGAGTAAAAATGGATATTCCAGTATATGAAGGAAACCTGGATGCTGAAGAGCTTCTAGACTGGATTAGAGCTCTAGATACATATTTTGACTATGAAGATGTTGAGGAGGACAAAAAGGTCAAACATGTTGTCAGAAGACTTAAAGGACATGCAACATTGTGGTGGGATGAGCTACAAGCTGACAAACATTGCAAGGGAAAGCAGAAAATCAAGATTTGGGATAGGATGATTGCGAATATGAAGGCGAAATTCATTCCCAGGGATTACCATATTACTCTATTTCAAAGAATGCATAATTTGAGACAGAAGCCGATGACAATGAAGGAGTACATTGAAGAATTCTACAGGTTGAACATCAGGGCAAGTCATCGCGAAAGCGATGATGAAAAGGTTGTCAGGTACATGAATGGTCTGAGATACGAAATTCAGGATGAGATGAGCATGATGACCATCTGAATGGTGGAATATTCTTATCAGATGGCTCTAAAAGCTGAAGAGAAGTTGAGCCAAAAACAAGGTCAAAGAGGCTGAGACAGAAGTCGGCCTAGAGGCAAATCAGTTGCCCAGGATAGAAACCAGAAACCAAAGGAAGACTGGAAGAAACCTCAAACTCAGACTGAGAGAGGTGGAAATTCATAGAGAGGGAAACATACCAAACAGAGGGGTCAGTATGCTGATGGAAACATTTTTCTCGTACCAGAGGTAGAGGAAGAGGAAGAGGTGGAGTGGTGAAATGCTTCACATGCGGAAAGGTTGGACATAAATCTTATGAGTGTCCATACAAAAAAAAAGAAGGTGGTGAAACTCACATCATCGAAGCACAGAGGCGGAATGTTGAGGCAGAGGATGATAAAGGTGGAAGATCACTAATGATGCGAAAATTTCTCTTAACGCTAGAGAAGGAGGTGGAGAGTTCGATGCAAAGGAACAGTCTTTTTCGGACTGCTTGCAAAACCAAGGATAGGGTATGCAATGTCATTGTGGACAGTGGTAGCATAGATAATCTCGTTTCTACAGATATGGTAGAAAAGATAGAGATGGAGACTATTGAACATCCAATCCCATACAGAGTTTCATGGCTACAAAAAGGACATCAGGTAAATGTCACTAAACAATGTTTAGTTGAATTTAAAATAGGTGGATATAAAGATGAAATACTATGTGATGTTATTCCCATGGATGTTTGTCATCTATTGCTGGGTAGGTCGTTGCAATATGACAGGAATGTGATTCATGATGGGAGGAATAACACATACACCCTAGAGAAGAATGGGAGAACTCACATGTTGCTTCCAATCAAAGACAAGGAAGTAAAACCTGAAGTAAGTAACACTGTACTTCTCATGAGTGGGAAGGAACTTCTTACAAAGGTTAAGAAGAAGGAGGAACCGCTATTCATTGTGGTTAGGAAGCCTGAAATTGTTTTAACCAGTACGAGGGTAGATGATTTACTGGAAGAGGTTCAGAAACTATTGGAAGAGTTTGCTGACATAGTAGTGGACGAACTACCTCATTCGTTGCCACCGATCAGAAGTGTGAGTCATCATATTGATCTCATACCTGGAGCTAGTTTACCAAACAAAGCAACGTACAGATTGACGTTGCAGGAGAATGAAGAGGTCAAAAGACAGGTCCAGGATTTAATGGACAAGGGGTTGGTTAGAGAAAGCTTGAGTCTATGTGTTGTTTCGACAGTGCTCAGTCTGAACAATGACAGAGGTTGGAGGATGTGTACTAACTCAAGAGGAATTAATAAGATAACCATCAGGTATAGATTTCCATTGCCAAGAATGGATGATCTGATGGATTTCTTGAGTGGGGCCAAATTTTTTTCGAAGATTGATTTGAAAAGTGGATATCACCAAATTCGTATGAGAGAAGGTGATGAATGGAAGACAGCCTTCAAGACTAACGAAGGGTTGTATGAATGGCGTGTTATGTTGTTTTTCTTAACGAATGCGCCAAGTACCTTCATGAGATTGATGAATGAAGTCCTGAAAGATTTCATTGGAAAATTTGTCATTATGTATCTTGACGACATATTGATTTTCAGTTAAATAGAGGTAGAGCATTTGAAACATTTGGCCACAGTGATGAAGAGGCTACAGCAAGAGAAGTTGTTGATAAACATGAAGAAATCCTCATTCATGAAGACAGAACTCATTTATTTGGGGTTTGTTATTTCTACAGACAAGTTGAGGATGGATCTAGATAAAGTGGAGGTGATTAAGAATTGGCCATCGCCAAAGAGTACATTTGAAGTTCGAAGTTTTCACGGATTGGCTAGTTTCTACAGGAAGTTCATCAGGAATTTTAGTGGAATTAATGCACCGATGATGGACACAGTGAAGAAAAGACATAAATCTTTTCACTGGACAGAAGAGGTTGAGAAAAGTTTTAATTTGTTGAAGAAGAAAATCACAGAACAACCAATTTTGGTGTTGTTGGATTTCAAAAAGACATTTCAGGTAAAATGTGATGCAAGTGGATTTGCAATAGGGGCAGTCTTGAGCCAAGATGACAGGCCGATAGCATACTTCAGCGAGAAGCCGAATGAAGCGAAAGTGAAATACTCCAGGTATAACAAGGAGTTTTATGCTATTATTCATGCATTGAATAAGTGGAGACATTACTTAATCCCGAAGGAGTTTGTCTTATACAGTGACAATCATGCTTTGCAATTTGTGACTCAACAAGAGAAGTTGAATCAAAGAAATGTTAAATGGGTTGAATACATGCAGAACTTTACTTTTTTAATTAAGCATATTTATGGAACTGCTAACAAAGTTGTTGATGCTTTGAGCAAGAAATGTTTGTTGTTACAAGAGTTCATAGTCAAAACACTGGGTTTTGATGATCTTAGGGACATGTACAAAGATGATCCAGATTTTAAAGAGGCGTATGAAGTAGCTGAGAATCCAATTCTCAGGGACAGAATTCAATGGACAGAATACATGATCCATGAAGGATTAATGTTTAAGGGTAATCAACTTTGTATTCCAAAATGCTCCATGAGGGAGAATTTGTTGAAGGAGAAACATAGTGGAGGATTGGTCGGACATTTCGGTCATGACAAGACGTTCTCAAAGTTAAATGAATCATATTTTTGTCCAGGAATGAGAGCAGACATAAAAAAAATCATGGGCAGATGCAGAGTTTGTCAGCATTCAAAAGGGAAGAGGCAGAATGCAGGCTTTTATCAACCGTTACCCATACCTGACAGGCCATGGGATGCAATAAGCATGGACTTTATATTGGGGCTACACAAAGAGGATTTGACTCGATCTTTGTGGTGGTAGATAGATTTTCTAAAATGGCACATTTCATACCATGTCAGAAAACCAGTGATGCAACTCACATTGCGAATCTATTTTTCAAAGAAGTCATTCGACTTCATGGCTTACCAAGGAGCATAGTTTCGGATCGAGACACCAAGTTCGTGGGACACTTCTGGAGAACCTTATGGAAAAATCTAGGAATGAAATTTTCGTTCAGTTCAACTTATCATCCTCAGAAGGATGGACAGACAGAAGTTGTGAATAGAAGTTTGGGAGAATTGTTGAGGAGCTTGGTGAAAAAACACCACAGTCAGTGGGATAATATTCTGCCACAGGTGGAATTTGCTTATAATGATTCAATCAATAGAAGCACAGGGAAGATTCCATTCCATATTTTTTATGGGATGCAGCGAAGAGGAGTTTTGGAATTGAGAGATTCAGAACAGAATGCAACTAGGAGTGCTAGTGCAGAGGATTTCGCAGAGGCAATGAAGGAACTTCACAGCCAGGTGAACGAGCGATTGTAAAACTCGAGCCAAGAGTATAAGCACAAAGCAGATCAACATAGGAGACAACTTCAATTTGAGGTTGGTGATTTGATTCTGGCACATCTGAGAAAGGAAAGGTTCCCGAAGGGGACATATAACAAACTGAAGATAAAGAATATTGGACCATGTAAGGTCTTGAAGAAAATTGGGACAAATGCTTATGAGATTGAATTACCCGATGGGATCGGAATTTCTATGATATTCAATGTCTCAGATTTGTACCCTTACAAATCTGAAGAAGTAGGAACAAGTGATGAACAACCAGAGGTTCAGTGGTCAAAACAGATGCCAATTGCAGAGAAGCCACAGATGGAAAGCATACTGGATAAAAGAGTCAGCAAGAAGACCAGAAGAAAGGAATACTTTGAATACTTAGTCAAGTGGAAGGGACATCCAGTTGAATATGCCAGCTGGGAAAATGAAGCAGAGATTCAGAAGCACGGACAGACCGTGCAAGAGCTCATGGATAGGAGCCCATGAAAATTTTCAAGCGAGGGAGTATGATGCAGGAGCATCGCCAACGTCAAGCGAGCGTGGGGCAAGCGCCAACACATTTTGGCACATGATGAATTGTTTGAATGTTTTGAAGTTGGATGTGCCAAACGTAAATGAAACAATTAAGAAAGGGTGTACTTGTAGATTGTAATCAGACCTTGAGCGTCCCGCTCTCGTCTGAAGGACTAAGAGGCATTTATACTAGTACATGTAAGTAGGTAGCTTTGAATTCTTAGATTAGACAGTTTTAGGAACCGGAGGGAAAATGGATATAGAAACCCTCACTTGTATCATTGTAACATTAGCAACATAATCAATCAAGAGAGCATAGGAGAGCAGAAGAAGAGAGCTGTGTAGAGAAAAATAAAAAAACCATGTACAAAAGTTCTGGATTAATAAAAAGATATTTAGTTCAGACTCATGGTGTTCAATTGTTTTATGTGTTGTACATGTTGATTGATATGTGCTTGTCTACTCTTTGTTATGCATTTGCTTTGATGCGCGAATGTATGATTTCATGTTAAATGTCTGAAATATGAAGAGAGGGAGAGTAAAGGATGAGTTTCAATTGTTTCTCTGTCTGAGCAAGAGTTTTCCTGGAAGGAGTGCAACGAAATTGTCCACAAGGAGTGCATTGACAGAAGTCATAGTTGGTCTCTGCAAGATTAGGAGGGATAACATTGTTCTCATTCTTGCAAAAGTGCAAGTTAAGCACAAGAGCCGTGCAAGGTGTGCGCAGGCTGAGAAGAGTCTCAGAGTTTGCAACCTGAGGGAAATTGTTCAAGGACTATTGTCGCGGGGAGCGCACCGAGTCGAAGAGGTTCAAATACTTGGAAGTATTTGAAGAAGTGCCGCAAGGAGTGCACGCAAGAATTTTCCCCAAAGAACTTGAGGGTTTTTCAATCAATCTCAGGAAGGATAGGATCTTCGAAGCTGTCGAAGAAAATCTCAAGAGAGCTAGTGCCTTTAAGTATTGGAAGAAGGCGCAACAACATTGGTTTGTTGGTGGACAAGTTTCATGAAAGCATACTTGTTCATTTCATAGGAGTGTTAGGGAGGAATTGGACGATCGGAGTTCTCCGTGAAGAATTCACGAAGTCTCGAGGGCCATCAGATCTTATACAGGAGCAGGGAAGTTACGGTAAGCATTTTTCGAAGTGAAATCTCGAGAGAATCGGACCATAGGATCTGAACCAACAAGTGCCATTAGATCACCCATGTAAATCTCATTTCAAGGTTTCAAGAGTTGAAGGGTCAAAATCTTTGCATTAAGACTCGCGAGGTTGTGAGGTGCGAAGTCTCGAAATAGTGAGAGAATCGGAGTCGTCCGATTGGAAGGACATGTGTCACGAGATCCTCTCTATCGGGAATTTGGACATCGGGGTTCAAAAGAGGAAGTCCTTCGACTTCACGAGTGGTGAACTCACGAAGAGGATCAGGATCGTCCATCTGAGAGTGGACAGGTGGCATGCTCGCCAACACGGAGGTCAGACCTTCATTGACCAATTCGGGTTTTCGTGGATTGAAGAGTCGAAAGCTCAGCATCCGGATTCATGAAGTTGCGAAGTCCAAAACTCCAAAAAGGTGGGAATTTCCATCATGGGACTCGCGTTGACGACGTGTCAAAATTTTGGCATTTTGGCATATCGAAGGATAAGAGGTCGAGACTTTTGTCCCGAAAGTCCCGAAGTCGCGAGTGGCGAAGTCGCGAGAAAATCACAGTCATCCATCGAAGGAGAACAGGTGGTAGAGATCTAGGGATATCACGAACTCGGAGGTTCACAGGGTGAGAGCCCAAGAGTTGGGTGCTCCAAGTCACGAAGTCATGAAATCACGAGGAGCGAGGATAGCCATCGGATCCAGGTCACGAGAGGACCGTTGGATCAGGAACCCCATCACATTTCGTGCATTCGAGGGTTCAAAGGTTGAAAGGAGTTTTTTTCGACATCAGAAGTCACGAAGTGTCGAAGCTGGGCACGAGGGACACGTGGCAGAACCACGAAGTGGGCTTGGGAAGTAGATCAGTGGACACACATCACTTAGTGGAAGGGATCAACACTCCATTGACTCTCGCATATCGTAAATTCGTGAAGTAAGAGCACGAGGGCTCGATGTTGAGACTCGCAAAGTCGCGAGTAGCAAGAAGTGATAGCGCTTAGCCTAGCCGGTGGTCGCGCGAGGAAGGCACTGAGAAGAGAAGGAGCTATAACCATTTCATGATCTTGGGTATCGCGATATTGGAGAGCAAGATTCGGGAGTCATGACTCGCGAACTTGCGAGATTGCAAGCTATGAAAAAGGACCTGTGGATCGATTTGAAAGGAGGTTCCAACAGGGAATCCGAAAGAGCCAATCCAACTTGAAAAGGTTAAAGAATGATCCTATGAGTGGATATCGACCCGAGGGCCGATAAGTCTGCGTCACAAGCACTTTGACTTCTTTGACCTTTTGGGACTTCAAGCCAACATATGAGGGTCATCCAACTTCATAAGGCCATAAATCTCAAAACGTGAGGAGTTATGTGATTTTCCACATACCACTAGAAATGGATTGACAAGCACTATCCATCTAGGATAGTTTCATTGACAAATTCATTGATACTCATCTCATTATTCCACAATTAATCATGGGTTCTCTAACCATACTACTAGGATAACTCAACTACAAAGTGTCTTCTTGTGAGGGATTTCACCATAAGGGGACCACTTTTGAGTTCACCGCAAAGTGTCTTCCTATGAGGGATTTCACCATAAGGGGACCACCTTGGATTTCATCCATTTGTACAACCATGACCTTCAGAGTTCACCGCAAAGCGTCTTCCCGTGAGGGCTTTCACCATAAGGGGACCACTTTGGATTTCATCCATTTGTACAACCATGACAAGACAATAATGAGTCATCTTTACATCAATCCAACTACAACTCACTGATCCATATTCATCTATGCATACGACTATGACTCCTCTTGACACCAATCCATTGACATCAAGGTCAATACATGATCCATCAATCACTATATCAATATACTATGACAATACATTGTTCCTTTGGAATCAGTCCTTTGACATAAATCCTTTGGAATCAATGACAACATGATCCAATAATACATTCTCCTATATTTTAGGGGAGAATATTCCATCTGGAGAATATTCTCTTCGTTGACACTTCAGTTTGACTAGTTGAGTTGAGTCTAGATGTTGCATTGGTTTTGACACCATGCAACATTGGGATCATCACCATGATAATGTGCATTAGCCTTGGATTCATCACCAAACTGGCGCATTACCCTTCATTCCTTGATATACTCCTCCCTACACTCTATTTTAGTCAATTAACTAAAGACTAGTTGACTAGTTAACTCAGTTAGGTGGCAGTTCACTCCCGTAACTACCTGAGAGACTAGACTAGGTGGAAGTTCACTCTCGTACCTTCCTACGAGACTAGAGTAGGTGGAATTTCACTCTCGTAACTGTTGGTGTGTGTCCAGATCACTCTATACCACCACTATGGTGCATTAGTTACTCATGTATCCTATATCTATTGTAAATTATTCACTCTTTGTGTAGCGTTCCCCCGGCCACCCGTAGGTCGGGGGACGCCACTCCAGAGAAACCTCTCATGCTTTGACACCAGTCGGTAACATCCCCAGCTTATATAGGCCTGACCATTCTACTCTAGGGAATTATTTCATTCCCTTACTGTGGAACATACGGTAACATACCCAATAGTCAACTGAGCTATACCACATAAATTTATTCTTTAAACTGTATGCAACTAAAACATATACATACAGCACTCTTGCGGAATATTTACATATAAACATAAACAAACCATTACATTTTGTAATCTACGAATTTATATTGAAATAACAATAACCACAGATATGCATCATATACAGGGAATTACCCATAAACATACTGGCAATTATAATCACATATATGATAAATCGTAACCTAGGCATGTAATTAACAAAGCAACATATCATTTTATCATACGATTGGTACTTATCTTAGAAATATTTTTACCAACTGCGTACGGACCATCCATGAACCTCCCAGCCTTAAACTACATTGTTCATCACTCTCAACAGTGAGTCACCCTCAAGCTGGGACTGAAATCCACCCAGGGAAAAGGGTTCCTAACCAGGCTAAGGCTCATGGAAAATAGGAAAGACTCCATCTCAGGTGCTCACTCAACTAACAGTCTACAACCTCTCATTCCCCACATGCCTATCCCACCCAAGGAAGTGTTCCCCTTATCTGCTCAACAATCCCTCAGCTGCCACAATTCCCTTCCAAGGCTTCAGCAACAGGCCAGACCGGAAGTCTCAGAGAGTTGTAGCTGCAATTTATCACCTTCAGGAATCAATTCTCATGCTTGGAGAATTGCTCATGGGCCTGAAAACACGCTTCTTCAATTCCTCTCCAAGATAACTAGGTACACCAACCAGAAATGGTTATGGGAATAGGCTCAGAAATGGTGAAATGGTTGTCTCAAGGATAACGGAAATGCATGAGTGAAAATGGTTATGGAATCATTGACTGGATAACTGAGTGTGGAAAGGAATCACTGTGAAACTCCTCGTGAAAGTGATGGTGAGAATGATGGTCAAGATGTTGGTAAGAAAATCCCATGAAAAGTGACCAAATGAGGTAAGTCCCCCATGATACGAATGCATGTCCCCAACTTGACACTTGTCATATTGGAAGTTAGTTTGGTCCACTTGTCCCCAAATTTAGAACTTATGATAAAATAATTATCCCAACTTTACACTTTAGGAAATATTAATATAATATTCCCTTGAATTTTGGCCCTCCCTTTCCCTAACTGGTGAAGTTCAGTCCCCCATCTCTTTTATTGTGGTTGGTCTATGCACAAAGATGTATTTTATATTAATCATGAGTCATGTACAAGGTAGGCGCATTGGCCTTTGACATCTAGGCATTCCAGCCTAATACCAAAACATAAGCATCCCAGCTTATAATAACCGGCTCACCAGCCTATAACACATATCATATACTTGAGGCCCGTTGTCCTCCATACTGCGCGCACCTTAGTTACTGTGCGCGGTATCCAGGAATGTGCATACTACATCATTTTACTGCGTAGTTCATGCATGCACTATGCCACATGACGTGCATTACCGAATGATGTCAAAACAGCTCACTAGCTTAAGTACATTTATATTACATTTACAATTGGGTTCGGCCGAGGGATATTAAACTTTGAGTGTGGAATACGGTTAATGATAATTCTTCCATTCTTTCTCTCTTGCTTATTCTTTCTCAATTTCTCTCTGCAAATGTGTGTGGTATTTTCTAGCTAGATTTATTATGTGTAGTTTCAACAAATTTACATGGTATCAGAGCCAATGGACTACTAAGCAAAAGCTACACCAATGTTTTTGCAGGTACAAAAGATTGAAGACAATGGAAAGATGGATTTCCCAAGAGAATTCATTCTTACACCTTACAATTACTTTGCATGGAAGGAGAAAATAGTCATACATCTCCGAAACAGAGGATTGTATAGGTTAACCTTCAATATAGACACAGAACCGACATCAGTCATAGAAAAATCCAAGTATCTAAATCGAATGGATGAAGTATTCAGAACGATTTGCAGTCTTATTTCTCCCAATCTCCTTTTTCACATATCTTGCTGTAAAACCCCCAATGAAGCCTAGACCACCTTGAAAGGGATCTTTGGAAAACATGATGAGATGAGGGGACACATGTTGGAAGTGGAATTGCTCACATTGGATCCAAAAATATTCGACAATATCCAATATTTATTTACAAAATTCAAGGATTTATCGTCACAACTCAAAGCTTGCGGGGTTGATAAATATAAGGAGGAGAAACAAATGGTTCTCACCATTCTCTCCAAACTTGGTCCTGAATTATCTATGTTCATATCAATAGTCCATTCATTCAAATTCACCTCTGGATCCACCTGGAAGATGCCTTCTCTTGAGGACTTTATCGAATCCCTGACACAAGAGAAAACCAAGCTCATCAACATGGAAAAAATCAAAGGCCCAAAGGTGCATGCACTTACTGTGCAAGATGGCAGCCATCAATATCAGAAATCTAAAGATAAATACAAAAGGAAATCTCGTGCACATACAAAGAAGGAAGGTTACTCAAAACCCTTCACCGATGCCTCCGGATCCAAAGGTGGAAAGGGAAGAAAAGGGGAGAAATGCATGTACTTCCATAAAGGATTCCATCTAGAATCTACATGCATTCAGAAACAAATATATCTAATGACTCAAATACTTCAAAAAAACAACCTTGGAGATCACATCCCCGAAGGTGCCAAGAAGAAGAAACAGAAAATCAGAATCCCAAGAAAGGCAATTCTAGCCATGCCTTGATTACCATCAACTCCTCTCCTAATGCTTGGATCATAGATTCAAGAGAATCACATCACATGGTTGCCAAAAAAGCAGTGTATTATTCATTGGATGCATGCAAAGGTCCTCCTATTCTAATGGGGGACAACTCTCTAGTCGAGGTCACCGGCAAAGGAAGGATTGAACTCGCCAACGGAAGCTTCGAGAATGTGTTGCATGTTCCCAAAATTTTCGCCAATATTCTCTTTATGTATTAGTTGATGAATTACAGCATCGAAAAGAAAGTCATATTCACACCAAATGCAATGGAAATCTATGACATGCGAACCAATTCCATGGTTTCTACCGATGAGGTAAATTATCAATCTAGATTTATACATTTTCTGAATTTATTGAACCAGATTATGCTTTATTTCTTACCCATGCTGATGAAAGTAGTAGGCATCAAAGGTTAGGAAATTTGAATTTTAGACATATGCAACATCTTACCAAGAAAATATTGGTTGATGGTCTACCAGACATCCATTTCTCCAAAGGAATCTGTGAGGGATGTGTTCTTGGAAAACACCCTCAAGAGAAATTTGACAAAGGAAAGACTCACAAAGCTTTTGCTCCTTTAGATATGATCCATAGTGACCTGAAGGGTCCTTTTCCACATCCATCAATCAAAAAAACGAGATTTGTTCTCATTTTTTTTTATGATTTCTCACGTTTCACATGGATTTAATTTCTCAGGAAAAAATCTTAGGTCTTTCAACACCTCAAAGATTTCAAATCCCTGGTTGAGACACAGTCAAGAAAGAAAACAAAAGTCCTCTGAATTGATAACGGGGGAGATTATTTCAATCATAAGATCTGGAAACTTTGTCATGAGGTAGGGATTCAGTTGCAGCACACAGTTCCCTATACTTCACAGCAAAACAGACTTGTTGAGTAGGAAAACATATCTCTAAAAGACATGGACATTTGGAAAAAAAATTATGTTATTGCGCAACAATATTCCATCTATTCCCAAATTATAATTATCCACCTTTTGCGGCATCTTACCCTGTTGTAGCATTGCTACCAATTCTCTATATTGTGGATCTGCATTTGTAGCCTCCATAATTTTTATTTTAATATTTGTTTGATACATGCTAATAGTTGTAGCATGTAATTCATGCACCCTCATGTTGAGTGCATTAGCCACTTTATTCTCTTTCCCCTTGATATGCTTTATATCAAAGTCATATTCGCTTAGAAATTCTAACCATCTACTTTGCCTAGCATTTAGATTTAGCTGATCAAATAAATATTTCAGACCATTTTGGTCTATTCTTATCTCAAACCTCTTTCCCAGGAGGTAGTGTCTCCATTTCCTCAAGACATGCACTATGGTTGCCAGCTCCAAATCATGAGTGGCATAGTTTCTTTCATGATCCTTCAACTTCCTTGATTCATAACATATGAGAAACCCATTTTGACTGAGGACTCCACCAAGTCCTTCATTACATGCATCAGTGCATACAATGAAGTCTTCTTTTGGGTCTGCGATCCTTAATATTGGAGCACTTGTCAATAATTGTTTCAAGTGTTGGAAACTCTTCTCGCAATATAGTGTCCACTGGAACTTCACTCCCTTTCTTTGCAAAGAAGTGATTGGGTGTGAAATCCTTGAGAATCCTTCAATAAATATTTTGTAGTAGCCTGCAAGACCCATGAATGATCTCACCTCTGTCACATTCTTCGGTGCTGACCATTCTCTAATGGCCTCTATCTTCTCAGGATCCACTACTATCCCATCCTTTGAAATGATATGCCCCAAATAATGAATCTGTTTCTGATCAAATGAACACTTGCTCAATTTGGCATACAACTGATGTTCCCTTAATACTTGCAACACCATCCTCAAATGATTTTCATGCTATTCCTCTGACTTGGAATATATAAGAATGTTATCCAAAAAGACAATGACAAACTTGTCCAAATACTCTCAGAAAACACCATTCATTAAGCACATGAAAAAAGTTGGTGCATTTGAAAACCCAAATGACACCACTGTGAACTCATAATGATCATACCTTGTCCTGAAGGTGGTCTTGCTAATATCTTCTTCATTAATCCTTACCTGATGGTATCTTGGTCTGAGATCTATCTTTGAAAATATCTTTGCATCCTTCAATTGATCAAAAAGGTCAGCAATCCTTGGCAAAGGATACTTGTTCTTAACAGACACTTTATTCAATTGTCTGAAGTCAATGCACAATCTTAGTGTTCAATATTTCTTTCTCACAAACAAGACTGGGGAACCCCAAGCTGACACGCCTGGGCATATATACCCCTTCTTCAGAAGTTCTTCAAGCTGCATTTGCAACTCCTTTAATTCTGGTGTACTCATTCTGTAAGGAGTCTTTGATACTGGTGTTGCTCCTGGCATTAAATTTATAGAGAAATCAATGTCTCTCCTTGGGGGTAGTTCGGATACCTCCTTGAACACATCTTCAAAATCTTCCAGGACTGCATAATCTTCCAAATTTTCCACCTTATCTCTAGGTGTCTCTGCCAAATGAGCTGCAATTATTTGGCATCCTTTTCTGTAACATCTCTTCAGCTGCAATGCTGAAATTTATCTAATGACTATTTCCCTGGGAATTCCCTGTACTTTCCTTAGTTTCCCTTTCTCATCTAGGCAATTAAATGCTTTTTTGTGACAGTCTAAGAGAGTGTGATTTTGTTCCAACCAATCCATCCCAATTAGACAGTCATAGGAACCTAAAGGAAAGATGTTTAAATCTAACTTGGTGTTCATCCCATTCATGTCTATGAGGCATGACTTAACCATCTCATTAACTTTTCTTCTGGCTGTTGTAGCCAATTGCACCAACCATGATTTCCCATGCTTGCTTCTTGGCAATTACAAACATTCCACCATCTTAGGGTCTATATAACTATGACTAGCTCATGAATCAATTAAAATAGCAATGGTTTGGTTGTTGATCATACCTTCCACTTCAATCATGTGGGATTGGTACTCTACTTTCTTGTTGTCCAAGGCTGCAAATCCTTGGCACATATCTGCCCATGTCCTCCACTGTTTCATCTTACTGTACATTGTGAACAACCCTACCTTTTTCATCTCTGTGGGGACAATGTTTGAACCTATGGTCCCCTTTACAACCCCAACATTGCATAGGTGGATGCCTTGGCCCTTGACTCCCTATGTCAATCGTTTTGGGTTCTTTAGGCATTTTATATCCTTGTGGATTATTTCTGAAGAATGGTGGCTTATCTCAATTCTTCCTCTGATCCATCTTGAATTTCTTATTGTCTTCCCAAGCCTTTTGGAAAGCTAGCCTTGCTTTTTGTTGATCATATAGGCATTTAGCTCACCTTATGGTCTCTTCTAATGTCTTGGGATCATCATATTGTATTTTGTCACTGATGAACGATGGAAATACACTTAAATACCTTTGAATTTTGACTGTCTCATCCTTGATGAAAGAGACATACTTCAGCAATTCCAGAAACCTTGTCTCATATGCATCTATGGTCATACTTCCAAGCTTGAGTTCAAATAACTCTTTCATTTTCTTGTCATAGTATCTCTTAGTCAAGTACTTCTTCTCAAAATACTTCTTGAATTCCCTCCAAGCAACACTTTTCTCTACAATGCGTTGCTCCTGCACAAGTTGATCCCACCACATGGAGGCCTTTCCTTTGAGTTGATAGATAGTGATTCTACCTTCTGCATGAGAAGAATAACTATGCAATTGAAAATACTTTCTCATGCCCAACAACCATGTTTCTGCATCTTCATCCTTCTTGTGCTCACCATCAAATGTAGGAGGTTTGATTTTGTTCATTTCTCCTCACAACTCATCCACCCCAGATCTCTTATACCTTCTGACAGGAGATAGACTTGAGTTGTTGCCTACTCTCTTATTGGAATGCCTTTGGGAATGATGGTGATGTCTACTAGCACTTTTTTCTTTTCTTTTCTCCTCTGAAGGCTTGTGACTCCCAGATTTACTTGAGCCACTCTCCTTAACCAATTTCTTTTATATTTTGTTCAAGCCCTCCAATAAATTCATGTTGAAGTCATCTTGTTGCTCTTTATCTTTTATAAGACTTTCATTATCATCTTTATGGCTTTGGACATCCTTCTGCAAATTCTTAATGGTCTCAGCCATATTTATATTTTCATTCCTTTCTTCTCCATGTCCGTTGGAGTTCATTCCTTCAATGCCCAAATGGACATCCACCCTTCTGCTCTCATCTTGATGACTATAATTCCCCTGTGATTCTTCCATTCTTATGGACTCTGCACTGGTCTAAACTGATCTAGTTGTTGTTAATTCTGCAAAACGTGCATCCATCGAAACTTATCAGGCTAACAATTCAACAATTCATGAGAATATGAACCATTTTGGTTCATTATACACATCAGAATTATCTCTCCCAATTTCCTGGTGTTATCACTATGACAATTCTAGATAAGACCCAAGTCTCGAAAACATAGACACGTAGTGCCTTCAGAGATACACTTGTGAAAGAAGGTGGTTTCCGAAACCACTTTCGCTAAGACGTGGTATCACGTGTCTCAACATGTCAAATCCACCACTCGTGGAGTGGGTGACGGCTAGTCAGATCACCCTACTTCACTCGTTCGGTACTTCGCAGTCATGTGACATCAGCTGAATGCCGCCATGTAATGAACTCAAAATATAATCATTTGAAATGGATTAGCCGAGCATGGAAACCCAACGCTCTTGTACGTAATCCGTCTGTGCTTCATAAATGGAATTCTATAATTACTAATCCTCAAGTATGAAGGTATATACGTATCCATAATTGAATTAATCTCCAAACCGCTCGACTTTCTTCTCTCTGTAAAAGCATTTCGGTATCCACAACCTGAGATACATGGACAAGGCTAAATCGAGTGAGATTGGTTGTTCGAGAAACATGCTAGAATTTCCTGCGAATAAGGAAGAAAGGGTCCTTGCGCACATTCTAGCAACTAAGTTCCACACAGGGTTGGTTATAGACTCGTGGTTGGAAGTCGAGCTAAATCCCACTATGAAGGATTTAGTCATCAACAGGCTAGCTGCTAAGAAGAAAAGGAGCAAGCAGCAGAAGAAGGAGGAATCCACGGCTGAGGTGGTTGAAAGTGTCAGAGAGAATCAACCGGTCTGGTTAGATTCTTTAAAGGAGGAGATTGCTAAGCTGAAGTGAGTATTCAAATAAGATTAAGCATATTTCAGCGAATTTTTGAATAGTTGGTAGCGGAGATAAGGAGCACCAGAGATGATAGGCATGTTCTTAAACGACCCTTTTTACAACAGGATAACTGTTGTCATTCCCCTATTGTAATTTTGTGATTAATACAATTATATAAATACAGAAACGAATTTTAGACTGTTTTATTACAAAATTCTATCTGGTGGTATTATGAATCTTGTTTTATTTTATAATAAGTTTTTCTTGTAAGCTTATATTTCATTTTCATCTGTCTGAATCAGAGGAAATAAAACTCGAAATTCTTTTTAATTAATTCTTCGATGTGGTTGTGTTTCTTTTTCTTCTATTATTATGCAAATTAAACTCAGACTCATCGCCTTCCAAGCAACTTCGCGCACACTAAACTTTGACATGTTCATTTATATTTATCGTGCATAGCAATATCACAAGGTAAAATGTTTTCCCACGCACCTATATCTACTGTACATTTCTTCTTTGTCGCGTCGACAACTTGCGCGCACTACTTTTTGCGTTGTGCACCAATATCCACTGCGCATAGTTTTGGTACCGCGCACCAATATTCTACATGCATTTCTCCCTATGCATTGCACCATGTCAAAGTTCAACATATTCCATCGTGCACAATTTTCTGTGCACACCATTGAACACACTATCGCGAGACAACTTATAGTCATACTTATGCATGTACCAACAAGACTCCTCTTTGTTAAGCAATACTTGCACACCCCATGTGCACATTACTATGTGTGTGCTCATCATGCAAGGCTAAATTCAATGCGTGCATTCGCACATAATAATCTTCCGTGCGGTGCCACAATTTACCGCACACACTGGCACACCAACGTTTTCCTACATGGTGCCAAAATTTACCGAGTGCGCTAGCACGCCAACCTTTTCCATGGACACTCTGTGACTCGAATTTCGATCACTTTGAAGTTACTCTTCTATAAATATTTGCTTCAATTGAACCCCTCTGGCCCATCCAAGCTCAGTGTTGAACTGAAGCTCCGATACCAATTTTTAACATTACCCCGGCCACCCACAGGCTGAAGGAAGCCACTCTAGAGCAACCTCTCATGCTCTGACACCAGTCGGTAACATCCCTAGCTTATACAAGCCATACCATGCTACTCTAGGGAACACTTCCATTCCCTTACTGTGGAACATACGTTAACATACCCAGTAGTCAACCGAGCTATACCACATAAATTTATTCTTTAAACTGTATGCAACTAAAACATATACATATATCACTCTTGCAGAAGCTTTACATATAAACATAAACAAACCATTAAATTCTATAATATACGACTTGATATTGAAATAACAGTAACCACATATATGCAGCATATATAGGGAATTACCCATAAACATACATGAAATTATAATCACATATATGATAAACTGTAACCTAGGCATGTAATTAACAAAGCAGCATATCATTTTATCATATGATTGGTACTTATCTTGGAAATATTGTCACCAACTACGTACAGACCATCCACAAACCTCCCAGCCTTAGACTACATTGTTCATCACTCTCAATAGTGAGTCACCCCCGAGCTGGGACTGAACTCCACCCAGGGAAAAGGGTTCCTAACTAGGCTAAGGCTCGTGGACAATAGGAAAGACTCTGTCTCAGGTGCTCACTCAACTAACATCCTATAGCCTCTCATTCCCCACATGCATGTCCCACCCAAAGAAGTGTTCCCCTTCTCTTCTCAACAGTCTCTCAGCTGCACCACTTCCCTTCCAGGGATTCAGCAACAGGCTGGACCGGAAGTCTCAAAGAATTATAGCTGCAATTTAGCACCTTCAGGAATCAATCCCCAACAATTCTCATGCTTGGAGAATTTCTCACGGGCCTGACAACCCACTTCTTCAATCCCACTCCAAGCTAACCAAGTACACCAACCGAAAATGGTTATGGGAACAAGCTCGGAAATGGTGAAATGGTTGTCTCAAGGATAACAAAAATGCGTGAGTGAAAATGGTCATGGAATCATGGACTGGATAACTGAGTGTGGAAAGGAATCACTGTGAAAATCCTTGTGAAAGTGATGGTGAGAATGATGGTCAAGCTGTTGGTAAGAAAATCCCGTGAAAAGTGACCAAATGAGCTAAGTCCCCCACGATATGAATGCATGTCCCCAAATTGACACTTGTCATATTGGAAGTTACTTTGGTCCACTTTTCCCCAACTTTAGAACTTAGGATAAAATAATTATCCCAACTTTACACTTTAGGAAATATTAATATAATATTCCCTTGACTTTTGGCCCTCCCCTTCCCTAACTAGTGAAGTTCATTCCCCCATCTCTTTTATCGTGGTTGGTCTGCGCGCAGTGATGTATTTTATATTAATCGTGAGTCATGCAAGGTAGGCGCATTGGCCTTTGACATCTAGGCATTCCGACCTAATACCAAAACATAAGCATCCCAGCTTATAATAACCGGCTCACCATCCTATAACACATATCATATACACGAGGCTCATTGCCCTCCATATTGTGTGCACCTTAGTTACTACGCGTGGTATCCAGGAATGTGCATACTACATCATTTTACTGCATAGTTCATGCGCACTATGCCACATGATGTGCATTACTGAATGATGTCAAAACAACTCACCAACTTAAGTACATTTATATTACATTTACAATTGGGTTCGGCCAAGGGATATTACACTTTGAGTGTGGAATGCGGTTAATGATAATTCTTCCATTCTTTCTCTCTTGCTTCTTCTTTCTCAATTTATCTCTGCAAATGTGTGTGTTATTTTCTAGCTAGATCTATTATGTGCAGTTTCAAAAAATTTACATGTTATCAGAGCCGATGGACTGCTAAGCAAAAGCTACACAAATTTTTTTGCAGGTACAAAATATTGAAGACAGCGGAAAGATGGATTTCCCAAGAGAATTCATTCTTACACCTTACAATTACTTTGCATGGAAGGAGAAAATAGTCGTACATCTCTGAACCAAAGGATTGTACAGGTTAACCTTGAATATAGACACAGAACCGACATCATTCATAGAAAAATCCAAGTATCTAAATCGAATGGATGAAGTATTTGGAATGATTTGCAATCTTATTTCTCCCAATCTCCTTTTTCACATATCTTCCTATAAAATCCCCAATGAAGCCTGGACCACCTTGAAATGGATCTTTGGAAAACATGATGAGATGAGGGGACAAATGCTGGAGGTGGAATTTCTCACATTGGATCCAAAAATCTTCGACAATATCCAATATTTATTTACAAATTTCAAGGATTTATTATCACAACTCAAAGCTTGCAGGGTTGATAAATATAAGGAGGAGAAACAAATGGTTCTCACCATTCTCTCCAAACTTGGTCCTGAATTATCTGTGTTTGTATCAACATTCCATTCAGTCAAATTTTCCTCTGGATCCACCTGGAAGATGCCTTCTCTTGAGGACTTTATTGAATCCCTGACACAAGAGAAAACCAAGCTCATCAACATGGGAAAAATCAAAGGCCCAAAGGTGCATGCACTTACTGTGCAAGATGGAATCCATCAATATCATAAATCTAAAGATAAATACAAAAGGAAATCTCATGCACATCCAAAGAAGGAAGGGTACTCAAAACCCTTCACCGATGCCTCCAGATCCAAAGGTGAAAAGGGGAGAAATGCACGTACTTCCATAAACGATTCCATCTGGAACCCACATGCATGCAGAAAAAAATATATCTAATGACTCAAATAATTCATAAAAACAACCTTGGAGATCGCATCCCTGAAGGTGCCAAGAAGAAGAACCAAAAGATCAGAATCCCAAGAAAGGCAATTCTAGCCATGTCTTGATTGCCATCAACTCCTCTCCCGATGCTTGGATCATAGATTCAGGAGCATCACATCACATGGTTGCCACAAAAGCACTATATTCTTCATTGGATTCATGCAAAGGTCCTCCTATTCTAATGGGGGACAACTCTCCAGTCGAGGTCACCAGCAAAGGAAGGATTGAACTCACCAACGGAAGCTTCGAGAATGTGTTGCACGTTCCCAAACTTTCCGTCAATATTCTCTTTGTGTATTAGTTGATAAATTCTGGCACCGGAAAGAAAATCATATTCACACCAAATGCAATGGAAATCTATGACATGTGAACCAATTCTAGGGTTTCTACCGGTGAGGTAAATTATCAATCTAGATTTATACATTTTCTGAATTTATTGAACCAGATTATGCTTTATTGCTTACCCATGCTGATGAAAGTAGTAGGATATGGAATGAAAGGTTAGGACATTTGAATTTCATATATATGTAACATATTACCAAGAAAATATTGGTTGATGGTCTACCATACATCCATTTCTCCAAAGGAATCTGTGAGGGATGTGTTCTTGGAAAACGCCCTCAAGAGAAATTTGACAAAGGAAATACTCACAACGATTTCACTCCTTTAGATCTGATCCATAGTGACCTCAAGGGTCCTTTTCCACATCCATCAATCAGCAAAGTGAGTTTTTTTCTCATTTTTTTTTATGATTTCTCACGTTTCACATGGATTTAATTTCTCAGGCAAAAATTTGAGGTCTTTCAACACCTTAAAGATTTCAAATCCCTAGTTGAGAAACAGTCAGGAAAGAAAATAAAAGTCCTCTAAATTGATAACGGGGGAGAGTATTTCAATCATGATATCTGGAAACTTTGTAATGAGGCAGGGATTCAGTTGCAACACACAGTTCCCTATACTTCGCAGCAAAACAGACTTGTTGAGCGGGAAAACAGATCTCTAAAAGACATGGCATGTTGCATGCTACATGAAAAGTCACTACCATAGATACTATGGGCCAAATAATTTAATTATGAAACATACATCCAAAACATATCTCCCCATATATTTTTCAAGGATAAGACCCCCTATCAGGCTTGGAGCTGCCTCAAACCAAAAGTGACCCACTTTTGTATTTTTGGTTCACGTGCATGGGCTCAAATTCCCTCTGAAAAGAGGAAGGCACTTGATCCACTGAGCACTGAGTGTGTTTTTGTTGGATAGGACGGTGTGAAGGGATACAAACTTATTGATCTTTCCTCAAACCATCTCATCATTGAGTGAAGTGTCTAATTCGAGGAAAGTGTCTTGCATGTACCTCAGTAGTCACATGCATACACCTTCATTCTTCCACCTATCCGAGATGATGAGCATGCACATGTCAACTCTTTTTCATACAAGAGTTCTGATTCAGAGTACTCGAATGATCTAGACATAGAGTCAGTATAGTCAGATGCAGAGTCAAAGCATCCAGATGCAGATGCAGAGCCAGAGAAGAGGCCCAAGTGGGCATAGACTACTCTTCAAGATGCAGGGGATCTTGTTGGTGATCCAATCGATACTAGGAGGACTTGATCTAATTTCAAGGAGCCTCCTATTGCACTCACTACCACTGAACCATTTCCCTTCAGGCATATTTTCTTGGTTCAGTCTTCAGATCCACAATCTTATGGTGAGGCTACTAGAAATCCATTTTGATAATACGCCATGCAGGAGGAGTACAACTCTCGAGAACCAAACTTGGGATCTGGTTCCCATTCCTTCTAGAAGGAAACTTGTCAGATGCAGATGGGTCTGTAGAACCAAGAGCATAGTGGATGGTCATATTAGCATATACAAATCCAGGATTGTTGCCAAAGGCTTTTAGCATGTGCATGGCATTGACTATGATGAGACCTTCACCCCAGTAGCGAAGATGGATTCCATACATTTGGCACTTTCCATTGTGGCGGCCAACTGATGGGAAGTCCATCATATGGATGTGAAGAATTCATTTCTTCACGGTGATCTCTATCATAGATGATTTTAGGGGCTAAATTTCACAAATGGGCTAATTTTCCATGGTTTTTCCCAGAAAAAGATTCGCTAATTTCCATTTTTTCTAAAAATGAATTGCCCAAATTCCATAGAATAAAATTATTTTACCTTAAAAATCACCAAAATTTTATAGAAACTATATAAAATCCTTATAAATTTGAATATTTTTACAAAACTATCGCTAAACATTTTACATTTTTCATATTAAGAACTAGTAACATTAGCCCATGTTTCTACATTTTAATATAAATTTCCATCCTTAAAATCATCATTGATCTCTATGAGGAGATCTATATGGAGAAGCCCTAGGGATTTATGCAGGATTCATCTTTGGTCTGTCGACTGAAGAAATCTCTTTATGGACTCAAGTAGGCTTTGAGGGCATGGTATGCCAAGATGGAATCCTACCTGTTGTCACAAAACTTTGTACATTGTAAATCAGACCTGAATGTCTACATGCTTAGGACGATTGATTCACTTCTACTCTTATTTATGTATGTGTATGATTTATTTATCATTGGTTTCTCAACTTCAGCGATTGTTGCAGTCAAGAGGATTCTACATTATAGGTTTTTGATGATGGACATGGTTTTTCTACACTTATTCCTTGGACTCGAGATCAGTCAGGATGCATCAGGCGTCAAACTGTCTCATGCCAAGTATGCACGAGATTTTCTTGAGAAATTTCACATGACATATTGCAAGTATGCTCCAACTCCTTTCCTATTAGGAGACAAACTTGAGGATGGCAAGGACACTCCATTGGTTGACATCACACTTTACAGACAATTAGTGGGGATCTTGTTGTATCTCACACACTCCAGACCATACCTCTCCTATGCAGTTGGTGCAGTTTCCAAGTTCCCATAATAGCTGCATGAGATACATTGGAAGGTTGCAAAGTGTATCCTTCGATACGTACAAGGAACCATCACATTTGGGATTCATTAAGAAGAAGACTCTACATTAGATCTCATCGGGTTTATTGATTTTGGCTGGGTTGGCGATAGCACTGATCGCAAGTCCACATCATCTTACTCACTCAGTCTTGGTTCCAAGCCTATCTGTTGGTCGAGTAAGAAGCAGGTTGTTATTTATCTTTCTTCAATCCAGATAGAGTACATATGGGTAGTTAACATAACCATTTAGGCTATGTGTCTAAATCATTTTCTCACTGAGCTGGGAATTCAGTTTCATTGGTCGATCGTCATTTGGTGCAACAACTAGAACACTCTGAAGTTATACAGAGATCCAGCTCAAAGGTAGCGGATGAAGCACATAGATATCCACATGCACTACATATGGGACTTATTACATGAGGGGATCATTGACCTACATTTCTATCCTTCAATAGAACAGACGATAGACATCTTCACCAAGACCTTCATTGAGCAGAAGTTTCATTCTCTGTGAAGTCGTCTTGGAGTGAAGGACAAGTGTTAGAGAAAGATTTGCCTCACCCTATGAAATCTTGAAGATAGGGCCTTATTCCATTTCCCTATGCAGACTTATCTTCCCTGTCACTAAAATCTAGAGACAAAAATATAATTTTTTCCACTTGTACGCATCTTGCACCCTATACAGCAAGCGTATACGCAGGCTTCTCTACTACAGCCCCCGTACATCAGGATTTGTGCCATGAAATCAAAATTAAATGTTGGGTTTCCATGTCACGACAAAAGATCTTTGATCCTTGGCCTTCCATATACTAGAAATTTTCTGACTCATCCCTTCAGTTGCATCTTGAAGGCTATAAAGAAGCCAATTCCGAGTTGTGGAAAAGAAGGAAAGAATTCAACTTTGAGAGCAAAGTTACTCTGGAGAAATTATTTACTTCATATTGAGTATGCATCCCTTTGTCCTTTAAGTATGAACATAGTGTTCATCCCCCAAGCTCTTCCCTTATTTGATGGATAACACCATTATATCCCTTATATGATCTTGCTTTTGGTGGAGGATTGAAGTGGTGTAGGCCCAGTTGGAAGGAACTCGGTTTCTCGGTTCCGAACAGTGCTGACATGGAAGTTTGTAATATTTTCACTTATGTTGATCATTTATTAATAGAAATACTATCTTCCTATCCAACTGATGTCTTGCAAATATATGAATTATTATCCATGGGTGTATTTGTTATGTATATTGATGGATTGTGCTATCTAATGTGCTGACCTTTTATATTGCCACCATATGCTTGTTTTTCTTGTTTGTTGAGAACTTGTTGCAGGTATATAACTTTGGGTCAAAGTGCTCAACGATGGGCATCATCAAACATCTAGATGAGGTAGGCATCTTTCCTATCTTTCTTGCACGTTGATTTATATAGAATATTGTTGGAATAGAGTTGATTTTTGTAGTCATTTTTGTCTATTATGGTTCACCCTAGCCATAGAGAGATTTTCCTCGTAACAACAAGTTGCCTAACAAATATCAGTTCTTCTTTTTACATACATTGTACCTTGATGGGGGGGTTCCCATGAGTTTTTCCCTTTTTCCTCACTTTATTTCAGTTTATCTTTTGTATTTGGGTACCTAATATGGCCTCGTTGTCGTGACCCATTCTTTATTTTCACCGTAGTGATGTTCAGGGGCGGTGTTGGAGTTACTTCACACACACCTAGGATTTATTTTTCCTAAGTCTTTTCCTTGTTTATTAGTCATTATTAGTCATTATCCAGTCTCCTCTATTTTAGGAGAGAATATTCCATCTAGAGAATATTCTCTTTAGATGACACTTCAGTTTGACTAGTTGAGTTGAGTCTAGATGTTGCATTGGTTTTGTCACCATGAAACATTGGGATCGTCACCATGATAATGTGCATTAGCCTTGGTTTCATCACTAGAATGGTGCATTACCCTTGATTCCTTGATCTTCTCCTCACTACACATTGTTTCAGTCAGTTAACTAAAGACTGGTTGCAAATCAGCTAGGTGACAGTTCACTCCCATAATTGCTTGAGAGACTAGACTAGGTGGCAGTTCACTCCCGTAACTGTTGGTGTGTGTATAGATCACTCTAGACTAACACTATGGTGAATTATTTACTCATGTATCCTATATCTATTGTAAATTATTCACTCTTTGAGTGTGGAATATTGTTAATGAGAATTATTCCATCCTTTCTCTCCTGCTTCTTCTTTCTCAATTTCTCTCTGCAAATGTGTGTGGTATTTTCTAGATAGATCTATTTTGTGAAGGTTCAACACATTTATAGATAAAATGGTGGATACTAAGAAAATTGAAGATATAAAGGGTTGGCCTTGCCCTAAAACTATTAATATCTTTTGTGGTTTTCTATTTTTAACAGGATATTATTGCAAGTTTGTTAAGAATTATGGAAAAATTGCAACACCTCTCACCACTCTCCTTAAAAAGAATTCTTTCACTTGGACTACACCAGTTGATCAATCCTTCCACACCTTGAAAGAGGATATGTGCATGACTCTTGTCCTAGCACTTACTGACTTCACCAAGACTTTTGTCCTGGAATGTGATGCTTCATGGAAAAGCATTGGGGCAGTCCTCATGCAAGATGGTAGGCCTTTGGCTTTCACTAGAAAACAAATTTCGGAGAGACATATGGGCCAATCAATTTATGAAAAGGAATTCTTTTCTATTATGCATGTTGTGGATATCTAGAATCCTTATCTATTGGGGAAATGCTTCCAAATTAAGATTGATCATCAGAGCCTCGAGTATTTTCTGGAATGAATAATTTCATCCTTGGAGCAACAAAAATTGGTGACCAAGATATTTGGATATGATTATGAGATCATTTACAATAAGGATAAAGAAAATGTGGTTTTTGACACTCTTTCCAGGAAGTATGAAGAAGAAGGGTCCCTCTTTTCCCTCTCCTTCATTATACCATATTCTCTCCAAGTTGTTCATTGGGAATGGTTGCAAGACCCCAAAATTTCTCGCCTGATCCAACAATTGCAACACCCTTCTCTAGTTTCTTTGGGCTACTCTTGGCATAATGGATAGCTTTGCTACAAGGTCATTTGTATTTATGAAAAAAGTTGCAACCTAAATCCACGATGCTTTATGAGCTTCATGCTTCGACCATAGTTGGGCATTCAGGGTTTACCAAAACCTATGAAAGGGTCAAATGTTCTTTTTTATAGGATGGTATGAAACAAGATGTTTTCACCTTTGTGGCTAAATGTGATGGTTTCCAATGTAACAAGGGAGAAACAGTCAAATCCCTAGGAACACTCCAACCACTTTTGATTCACCCTACTATTTGGAGGGATATTTCTATGGATTTCATTATTGGCTTACCTAAATTGGGAAATAAGTCAGTCATCATGGTGGTAGTTAATCCTCTTTCCAAATATGTTCATTTATGTGCTCTTCAACAACCTTTAACCGCCTTCACAGTGGCTCAAATTTTCATGGATAATATCTTCAAACTTCATGGAATGCCTCATTTTATTGTCTCTGACACAGATCCAACTTTCACCATAAATTTTTGGCAAGAATTGTTTAGGCTCTAGGGAACCCAATTGCATCTCAGCACCGCATATCATCCCTAGATTGATGGCTAAACTAAATTTGTCAACAAGTGTTTGGAAAAATATTTGTGGTGTTTTGCATCTGAAATAAAAAATCAGTGGGCTTAGTGGTTACCACTAACCTAATGGTGGTACAACACATCTTACCATATAGCTACTCACCTTACTCCTTTTGAAGAAGTATACAGACAAAATCCATCATCAGTTCTCTCATACATGTGAGATGTCTTGAAGGTTCAGGAGGTTGAAAAAATTATTACAGTCCGAGATGCCATTCTTTGTACCCTCAAAGAAAATTTGGTCATGGATCGTAATCACATGAAGCAACCAAAATATCAGGGTTGTTTTGAATGTTAATTTGTTGAAGGGGACCAGGTGTTTATTCATTTGCAACCTTATAAGTAGAATTCACTCAAATTTAAACACTGTCGGAAACTTGCTCCCAAATTTTATGTTCCTTATACAATTCTCTAGCGTGTAGGGCATGTGGCCTACCAATTAGCTATGCCCATTCATTCTAATCTCCATCATTTTTTTCATGTCTCATGCTTAAATAAAGTTATTGGAACTAAGTTCCACACTCAAACCAGTCTCCCTAAGTTGGATGAAGAAGGTTCCATTTGATTGCGACCATAATCATTTTTGGACCATTGAGAGAGTCATCTTTGTTAGTGCACCATCAAGGAAGTGTTAGTTCAATGGAAAGATACAACTCTAGAATATGCCACCTGGGAAGTTGGCCACCATTCTACAACAATTTCCTCATCTCGAGCCTTGAGGACAAGGTTGTTCTTAAAGGGGGGGGGGTGGTTAGGGACCTAACCTCTCTAACCCGTCACATAGGTAGAATAATATATTTTCCATGTAATAAAGGTTGGAATTAGTTAATAAGGCCTATTTAATAAATGTGAGCAATTCAATGTAAGAAGACCTAATAGAAGCTATTGTTTCTAGAAGGATCTTCCTCTAGAATGTTCTTTAGAAGATAGAATTAGTATAAATAAGAGTAGGAGGCATCAAAAATATTTGTCTTCAAAATTGATGTTATAAAGTGTTCATCTGTTGGAGGTTTCCCCCTCAAAGAGGAACGTGAGCATTGCTTTATATCAACAAAGGTATCATTTTTGGCATTGTGGTTCTCTACATTTTGTTGTTCCGTTGGTATTCATTGCAGTATTTATGTTTTCTACTTATTATAATAGATCTAATACCTAACATATATTAATCCTAATGACAAAAGTAAATCATTGCATTACCTCTTAGTGTAGATGCACTCCTCCTTGCCCCTTTCTCCTTGCTCCTCCTTATCTCTTCAACCAAGCTAGGAAACCTAACTACAATTGTTGTATATGGAGAATCACCCCTAAATTTCAGCAGCATAGATTTGTCAATGATTCTTCCTCCTCGTGCTCAAGATTTTCCTTCTTTATATATATTCTTGGAAGAGTCTTGGGAGAGCTTCTATATATTCTAGAGACCATTGGAGGCTTGAATATGTGAGTTCCAAGGCTCATGCCATGAAGAACCAACTCATCCCTCACCTTCCTCTTCGAAAATTTATGAATATAGAAGCTTATAGAGGGTGTTTCTTGTTGTGAATTGATGACAAGCGACATGTCAATAGTTGTCCCATAGATGACTAGCGACACCCCTCAAAAATTGTTTGAATATTGAGCTAGAGATATGTCTTGGATTTCATATTTTGTTGTGTTCCTCTCTAACCCTGTAGGGTGGAAATTAAATCTATAACATATGCTCCCTAATGTGCGAGGTCGAGAAAGAAATGTATGGCCAAAACACATTACAATAAAATAGTATCCATGTGAGGCAGCATGAGGAGAGAGAAAAGAGGTCTGGAGGTCAAAGAGTATCTATAATCAAGCACCGAGGATAAAGGCATATATAGACCATCCCCAAGCTATACATACTCATACTTTGAAGAGTATCAAATAATGTGTTGAAAATACTAGAACAACTGAGAGGGGGGGGTGAATCAGTTGTTTATAAGCTTAAACAATTTTATGCTTTTTAAATACTTATTAAGATTTCTTCATGTGTCATCAACCAATCATACAACATATGGACAGTAAGAGTAAAGATCATCAGTCACACATAAAATACACACAGAGACAGATTTTCACGAGGAAACCCATAAAGGGAGAAAACCTCTTCTTCTTCGAAATGATAGGCAGTCTTTTTCTATTTTGTACATCATTTACAATTGAGCACCAACTCAATGTGAGGCTGCTACCTCTGTTTTACAAGCTGCAACTTGTTTGAGAGCACCAACTCTCTGATTTCTCTAGCACCCACTAGAAGGAAGCACCGACTCCCTGAAAACTCCAGCACCAACTGGATGGAAGCACCAACTTCCAGTTACACAGGCTCCAACCTACATACCAGAGAACATCTGTTCTCCCTAGCACCACCCTGCCACCCTAGTTTCTCTGGCTGCAACCAGATGGAAGCTCCAACTTCCTGTGTTCAAGCACCCACTTGAACTTCTGAGGACAACAGTCCTCCCGAGCACCTCCCAACCTCCCTTAAATATAAATGGTTAAATAAACATTCAACTTTACAGATAAATCAGTTCTTACCAGTCTTTCTTTGATCTTTAATTCTGGTCTTCTGTTCATTGTTCTGCTACTCTTCTCTTATTCAACATGTCTGCTTTGTGTCATGTCTTCTATCATTCTGCTCTGCTTCTGTTCTGTCCATCATGTTGCTCTTCTTCTGTTCTCGTTCTGCACAGTTCCTTCACTACTTACTATTCCTCTGCTCATCTTCTTTTTCTTACAGTTTACACATTTTTTCAT
>ML776952.1:1798662-1826074 GCA_009831015.1 Picea engelmannii | reverse complement strand
TTGTGCCACGTGTCGCTTAGCTGACGTGGTCTGTTGACGTGGGTCGAGTCGATGTTGATCTGACGGTTCAGATTCCGTCAGGATTTCGCATATCGTGAAATCGGGGATTTCGTTGTAGAGTGAACTTTGCATTATGAAATCCCAATCCTCGAATTGCCGATGAGGCCTCCTGGCTGCCACGTGTCCATACAAATGAACGGTCCAGATCCCTGCTTGATTAACGGTTGCGATCAAATCGCGATTTCGGGGTTTTCAGTGTTAAGTGATTTGGATATTTCAAACTCTCGATCGTCGATTCTCCGATGGAGCTTCCAGGCTTCCACGCGTCCACACGAATAAACGGTCCAGATCCCTGCTTGTATTTAACGGCTATGATTAAATCGCAAAATCGCATATCGCGATTTCGGGGTTTTCAATGTCAAGTGATTTTTGCGTTATTAAGTCCTGATCCCCGAACCTCCGATGGCTTATCTCCCTTGCAACTTCTACAGATCTGACGGCTATTGTTCTTTCGGGAAATTTGAATAAGATCCTACGGTCACTGACTCTTCTCCTCCCGATAATTGCTGCGCTGCTATTCATTGCTATTGTCATTACTGCAACCACAACTGTTCTTGCCATCAATGACAAGTATACGCTAAATTGCTTTCTGTTATCTGAAATTGCCAACATAATGGCCATAAAAACAATACACTACAAATTCATGACATGAAATGAAAGAACATGGACATGAAAGAATACACGATGGATCCATGTCATCAATAAGATCATAGCCACGGGAAAATACAATGTGGATCTATGTCGGGGAATATACATCATGAGGAGAACAAGCACTAAGGAGAGTGTCTTTGAACTCTTCAATGTACTCATATACAAGTGATATACATCATAGCAACTTAGGAGGGGGTGTTGTAAAGGAATGTTGTGGCCCCAAACATAAGGTCTTTGTTCCAAACCCTAATGATACGAATCTACAATATGAGAATAGATGAGTTGATATCGAGCATGGCAGAAATTGTTTTATTACCGATCATTGATGTATATTGTTAACATATGCGAGGAGACCCATTGATGAGGAGAATGGACACCAAGGTACCCAGTACAATCTATCGAGTGTAAATAGATTATTTGATGTTGAACACTCATAGAATCAATTGATCAAGATTCAATGATGAAAACCCATTGTCAATTACGAGGAGGCCTACCACTGAGGACTACAAGATCCAAGGTACTAGTTGGTTTCCAAATCGCTCTCATAGACATTGTGCTAAAGTCGATAGGAATAGATTTCTTGAAGGAGGGCCTTAATGTATCCCCCATCAATCGACATGAAGCATACATCGAGAGATGATGTGAAGAGATAGAATTTCCAAGTACAATTGATACAAAGATGGTTGACTCGAAAAGTCAATAAAATAGCAAATGAGTGACTCAAGATTAAACTTCCCTTGAACATATACCACAACACAATGGTGAATTGGCAACAAGACTCAAGAGCTAGATTAGTATAGTGCGACAATGTAGGAGGCATTGAAGAAATCTCCATGATGACTAGAAGAGTAACCACTTGGAGGAGTATATGTGACTCATAATATTGGGACAGCTCATAGGCAAGCTAAAACCCAACTGTAAGATGATGACTCAAACATGTGCCATGTTCAAGGGTGACTCGACTGACGCTACCATTTTGGAAATAGATCAATGATAAAAAAATAAAAAAAAACAATTCTTTTTTTTTTGGTTTTTAGTGTCTCCTTCATGGTTTAACGAGTGTGAAAGAAAGATAAAAGTGTGTTCGATACTGTGTTTTTCATTCAATTTTAACGAGCCATAAAAAGAGTTAAAATTATACTCGTAATGGTGTATTTTTTGTGTCTTTTAATGAGCTTGAAAAAGAGATAAAAGTGTACTCAGAAATGTGTTTTTTTCGTGTCTTTTTACGAGTCGAAAAACAAATCAAAAGTTTATTCTAAAACTGTCTTTTTCATGTCCTTTAACGAGTCCGAAAAAGAGATAAAATGCACTCGATATTTTTTTTTGTTTCCTTTTAACGAGTCCAAAAAATAGATAAAATTCTACTCGTCTGGAACATGGAACATTATGCTCCTATGTTCCAAGTGCATGGAATCGACCTAAGAAAAACACATGCAAATTGTACTAGCAAGCGAGATCCACTATTAGTAGTTGTTCTCTCCATGGTTAGGTGGATGCAAAATGAAGGCCAAAATAATGCAAGAGGTGAATTGTCAAGGCCTACTACAATAGTGGTAAGCGGGCTCTAGGCAAAAAACAATGCAGCGGTAGTATAATTGACGAGAGCAACAAATGCATAAGAGACCATTAAGAAACATAAAAATACAGGAACCCCCTTAGGATATGGCCAGAATATAGATGAAGAGTGGAAAATGAGTCTCAACATCAACACATGGTGGGACTACAAGAGGGTTCCCAGGCCTACAAGAAATTGTAGCATGGGCATCGAATGGAAATCTGGGTGCTAACTAGGGCACCCATGGAGGGTAGGCATTACTGAACAAGTTATGACATGAAAAAATGGAGTGCCTAATGTTGCAACCTAACGGGATAGAACCGAAGGCATGTGCTAGAAAAATGAATGGTTAATAATGCAAATTGTGGATGTAGGGAAAAGCATATCCCTATATGTCATTTTTAAGAACAAGTACCTCAAGTTCAGTGGAAGTCACCATTTCCATCAAAAATACCTTATTTTCCTATCAACACATGTAAACTAGATTACAAGGTCAATTTCAATTAAAAATGGCATAAAAATGACAATAAGGTCATTAAAAAATAAATAAATGGAAGTCACTTACTTGGTCTCAATGTGAAAATCTATTTTTTATCACCCAAAGTTTTATAAAAGGAAACTTACCATGGTAAAAACTCGTTTTTCATTTGCAAAGAGAGGTGAGTGGAGAGTTTATGGGGAAAACCCTTTTCCAAGTGTAGGCTTCAACAATTCATTGTGGGAGATTTACTCAACCAATTTGCAATCCGTCTGAACCAAGTAAGTTATGAGAACCCTACCTTTGTTTTCCTTCCTTTTGTGATTTGTTGAGGTGATTTTTGGCATAATGGCATGAATTATTCAGTGACCATGGGTGTCATTGGTCACACAAGGGCGTCGAGCAGCTTGTCGCTTGACGCTTATGTGGTTTCAAGGGACATGTCATGGGATGCCTATGTGGCATCATGCGACATGACACGTGACACCATTAGGGCATCACGCAACACCCAAGATGTGTTGAGAGGATGGGAAGGTCGTAGCCATTAGATTTTGGATTTTTTATCATGGGGTTTTTTTTTTTTTTTTGGGGGGGGGGGGGGGGGGTGGAAGAGATCCATTACTCAATGTTTGAATTTTTCTTCTTTTTTTTCTTCTTCTTACCTCCACATTGCTGAGGATTCTTCAGTTGCATGGATTGCACCAAATTCACCTCAGAGGTCTAAGTGGGGACCATAGAAATTTGAGTATTAGTGCTAGTAGTCAACGTGTGTGATGAAATAGACATGTGACCCATCTGGTCAACTAACTTTCCCATAGAGGCATGGGATATAGAACCCACCATACCATCGGCACAAGGTCCTAGGTTTGGATTTTTGGGATATGTCGATGGCATAGGATAATGTGTGATAATATCATAGAGTGTGCCTAAGGGAGAGTAAATAAAATCCAAGTGTCAGGCATGCATAATGGATTTCTCTTTGGTATTTTCCCCGGCCATAGTTACATCCTTGGAAATCGATGGTAAGAGGGACTTTTTGAACCATTACATTAGGAGTTTGTCTAAAATATAGGTCTTGATCATCCTACGTCTTCACCTCCACTCATGAATATGATCAGAAATG
Organism: Picea engelmannii; assembly: GCA_009831015.1. Classification (NCBI taxonomy): domain Eukaryota; kingdom Viridiplantae; phylum Streptophyta; class Pinopsida; order Pinales; family Pinaceae; genus Picea; species Picea engelmannii. The sequence continues at coordinate 1,822,204 of ML776952.1, read as the reverse complement.
TGGGTGGAGATATCATGTCGTAGGGACGTAAAGATATTTTTTCCAATCTCATACTAGATAGAATTGATAATGTGTGAGAAACGTCATCACCAATTCATTAAAACTATTAAAGGAAGTGCCTTCTAATTCAATATACCATTTGGTGACACTTCTGGTCAAGGATATCTAAAAAATATGCAACCTTACGCTATCATCCATCAAGGAATTGGATGAACACCAAAAATTATATGTCATTATGTGCATGGAAGGGTCTTCTCCCAACTTTCTATCGAATTTGGGCATGTCCGATGGAAGCTTAGAAGTCATGATCGACCATGAAGGGCTATGGGAAATAGGGTCATTTATCAAATGTGACAATTCAATAAAGTATAACATTGCAAGGAAAGGAAACAACATAGGAGAAAATGAATACTAGGAGGAGGATTAATTTATTGAAGTCCCAGATGAACCTTCCAATCCCCCTACGTTTGTGTTGCTGGAGGGTTGTAGTGTTCTAGAAGAATGAGTTCTCCCAAGGATGGTGGCACTCCCAGCAACATGATTTCTCCTAGAACTAGACATACCCCTGAGGGGGTTTCCTCCATGGAAAGGTGTAGACCGAAATTCAAATGTATTCCCAAGAATAGTCCCAGGGAAGAATCCCCCAAGACCGGATGTATGGATCAAGGGATAGCCTCCCCATGTGCAAAGTTTCCCCCAAGAGATGTGCCCATAGGGAACAATGTGCTACCCCATGGTAAATTGAACCCTCCCGACACATTATTTCCCCCCTATTGACTAGGGACATCCCTAAAACCATTAGGAGAGTTCCAGCCAAAAGGAAAACCAACACTCAACAAAGTCGGGCCATCTATAGGAATGGTGAAGGTGGAAGGAATTCCACTCCCCATGTTGAAACTAGGTCTCGACCCCTCTGTTGGAGAGGAATTTTGGATAAGTTTCAAGATTTGTGCCAAAGGGAGGTCAAAGGTTAAAATACAGTTAGAAGATGGACCAGGATGCACGTTAGAGCAGATGCCAAGGAGTGTGATGGAGCAGTGCGCAGGAGGCGAAAAATGATTTTAAACCACAAGGCTTGGGGACACTTTGTCCACTTTTGTAACGGGTTTTGGGGAACACTTTGTCCACTTTTGTAATGGGTTTTGGGGGACACTTTGTCCACTTTTGTAATGGGATTAGCCCTATTAGTATGTATAAATATGTAAGAAAGGAAATAGAGAAGGGGATGCATGTGAGTGTGAGAGTGTGATAGTGGATGTAAGTTGCAATTGCTTTTTGGGTAAAGGAGTCGAGCTAAGGAAGAAATATGTAGTATGGCTAAAGAGTGAACTCGCACTATAGAAAAATGGATAGGAAGGGTTGGGATGATATTATTATTGCATCTTGTGTAGCGTAGTGTGAAATTGTAAGAAATCTATTAATGAATAATATAAGAAGCCAGTTGTTGTGGATGTAGCCCAAGTTGGGTGAACCACGTAAATCTGTGTGTTATTGTATGGTTGCAATTTATGTTGTTTTCTAGTTTATACTGAATAAATGGATCATGTATGGTATTGTAATGTTGTGAATAAGTTATGTAACTATTAACTATGAGAACCATGCATGTAAGTAAAGGATCTTAATGATGTCTCACTTCCCCTCAACACTGAAGAACCTTGGTTCCTATAGCCCCTCTAGATGCCTTGAGTGAGACTTCAATTGCTCTATAGTTGATTCCAAAAGGGTCGATATCTAAGGGTTTTGTTGGTATTTGAATGATTAACTTCGGGTCTACCCCATGCGCACCAACAAATTGTTTTGTTGTCAGGACTGGAAACTGTAATTGAGGGGAATGTTTTTGAGGACAAATAGAGAAGAAAATGAAGAATGGATGGAAAGAAAGCAGCGAATATTTTCTAGAGAACATAATAGAAACCCTATACTGAGCGACGAACAATGGTTACAAAGGTATGTTTTCACAGATCTACATGAAATTTTCTTAGGTGAATTTATGAATTTTGTATTGAATGGAAGGCTAGTCGAGAATGTTGGGAGATACAAATTTGAAGCCCCAAGAAACTAGACTCCTAAACTCATATAACAACTTAATATAGTAAGTAATAAGGTTTCTCGCTTAGTATATTTCTAGTTGAACAATATACTAGGGGGATATATTATAGAATTTGTAGTAGATTGTACCCAGTGTTACAGCATCACAGAGAGGGAATTTTTCAAAGGTCAGTGTGAAAGATATTTGAACGCATTATCTACTTGGATAAAGATGTTATTATGTGAAAATAATGTCAAGATGATGGATTTTGATAACTAAGCACCTTCACACACATAGGGGAACTGGGGAATGACCAAAGGAAGGTCTAAGAGTTTGAAGGATGAGTGGATGGAATGAGGATGCTGAGAGAAGATATTGACTCAGGAAAAGAGATTGGAGTATTTCCCTGTGGGAAAATGTTTAGATAAAACAAGAAGGATAATGTGGCTGGAGAAGGAGAGAAGCACAGAGAATTCGAGGGAAGTGACCCCCGCGCATAACTTCAGGTCACACCTTACGAAGAACGGAAAAGGAAAGAGAGAGATCCTCAGTACTACCCAACAGAAGAAGGAAGTCCATCTCAAATCAAAATTTGTGCCGAACCCATGACCTTGTGTGCATCATTAAGAATTGAAGTAGGAACCGAGGCTTGTTAAAGAGAAATAGTAATAAGTGGAGGAAGTCAGAGCAATAGTCAGAGTAGAGGGAACAACATAGCAAACTAGAGCCATTCAACATCACCGAAGATAAATACTACGTAGAATAGAATGGTAGGGATAGACAATATGTTGATGATTCTTGAATTCCATGGAGTTGGGTTAGAGGACCTAGAACAACATCTATTTATATGTGAGACTATATGGACTGTGAAGAACATCCAAGATGAAGCAGCAAAAATCGTGCAGTTAGAAACAACTTTCCGAAATCGTGTGTTGTTATGGTATATGAAGTACTATGCTACTACGCCAGCCGGACAATCGAGAACTTTGGCCCAAATAAGGCAAGCATTGTTAAATGAATTTAGAAATACAAAGTCTATATCATAGTATATTACAGAGTTAAAGGATATTAAGCAAGTATAGACCGAGTCAGTCTGGGAGTTTGATCAAAGATTTAAGGATGTGATGGGTAGATTGACATTTCAGATCTCGGATGACCAACACATAGAATGGTTTATCATGGGATTACTACCGTACATCCATTGTTTGTTTACTCAGCAGAAGGTTACGTCACAACCAGAAGCATTGGAAATTGCGATGAAGATAGAATCATATCATGTAGGAGAAAGCAACGCAGGTACAGTCACAGTTGGTTGTGTTGAGGATTCAATTGTCAAAGATAATGAAGTAAAATGAGAAGCACAAACAATTTTAGTGTATAACATGTAAGACAGAAGGCCACAGAAAGGAAGAGTGTCTAGCCTTCGCACAGTATATGGCCACATGAGCATCGAACCCATTGGCATTAGGAGTAGGGTACTATGAGATATGTAAGATATGGGGGCATCATCTGAATTCTTGTCTCCTACTATAGAAATGTCAGAGCACCCCAAGAAATTTATTCTATATTTTTTGAAAATCAATGGGACACTATGAGAAAGACTATCGCGCATTTTACTTGATGAGAGAATGCACTTCAGATGAGTACAGAATTTAGGAGGAAAACGTCGTAGAATGAGGAATCCCACAATATATCACTCCAATAGGATTTAATTAGGGAGGAAATGGAGGTTTTGTCATAGGTTGAGGATGTGGAGGATTTGGTCGAGGAGGCAGAGGACCGATAATTTGTTACAACTGCAATCAACTGAGACATTTAGAAAGAGATTGCTCAAAACCTTGCACAACATATATGTATTCCAGGGCCTCAGATCATGCAACAGAATATTGTCCTCAGTTGATAGAAAAGTGGTGGGTGAGAGGGAATCATAACCAACATCATAACTAGAACCAAAACTAGAACCTGCAAATGATATCCGTTGAAGAATGCAATGATTAGCCAAAATTAGAAATTGTTATGCATAGTGGGATGAGAACTAGAGAAGATGTGACAGAGAAAGGAAAGGGAGTAGAAAAATGGATAAGAAAAGAAGTTGATCCCATGCCATCATTCAACCCACAGGAAGAAAAGGAGACTTACCAATAAGAAATGAAAGAAATAATAGGACCAAACTGTATAGCTTCAACATCAAAGACACTACCCGTATATGATATGCCACCAATATATGACCACAATATCCCAAAAAAAATAGTCAATAAGGTAAATACTTTGAAGTATTTTCTAAAAATATATTTAGAATTGATGTAGGATGAGACTGCATTGAATACACTATGCAGAATGATTGATTAGTTTACACAAGACAGAGAAGTACCTACAATGAAAAAAGTAGTGAACCGAGTCCTACACAAGAAGAGGACAAACAGAGAGTTCATATTAAGTGTGCAGATAGGAGAATATGACATGGATAATGTCATCTTGGAATTAGGATCAGATGTCAATGTTCTCCCAAGACAGACGTGGGAAATTATGGGGAAATCAAAGCTAGTATGGTCAATTGTCCAATTGAGTTTGGCTAACCAACATAAGATGATTTCGATTGGGAGACTAGCAGGAGTACATGTGAACATAGATGGAGTGTGCAGTGTAGTTGACTTTGAAGTCATTGATATTGTGAATAAAATTTAGTCGTACCCCACTTTACTTGGACTAGATTGGGCCTTCGACAATCAAGCGATAATCAACCTGAAGAAGAGAGAAATGGTTTTTGAAGGAGGATTAAAATTCATTGTGCCATTAGACCCCTAGAGGCAAGAAGATATGTGGATCCTGTAAGAGAGGAAATTGATAACTTATATTATATTATAGTGTGCATGGATGACTATGTCAATACCACTGCAGATGGTGTGCTTAGTTGGAGAATCATAAGCTCTTGCACATCAAAATCGAAGGAAGGACTTGAACATTGGAAACACCGGTTGGATGAGGTATCAACCGGATGTTGTGCGTGCATCAGAACAGAGGTATGTGATACCCCAAAGTTTGAGGGATTGATTGAGGTAAGTTCTTTTGTTAACGAATTTGAGTTATAGATACCTAAACAAAAAAGGTTGTTAGCATTAGATGTTTCCTTATTAGCAACCTTGACAAGATGGTAGGCAACCCACAAGGAAGGGATAGAGGATTGGCAACATTGCAAAAGGTTTATACAAATTAGGTTTGGAATAGAGGATAATATGCCCAAGTATATAGGCATGAGCGGTATGAAAGTCCATTTAGCATGATGTATGACAACTTGGAAGCAAGTGTCGAATCAAGAATGGACACATAGGTTCATACATACTCTAGAGACAAATCCATGGAATTAGTACCTAGAGATAGAATTACACAGACAAACGGCGAACTAGGAGGAACTCATCCAAAACTTTAAGGTAACATTTACTTTTGAAGTTAAGTCACCTTTAGTTGATATAATCTTACAAGTAATTAGAGGCAAAATTTTTATGGAAGATGGACAAGTAGAATTAGTACATACCTATAATGCGCACAGAGAGTCTACGACAACTCATGAATTATTGGAATTCTATAACATTATCGAGGACGACAAAGATGAAGAAGACTTGAGAAATGTACAAGTATCATAAATTGAAGGGGAGTGCAATGTAGTAGGTACATCACTTGAATATGACGCATAGGCAAAGCCATTAAGAGTACGCAAAGTGAACATTGGCACGAAGGAAAAGCCAAAGTTTGCAAACATTGGGGATTATTGGAATGATGAGACTGTGGAAAAGATCGCAGACTCATTGTGTGAATATCAAGATATTCTTCCAACCACCTTTTTTGAGATGAAGGGAATAGCTAGAGAATTAGGCAAGATGAATATTCCAGTGGAACCAGATGCTAAACCAGTAAGACAGAGACCTTATGAGTTAAATCCAAATTATAAGGAAAAAGTGAAAGCAGAACTTGACAGGATGGTAGAAGCTAGTATAATTGAGTCCGTCATAGAATCTGAATGGATAAGTTCAATGGTGGTTCAGGATAAGAATACGGGAGGTATTATAATTTGTGTAGATTTCATAAAATTGAATTATGCATGCTTACATGACCCATTCCCGACCCCCTTTACAGATGAATTATTGGAAAACATAGGAGGAAATAAGGCCTATTCGTTCACTGATAGACTTTTAAGATACCATGAGACAAATATTGCACTAGAAGACAGACACAAGACAACATTTTTGATGGAGTGGGGAAGCTACCAGTACACAATGATGTCGTTCAGCTTAAAAAAATGCACCTGTTGTATTTTCCAGATTGGTTGTCATAGCATTTGAGTTTATTAATTAGTTTCTTGAATTATTCCTAGATGATTGTATTGTCTTTAGCATATTTAAATATCACAATAAACTCGAAGGTTGATGCTTGATCGATGTAGACAATATCATATTTCATAAAATTTGAAGAAATTCATTTTCGACGCACCATTCGGCATATTGTTAGGCCATGTAGTATGAAAGTAAGGTTTGTTGGTTGATCCAGCCAAGATAGCAATAATTGTTAATTTACCACTACCTGTATCCATGCGATAGTTGATAACAACATTGGGTCATACAGGTTACTACCGTAAATTTATTAAAGGCTATGCACAAATTATAACGCTAATGGAGAAGTTATTGAAGAAAGAAGATAAGTTTCAGTGGAATGAAGAATGTCAGAAGGGTCTAAATGTATTAAAATAGAAGTTAGCAATTGCACCCATTCTAGTATTCCCATATTGGAGGAAAGAGTTTCACATCCATGTGAATGCATCATCAATAGCACTTGGTGTAGTACTAGCCCATCCTGGGGAAGGCAAGGTAGACCATCTAATCATATTTTCTATTAGAAATTTGTCAAGTGTTGAGAAAAATTACATGACAACAGAAAGGGAAGGCTTGGAAATGGTGTATGCTTTGCAAAATTCAAGACATTACCTATTGGGATCCCACTTCATGATGTATACAGACCATTCTACACTTAGATATCTAGTGAACAAACCAGTGTTGGGGGAGAGGACCTATAGATGGTTGTTACTATTCCAGGAGTATAATTTTGAATTTATCGTGAAGCCAGGAAAAATGAATGCAGGTCAGACCACTTGTCACAGATTCTGACAGGAGAGGATGTCAGTAACCTAGATGATAGCTTACTCGATGTGCAATTGTTTTCAGTTAATACTATATATGACCAGTTTGCATAAATTCTCGAGTACTTAACCACAAGAGTGGCTCCACCCGATATGGAAGTAGCCCGGAATAAACAAGTAGTGGTCAGATCAACAGATTACCACTTAATCGTAGGGAACTTATATAATTTAGGCATCAATGGCATACTGCGATTATGTGTGCTAGAACACGAAAGACCCATGATTTTAGTAGAGGCACATGAGGGAATTGTAGGAGGACACTATGTAGGAAGGGAGATAGTGCATAAGATCTTATGAACAGGGATAAGGTGTCCTACACTCCATAAGGATGCAAAGGAATATTTTCAAAGCTACGACATTTTTCAGAGAGTAGGGAGACCATCACGAAGGGATGAGTTTCCCCTAAATCCATAAATTTACTTACAAGCATTTGACAAATGGGCAATGGATTTTGTTGGACCTATTAACCCACCAACAAGAAGAATAGGATCCAGATACATAATTACCACGATAAACTACTTGACCATATGAGTAGAAGCAAAACCCGTTATAGATTGAAGCGTGAAGACAGTTGTGTGATTCTTGTGTGAGAACATAGTTACAAGGTTTGGGTGTACTAAAATACTTATGAGTGATCAGGGAACTCACTTTATGAAAAATACAATTGCAGCACTAACAGAGAAGTTCCATATACAACATTGAAAGAGCACTCCATATCATCCGCAAGAAAATGGAACAGTGGAATCCTTCAACAAGATACTAGAAAATGCATTAACCAAGGTGTGCAACATAGGGAGATATGATTCATATTTAAGGATCCCTCCAGTACTCTAGGCTTATAGAACTACAAGAAAGAATTTGACAGGACAAACACCCTTTAAGTTAGCATTCGGACAAGAAGCAGTCATTCCCATGGAATTTCTTATACCGAGTCTATGCATTGCGGAAATGGCAAATATGATGGATTCTAGTGTAGTAGAAGAAAGGCTAGCACTGCTATTATTATTAGAGGAAGATCGATTGATTGCAGGTTTCCATTAACGAGTATAGAAGGAACAAGAGAAGTCATGGCACGATAGACACATCAAGCAGAATAAGTTCTAGAAATGGGATCTAGTATTTCTCTATGACAGCGAGTTCTTACAACACCCAGGAAAGTTCAGGATGCACTGGTTAGAACCATATATGATCAGGCATGTGATTGATGCAGGTGTTGTTTAGCTAGAGCAGTTGGATGGAAAATTCATGGAAGGACTAGTGAATGGGAGTCGGCTAGAACTGTATAGGGACGGTCGTCCTTCCGCGCACTAGAGGAGATGCACAGTTTAAAATTGTGTTGGCACAGGGGAAGACCCAAGGTTCAATGCTACAAGAGTGCACCAACAAAACCCTAACTACCAGCCCTTTCGGCAACACCTGCGAAGTAGATGAAGTCTCACCCAAGGTAGAGGCAGGGGTGGTTATAGGACTCAAGTGTCTACAACCTAAGCTGGGACACAAATTTGTGATTATGTTGCTTACAAAGAACTTAGCATCGATCATTCATCAATATTCAACCCTTATTATACTTCGCAAATAGCACAAAAAATCATGGAATTCATTTAGATCTAAAGGATTTCAATACTTAACAACAGTAAAACAGATCAGATCCAGTAGACCAGCACTAGGCATCTTCATACATGTCATATCTACATTCACATACATATAAGAAGCACAAAGCATAAATATATATATCTAAATATATCAAATCACTTAGCAAATAATCACATCAATGCATCAGAATAAGGCAAAAAGTGGACAACACAGGATTTATGTGGTTCACCCCCACCCTGGGCCTACATCCACCAACTCTTCTTCTCTATTATCGTTGACCAAGTGGTTACAAGCACAAATCCACCAAACCCTACTACGCACATGATAGAATATTTGCGCAGCTCACTAGATCCTTCTTCCTTGCATTATAGCACAAAAAGCCTTCTACAACTTATTACAATAATTTGCACTCAGCTTTTGCAAGTCTCATATAGGCACTAAGATATTACAGACCTTACTTGCACTTAGCATACATCACATAGACATAGTATTTGAATCTTCCTCTTACATTGCCTATCATTCTATTTATACATGCAAAATGGGCCTAAGCATGGGTAAACCCACGAGCCGACATCCCTTTCCCATTACATATTCCAAAAAACCCAAAAAGGGACCCAAAAGTGGGTCGAGATTCTGCAATATCCACTTCATCTGGTGCTCCATCTTCGACAGGTTGTCGAAGTCCCAAAAACGGTCAAATATGACCAAGTGTTCCCAAAACTTGGTCAAGGGACAATAGGCCCCCAACACTCACCTGTGACTCATCCCGATTCACTCTGGTCTAAGAAATTATGCCTCGAACACCTCAATCTTGGCTCGAGCTTATTTGACCTGGTGCAATGCTACGACCTCTTGCTCAGTGAACTCCTGGATGAGTGTGTCATTGACTGGCCCTTTTAGGTGTTGTTCTGTTGTGATGATGACCTGTTCTAGCTTGTCTCCTTGGCTTTCAACTTCGGTGAACAATTGGCATGCCTTCTCTTGCACTGGTTGAAGTCGTTGAGAGACTTCCATCACTTTGGTCTATATCGTGTGGATCTGTTGTTGGGCAATGCATTTCTCTGGAAACCTCTTCATCCTTTCGACTAGTGACAAGGCCTTCAGCTACACTTGTAGCGTATCTGCATGCTTCCTTACTTCTTCGAGTTGTGACTCCAATGCTTGTAACTTTGGATTCTCCGTGAGATTTTCATAAGTCTAAGTGATCCTATAGATAAGTTGCTTGCACTCCAAGGCAAGGGCTTTCATTCTACCAACTACGCTATGAGAAGTTGCCTCTCTTAGGTCTTTGATTTCTTGAGGAGTCTTGGGAATAGTACGAAGTTCTAGGTCTGCGATGTGTTGTTGAATTTGTTGGATCACTTCTTCAAGTTGTGCCACCTACTATGGAACTCGTTCCTCAATTTTCACTTCTATGATTGTCATAGAGAAAAGTGCGTTGTGAACCCTTTCTTGTACTTCGAGTTTCTCTATGAGCAATTGTTCCTTGTTTTTTTGTAGCGCTACTTTCTCTTCATCCCATTTTGCTTGTAGAGTGAGCTTTCCCTTTTCTGCAGTACTCTTGTGGTCCTCAAGGTCTTTCTATACTTGTGCTAAATCCTGGGTGGATTTTGTTGTCTCTTCTTGAGCTCGTCGAAGGCGAGCTTCGAATGTATCAGCAATCTGATGTAGTTGGGCTAGCTCATCACCTAATTCTGGTGTTCTTGATGGCAGGGGCGCAGTGGAAACTATGTGGCTAGACTGTATTTCTTGTTGTACTCCTTGAAGCTCATCCCTGATGTGACTGAACACTTCCTCCTGCTTGGATTCTTTCTTTTCTGTTATCTCTAGCAAAGTATCGTTCAGTACATAAATTATGAATTCGAAGTCATCCGGAGTGAGAACAATCTCAAACTTGGTTCTGGTTGCCTTAGCTTTCTTCCTGGATGAAGGTTTTGGTGGGGTAACCTTTCTTTTCTTTGATGGGTCCTCCTCATCATTCTGCAGTGTAACCTCGCCTTTGTTCTGGTCAACTTCTGCACCATTTACCTCTCCACCATCTCCTCCTTGCTCTAGTGAAATGGACGCATTCCTCACAGATGCGTTGTCTATATCCTGAACTTCTGCGGGCTTCTTCGTCTTACTAGGTCCAGGTGTATCCTGCACAGCTTTCGTGTTGTCTACATTGGACAACTCCACAGGGTTGGCTGGAATAAGGAGGATTGTCGACCATTCCTTAGTGATTTCCTCTAAGTCTGCCTCTGTAAGCTTGTAATAGGAATGTAATTGCTTCTTATGGCCATCTATGCACATTGTTATATAAATAAAGTGGCGGTCTGTGTTGAACTTCATTAAGGGCCAAAACCTGTGGAGGGTATTCGGGGTCATCCGAGGCTCGGACTAGATGGCTTATTTCAACTGGTTGTAATAAGTATGGAAGACGGCATTGGATTCCCACTGCTTGTTCATATCATTAGAGTACCACAAGTTACTAAACTTCATGGCCAACGATTTGAAGGGCTCAATGTCGAGGAAGGTCGCACCTTTCGACATTTCCCATGCAATGAATATGATCAGTATGAGAAGCCAGCTAAAGTGGAACTCATACCCTTGGTCTTGTGCTTCCCAGCAATCAACCTCTAGCTAGTTTACAAATTACTACACCCAATTCATATGAAGTCCTTCTGCACACTTCTCGGTGACGTCAACAATGAATCCAATTACTTGGGTGGGTTGGTTCTTGTGAACTAGCTTATCTGCGATCAGATGACATGTGAGGCACACTGCGTCGTTCTAGATAGAGGCTGCCTTGTAACCTCGCATTCCCTTCTCGACATCACCATAAGTCACTTGTATTCTCTACACTAATGCTCGGTCTAAGGTCTTTCCATTGTAAAAATATTTTGGGTCGGGGCCCTGCATGCTCAGCCATCTGATTGATCAAGGTCGGATCCACCGTGATGCGATGGTTCAACCATAAGTAACCTTTGTGGTAGCAGGATAACAAAAATTTCACTAAGAAGTGTGGACTGCACGAGGTTATGGGTCCATGGTTACGTGATAATCTTCAAATTCGTTCCTTTGGTCCTGTTCAAGTACTTATGCGGGGAAAACATGTTGTAAGCTTTTTGGTCTCCAAGGTTTAAGTCACTAAACTTCAAGGTTGCGAGCTTATCCTGGTCGGTGCGAACTACGCGTATCCCTTTCGGGAGGTACGTTGTGACCAAAGCATAGTCAAAATCTCTGGGCACACTATCTCAATTGATGGCACCGCTTAGAGGGGTTAGGTAGGCAAGTAGAATGCTTGGAATCAGCTTGGCATTCGTGATATCATCTCTATGCTTCGTTCTCGTCTCTATCACGATTCTGGAAGTTCTTGCTCCATGAGCAGTCGATGGAGAATCTTGGACTCCTCCTGTTGATGATGCTTGCACACCTACAGACATCCTTCTTTCTGACATGACTTTCTTGGTCCTGAGATCAGTGAGTACTTCCTTCACAGAATCTTCAAGTGCGCTAAGATCTTTGGACATACGCGCTCAGGGTTAATATCAGGGTTACAATGATCTTAGACACTGCACAGTAATAAACAAGAAGGGTGCAATGATCACTGTATACACTTGCTACTCTGTGGGCTTCAAATTCTCAATTGGAAAAAGTGTTCTTCGTGCATGGCACGACGAGATAAATAGGCAATCTTGGTAACGGTTTACTTTGTAATGGGTATGAGCCTCATTAATTATTTTTATGTCCGTTGTCCGTTATGGTGCAGTCCAACGGTCTAGTGATGGGCCATCAATGCATTCTGACCTGTTCGGAACGACATTTGAATGGATATATCGGACTCCAATGGCTATATTGTTTTTCCATGGAGAAGTTCCCTATGTTATTGTTCTGATATCCCAACGAAGCTCCAATTCCACAAATTTTCTTTCTGCAAGGTACCCTCTAGAACCTGCTGTAACTTTTCAATATTATCCTTCTTCTTACTTAGCTTCCTAGCCTTTTTCCATGTGAGCTTCATCTCGGTGGTTCTTTTCCCATTCTGATTCTTATTTTCCTTGGACATAGTCACTTCATGTTGCTGAGATTCTTTCCTAGGATTCAGGTGTATCACTTCTTATTTATCTGGGGTAGAAATTTCAGCCTTCGGTATGTCTTCCGATGTTCTTGTAGCTTCGAAATCTGGGCTTCTAGTGTCAGGTAGCTTTGATATATTCTCTCGTTCTTTAATCAACTGTGAAATATTTTGGGTCATGAAATATTTTAACTCTTTCTTCTTTTGTTCTAAGACTTCTTCTTCTTCCTTCTTTCTAGCTTGATCTCTATCAATCCAAGATTTTCCTAGTAACATGGTAAACGGGGCATTGTCTTCAATGAATTTAATAATCTCAAAGTCTTCCTTTGTCGAAGTTCCATTGACTGTCATAGGTATCTAAGTGAGCTTTCCACATAACAACATCAGTTTTCCTCTGAATATTCCTATTCCTCCTAATGAAGGGATCATAGCAGGCTTCCCTATAGCTTCCCAAGTTCTTTCTAGCATAATGCTCACTTGTGTCTCTTCATCAAGGATAGAGTCAATGTCGAAGTCTCCTATTCTTGCTTCAATGCATTCTTTTTCTTTGAAAATATCTGATAGTCTAACATATCGGTGGTCATTTAGGGTCTCTTTCATTTGTATCAATACCTTCTTTGATTCTTGTTAGGGTTCTACCTCTTCTGGATCTGCCTTAGGGTTTTCTTGATTCAGATTAATTTATTCCAACCTAGTGATCATTCTAGGGAAATCCAATACCTCATGGTCCATAGCTTTGCAACAAAGACAACTAGATCCTCTGTCAGGGAAATCCTTAGCAAGATGTCCAGGTCTTCTGCAACTGTAACAGAGGGTCACTCCTCTATTTATTTTAAAAAATTCCCAACTTCTTCTATATTGCGCACTAGGATCATGGTAGCTAGTCTGCAAAAAATTATTTCTAGGATCCTGCATCCATTTGTTAGTCCAAACATTTTTTCTATGCATAGGTATAACATATTTATAACTATTTTTATCGGATCTACTCATATCAAACCTTCTTTCATCTATCAGTGCCCCATTTTTCAAACTAGGATAAAATATATTAAACATACCTAGATCCATACCTTAGAAACAAAAAATTTCACTTATCTTACTTCTACATAGCACAAAACCTCCAAATCTAAAACTTTTAACTAGTCTTTAGCTTTATCGGAGCACAAAGTTTACAGATCTTACCTCTTTTATTCAAGAATTCCCACTTTTACCTTTCTCGGAGCACAAAGCGTTCAGATCTCATTCCTTTTCTTCAGATCCAACCTCTTTTCTTTCAGATCTGGCCTCTTTCTTTCAGATCGAGCCTCTTTCTTTCAGATCAATTAGAATATTGCACATTGGGGCACAGATCATCGCACAAGACTTTCAAGTTAACCTTTTTGCACCAATATTATTCTTCTCAGTTCCCAGCAATCGCAGCTTCAGGTCCCAACAATCACAGCTTCACGTCCTGGCAACAGAACCATTTGTTGGCACAGGGGATATGTCCACCAACTCTTCTTCTTTATTATCATCGGCCAAGCGGTTACAAGCACAAATCCACTAAACCCTACTGCACACAAGAAATAAGATCTATGTATCTCACTAGATCTTTCTTCCTTGTGTTATAGCACAAAAATCCTTCTACGACTTCTTACAATAACTTGCACTCAGCTTCTGCAAGTCTCATATAGGCACTAAGCTCTTACAGACCTTACTTGCACTTAGCATACATCACATAGACATATTATTCGACTCTTCCTCTTACATTTCCTATCCTTCTATTTATACATATGAAATGGACCTAAGCATGGGTAAACCCACAGGCTGACATCCCTTTCCCATTACATATTCCCAAAAACCCAAAAAGGGACCCAAAAGTGAGCCAAGATTCTGCAATCTCCGCTTCGTCTGGCGCTCCATCTTCGACAGGTTGTCGAAGTCCCAAAAATGGTCAAATATGACCAAGTGTTCCCAAAACTTGGTCAAGGGACAATAAATTGTATCATAGTGTACTATAGGAAGGAAAATATAACAAAAAAAAAAATAGGAAAACGGATGAAATGGTAGAAGTCAGACATTGACAAGGTAAAGAATTTTTGGTTATACGTAAAGAGGGGAAACAGTAAATTGTCACAAATAAAAGAAAAATATGTATAAGGAAAAATAGACAAAGGAAACCAGGTTGTGCATAAGGGAGCGCTAGTGTAGAGAGACATGACCACAAAGATGACACCTAAGAAGCATTCAACACACCACATGACGGGACGTGCAATCAAGACTTATCATGATAGTGAAGCATTGGTGTCGTGTAACATTAAATACAAAATATCTTGATCAATTTCCAAATCAAACAGAGAATCCACTGAAGATACAAAGTAATGGAGCAATAAAGGAAACCACTGGTGGATTAGATGAATATTTTAGGCATGAAAGGAAACTATATTTGGCAATGTAGTTTCAAAATATGTAAGGAAGTATGTAGTCATAATTAAAACCAATAGGAAAAGAATTCGAAATTGAATTCAATCGACAGATGGTGGGAACGAGTGTGACAAATATTTGTACAAGATGGTCGATTTGGACCGAAACCCACCAAAGGACATAGCATTATTGACAAGACATGGGAGAAATCAAGTATAAGTACACTCGGATGAGACTACAATTAGGATGCATAGATCCAACTCGCTATGAAACAAGCAGAAGGGGTAGGTCATTGGTTCTTATCCATTCAAGATAAGAACAAGAGTCAAGTGTAGGATAGAATATGAGCATCGTGAAGAGAAAGAATGGAGGCTAGAGCAGACAAGTATAGTATAGCAGAGGACAATTGCACCACCTAAAGCCACAGTACAGATTTTTTAGCAGAGTGCAACATCGATGCAGGAAGAAGTCCCGTGAATGGTAGTAATCGACCCTAGTATAGCAAATTTTCCCACAAATGGACCGCACAGAACAAAAGGAAATAGAAAAGCACGGAAAAATCACAACGCACCATCAACACATCAAGAAAGAGAATATGAACATGAAGAACATGAAAAGAGGACTTTCTACACAGTAAGAACCTGGGTATGGTGATAGTTATGATACTCGAGAAACAAGAAAACCATCTACCCAAATTAAAGAGGGAAGTTAGGAACGAGTTCCATGCGCATTCAACTCCATTTTTTAGAAAGAATGTCTTAAGTTATAAAGTAGTGTATAGAATGCAGGAAGAATTTAGTAGTATGACACTCGTAACAGCAAAGGCAACCTTCAACGCACTGGAAGAAGGCCTGGGTCACTCAGGATGAGCGACATGTGAGTGTTGTGGGCCTGTCGGAGAGACATTTTGGATAAGTTTCGGGATATGCACCAAAATGGGGTCAAAGGTTAAAACATTGTTAGAATATGGACCAGGATGCGAGACGTAGTGAATGCCAAGGAGCATGACAAAAGGATGTCCGACAAAGGAGTGCGCAGAAGGCAGAAAACGGTTATAAACCGCAAGGCTTGGGGACACTTTGTCAAATTTTGTAATGGTTTTTGGTTGACACTTTGTCCACTTTTGTAATGGGAATATCCCTATTAGAATGTATAAATATGTAAGAAAGGAAATAGGGAAGGGGATGCATGCGAGTGTGAGAATGTGATAGTGGATATAAGTTGCAATTGTTTTTTGGGTAAGGGAGTCGAGGTAAGGAAGAAATTTGTAGTATGGCTAAGGAGTGAACTCGCATTGCAGCAAAATGGCTAGGTAGGTTTGGGATGATATTATTGCTGCATATTTTGTAGCGCAATGTGTAGTTGTAAGAGAGTTATTAAGGAATAATATAAGAAGCCAATCGTTTTGGACGTAGCCTAAGTTGGGTGAACCGTGTAAATCTATGTGTTATGGTGTGTGTTGGATTTTACTCTTCTATCTTATCAGTTATGTTACTGTCATATATTGACCCAGGTTCATATTTAACAAGCTCCCAACAAAATCCTTCTAAAACTATCGGCCCCTCTAGTAAACCAAAAGGCAACACAGTACATAGAGTGTACTACGCAGTCTCACCTGAGATAGCTCTATGGGTGGCTACAATACTCAGGGGTTTGCAACCTAGAAATGAGTGGAGATTTTTGGTTCTACGTTGTAATATTTATTTATTCAGTTTAACATCAAATCACTCCTCTTATTCATGCATGTGAAATATTAGATCTAACTAGTCAATTCATTCATCTAACATTTGACACTTAACAACAATAGACACACATACATTCAATCACATAACATAGGTGTTACCGTGGTTCACCCCCTCCTGGGCTACATCCACAAATATCTGGCTCTCAAGCTCTTTATTATGGTTCAGTAATATGTCACAACACGCGTGTTTACAATATTATATCTTACACTCTCAACAGGCTCCTCGATCCCTGTGAGGCTGACTAGATCACACCAAGCTCCTCATCCTATGATATAACCCTCGGGATCGAGTTTATCACTACTTCTATAGCTCACCAGCTTATGGAAGAGTACGGTTCTTACAATTCTCTATCTTTCATCCTCTCTTCGTCTCTCGGCCATCCCTTGTTCTCCCTTCTATCCTCTAAGTACTAGTCATTTATATCATTGACTCATCATCCATTACAATACATTGCAAAAACCCTAACCCTAGCCTCATTAGGTCTTCCTTGCATGTGTGCCTTGCATGCTTCCCTCACACATGTTGTTTTTCCTTCCAACTGTCCTTTCTTTCTTTCATACTTCTCTTCCCAAAAATAGCCTTTTCTCCTGACTGGGACTACGTCCAACAAGCCCCCAACACTGACATGTGGCTTGTCCTAAGCCACCTAAGCTTTGTGCGCTTCTTCAACATCTCCTGCGAGAGTATGGGACTTGTATGTGATTTCCCTTGCTTGTGTTTGAGCCTGTGCAGTCTTTTCTCTGAGCGCATCCAATACTTGCGTTGTAATCTCCTTATCGATCATTTCTACGCACTCTGCCTCAGTTTACACCATGTTCTTATTTGCCTCCTCTTCTTGCACAATGACTTCCGCTGCTATCTCTTGGAGAGGTTCCACTTGATATTGTCGATCCTTCTTCTATGTCTATGCATCTATAATCTATGCTTGCATTTTCTTCATGTCTTGTACTCCTTTGATTCACTCAGTGATATCCATCGTTTTCTGCCTCTGCTTGAGGTCCTGGATAGTTGCTTTTTTCTTTTCCTCTTCTTGGTCCCATTGTTGGACCTGTTGATCCTCCTCCATATTTAACCATAGTTGTGCGTCTCTATCGAACAATTCGACAAATGCGCTGACTTGTCGTTCCATTTCATCCATCCATTATGATGCTTCCTACTTCCTTTGTTCCTTCACCTCCGGGGGAGTGGTAGGGATGATTTGTTCCCGGAGGTTCTCGATCTCATGCCTGTATTGATCGATTGTTTGCACACTCTGATCAATTTTTTTCATTGTCATGGGCTCTTATATTTACATGCTTCTTGATATTTTGTCATAGGCTACAAACAATCCCTACTCGATCCTATCCACAATTTTTTAATTTTTTTTTAAGTGTTAGGAGGTCGATTGTCCCTATACATCTTCAGTCGACTCCCATTGATCATTTCTCTAAGTTATTTTCCTCCCAAATCCGTCAACTATACATCTCCCCCATCTGTGACAGTATTTACTTCATTTGGTCCCAACCAATGCATTCTGAGTTTTCCCGGGTGTTGCAAAGATTTACTGTCGTACACCAAGACTAGGTCTCCCTCCTTAAATTTTTTCCTCTTGATATGTCTATCATGCCAAGATTTTTCCCTTACTTTCTATACCACTTGGTGAAACCTTGCTAGAATCCTACCTTCTTCCATGATTATCAGTTGTCTTATCCTTTCTCGTACTGTGCCATGCTCTGTCATGTTGGTAATTGCTTCTATGTGCAGACTAGGTACCCAAAAACTCTAATGGCACCACTGCTTCTTGTCCACACACCAATCAAAATGGTGTTTTCCCTGTCAATTTTTTACATGTGGCCCTGTATGCCAAAAATATTGTTGGTATCTTCAAGTCCCAATCGTCCACGTTGACGTTGCAGATATTTGTTAGTGCATTCTCGAGGATCTTATTAAAGGCTTCCAATGTTCCATTTGGTTGAGGATGATATGGTGTACTCTTTTGATGATAAACCTTGAACTCCTCATTCATAGCCTTAATAGTGTTGTTAATGAAGTGAGTGCCTTGGTCACTCATCAAAATCCTTGGGCATCCAAATCTAGTGATCACTTGCTCAAACAAGAAGTGTGTTGTTGTCTCTGCACTGCAATCTTTTACTAGTGTTGATTCTTCCCATCTTGTTAAGTACTGTAACACCCTGTTTCCCCCGGTCTGTAAATATAAATATATTGGCCCAGGAACTATGGAAAACCCAAAAGTGTGAATGTTTGATTTGATGGACCTTTGTATCAAAGGTCGATGAATGTAAATTATGTTATGAACATGTGTTGCATGACTATTGGGAAGGGGAAGTGCTAAAAGAGACCATGATGGCTAATGAAAAGGTGGTGGAAGGGACCCAGAATGGTTGCATTAACTTCCACTGAACCAATACCATACTGGTTTTTACTTGCTCAAGAAAAAAACAACTCTCTGACCCAGGAATGAATTTCCATCAAGATGGTAGGTGGGGAGGCTCCTCAAGATTTAATGAGGGGATGGGGCGGACCACCCATCGATAAATCTCTCAGACCTGACCACGGATGGAAAAATGCGTGCCACACGCAATCTTGCAGAGGAATGAAAGAAAGGAAATGTGGTGGGGTGTGGGAAAAGAGAGGCGGTGAAGATCGCAGAGCAGAACCTAATCTCTTGAATCAGATGGATTTTTGAACATCGGAGAAGGAGAGTAACCTTCATCCCTAATTTCCATTGAGTTGGAAGTAAGAGATTGAATCTCATAGCATCGTGGTCTAAGCTCAGGGGTAGCCAGTGATAAATCTGTTGGGAGTGACTAAGCCTATGGTTGGGTGGAAATGAGCACCCCTCTCAACAGTTGCATCATGCCTTATGGTTCTGATAAGTGTTTTATGCCTTGTACTTTGAATTGAATATCATGGATACATGCTCATATTTATATGCCCATAAATGGTTCCTATATTCTATGATTTCCTATTGTTTTAGATTGGAAATAATGAATGCATATGTATAATTATATGCCACAGTTGTTTTCTGTATAAAATGAGTAAGTTCGGAACATGAGTCTACTCCACTAAGAATCATCCCATCTTTCTGATTCTCATGATGTTCTGGTTTAATCCCTTGAAAGCACCTTCCCCGGGGAATTGCATCATGTCTCTAAGTCAAAGTAATATCCTTGGTATGGCTACCGCTACGGCAAACCCACAAGTTTACCTTACCTCGGTGTCATAGATCCTAACTCGATGAGTTAGGAAGGCACTTCATTCAGGTCAGTAGCCTAGGGACTTTGAAATGCACCCAAGACCTTATCCAGAAACCTGACTAAGAGTAGGGATAATTTTCCTAAGAATCGTCTGAAGTTTCAGGTGACCCGGGTCTGGGAACCCTGTGCAAGAATGAGTTAGTTTTCAAAGGTTTCAGAGTCGCGGAAGCCCAAAGCTCTAATAGGTTGAATTTCATTGCTCAAGTTCAGAAAGAATAGCGAGTCAAATTATCGAAAGGGGGTATCCTTTTGTTTGGTAGACGAACGGATGAGATCCTTTTGGAAGTATCTCAAGTCTGTTAGGACCAATGGATCTAGAGGAGGAGCGCAGGTGTTAATTCCTCGACACCTTCAGTATTTGCAAGGAGCAATGGGACTGGGACTGTAGATCCCAGGATCCCTTGGGAGCTAGCTTGGTCACTGATATAAACCCTTGTATAGGTGGGGGAGTGGACTTGTCAAAGTCCTGAAAGTATTGAAGTAATCAGAATCGTCCACTGGTGAAGGACACGTGGTGAAGGATCAGTGTTTCACTGACTCGCTGCTGAAGGAAGTCAAAGGGTATATTTTTGTGAACTTGCGAGGCTTGAACTTGCGATTTGATCTGAACCATTTGATCATAGGAGAGCCATGACTGTTGATCTAGGTGAAGGGATATCGGGAGTTTAGGGATTAGGTTTTCAAAAGATAGGCATTGGGTTGTGTTATAACTTCGCGAAATGTGAATTCCCGATGAGTTTGTAGAATAAGCCCCAAGTTGTAGTGACCGGTTGTATGGGTGGAAGATTAAGGGAGGAGTTGGGGAATGTTAGTCCCTTCCGGAGCTTGGGAGTTGGAGGAGTTGGGGTGCCTTGCATCAAAAGTCCTGAAGTCACAAAATGCGACGCGTTGTTTAGTTTAAGCCCGTGATCATGGGAATGGTCACATGAGTGGAGGGAGCTAACAGTCATTAGGACCCTTTCGGAACTTGGGAATTAGAGATTTAGGGGTGGCTCATACGTTGAATTCCTGACATGAAAAGTCTCAAAACACTTTCGTGTAGGCGCACGGTTGTATCCCGCAGTCACGTGGAGGTGAAGCTCGTGTTTGGTGCTTAGTCACATCGGCATAATTTCATTGAGAGGGCCTGTGTGTTGTTTAAATAGAGGTCCCAGTAGGGAATCGAAGAGTCACTCCAGCTCAACAGGGTTAAGAACGATCCTTGACTAGGAGGTCAGACTGACCCTCTAACCTTCCAAAATTAGGAACCGTGAATGGATTTCATGTCCTTTAAGAAAATCAAAAGAAAAAAAAATTCCCCGCCATGGATGTGTTACAAATTGGTATCAGAGCATGGTTATAGCACTCAGCCTATTTGGGCTCATGGACAATCACATTAAAAAGTGACATCTTACCTTACTCCCTTCCTAAAAAGGTTGGTTAAGCCCTTATTATAGAAAGAATGATAACTTATTGTTGTGTGTGTATGCATTTCTACTATGTGTATGCACTTAATAAATATGAATTATGTGTTGGTTATGAACGAATGTAATGTTAGCTAAAAATAAGTGTTTTGTCTTCACACAAGCGAACGATCAATCATAGAAAACTGCAAACGTATAGAATGGTGACACACCATGAAGTGGGGGATGGCTCCCACAATAGAGACGAAGAGTCTGATGAAAGGAGGGCGGTAGAGACCCCTCCGAATCTAGCTAATACTGTGAGGATTCTCATGGTCGAACTAGAAATATGCAAGGCCAACAACAAGATATTGATAAAAAAGAAAGAGAAGAAAATAGAAATTAATGCAGTCTTGCTGCAGATTTTATCCAACATACAAAGACAATTGCAGCATGAATGATCCAGGGGATCAAATTTTGATCAAAATTCAAAGTGCTCGGAATCACTTCAAATCGAACGAGAGCGTAGGCCTCATCATCATGAACCCAACGCAACTCATTTGGGTTCAAACTGACATCGGATGAGATAGATATTGGTTCTGTTCAAAACGACAAACAGGCAAAAAAAATGTGTTGACTGTATAGTTCGTACGGATGTTGATGTGGCAGATTGTATGACACGTGACAGACCATACGACACATGGAAGATGTGTTGGTAGTCATGTGGATGAGTCAGCGTAAGACGCATGGCTTGTTTGTGGCGAATTGGATAGCGACATGTGGCCCAATCAATGGCCCCCACATGTTGTAATGATCCCAAGCCATTATGCAAGGATCATCACTGTTTTGGTGTCTTTTTAAAACTTTTTCTGAGTGAGGTATTTCGTCAAACACTTTGTTGATCTACCTTTTAGATGTGTTTATATGTTTGTATGCAACAAATAACAAAAAGAGATAATCATGGAACATACCTCAACCATATGCAATAAGATAGACAAGCCAAAACATCTCAATTCTTCTTTATTCATAAAATAAAGAAACCTGCTGCAATGAAGATGCCAATCTGGAATGCTCAACAGATGGCCAAGAAGATATACAATAGATAAGAGCTACTACAAAATTATCCCGCTAATACAAAAGATTCCTCCAAAGGCTGAATAAGAAATGAAGATCAATACAAGCAGATCTGAGTGCCAAACTCTCCAGCTGAAGAATGCCACGCTCCAATAGAAGGCTGAAACCCTCAATAACTTGGCCCTGCTGCCAAAAGTGTCCAATCACCCTAATAAATATGCCAACTGATAGATCGGGTTATGGTAAGAACAACCCAGGTGACCGAATCTCCAAGATCCCTCTCAATCTATGTAGATCTGAAATCCCCCACTGAATGGTGCTCCCCACTGGATGACTGAAACCCTAGATAATTTGGCCCTGATGAAGGAGGCCTCCAAATTCTCTGAAACTCTCCAGAAATATAGATTGGGACACTGCAAGTCACTAGGTAAAGTCTCAGGGTCAGATCTGAAGTGTAACCCCTCCAAATGGACTAGATCTGGATCTCAAAAATGCCCTCCTTCTCTTCAATTCGCCCCACTGCTCAAGAAATAATATGAGCCATCAAACTGTCTCAGAAAGCACTATATCTGATGTCCAAGGCCCTGCAATGAAAACCCAAGTGATAGAATCCTCAACGGCCCTGCCAATCTCCTACAACGAATCTCTCTCCAAAGGTGGTGCACCCCTCTTGCTGGAATCCCTCAACTAGTGCACCCTCTCTCTATCTGCACATGAAACTGATGTAGAATCCTCCTGCAACTGGGTAGATCTAGAACTAGAATGGTGTTGGAGAGTATTGCATCTCTGAGACCAAGCTTGGGACAAGATAGGTGGA
>ML776952.1:1742896-1787189 GCA_009831015.1 Picea engelmannii | reverse complement strand
GTCCTTTTAAGATTCTTGACAAGATTGGTAACAATGCCTTCCGTTTAGATTTGCCTCCTTATATGCAAATGTATGCAGTTGTTAATGTTGAGAATTTGAAATTGTATGAGCCTCCTTTGATTGATGATCAAGGAGAACATGTTTATATTCCTTATATAGATGATTTCTCCCCAGAATATCTTACAGAATTGCATGAAGACACAATCCTTGATAGGAGAATGAGAACTTCAAAACGAGGAAATATGGAGTATCTTCGAGTTGGTATTAAAGGTACAAATCCAAGCAAAGCCAAGTGGATTGAGGTTGTAAAGGTGAGGGAACTATACCCTCATCTTCAAATAGACTGAGAATAGTCTTTTGGAGGTCCAAAAGCTTTCCAATGGGGAGGTGTGATCCAGGGGATCAAATTTTTCTCAAAATTCAAAGTGCTTGGAATCACTTCAAATCAAACAGGAGCGTAGGCCTCGTCGTCACAAACCCAACGCAACTCATTTGGGTTCAAACAGACATCGGATGAGAGAGATATCGCGTTCTGTTCAAAACGACAAACAGGCAAAAAAAATGTGTTGACTGTACAGTCCATATGGATGCTGATGTGGCAGACCGTACGACACATGGCAGATGTGTTGGCAATCGTGTGGATGAGTTGGCATAAGACACGTGGCTTGTTTGTGGTGAATGGGATAGCGACACATGGCCCAATCAATGGCCACCACGTGTCATCTAAACATTGGTTAAAATATGTGTAGTCGACAGGAATCGATCCCGCGACCTCCGGGCAGGGGTAACGCTTTGGGAAGGGCCGCCCAACTGGCGCACCCACAAGTGTATATTATTATGTATATGTGAAACAATGTATTTAAACTGCAATATGTTTGGGAATGGGCACGAACAGGGCTGGGGCTAAGCCACTCCCCCCGTCTATATGTATATATATATGTGACCACCCGCGCATGGTTAAAATGAAGCCATAACACATATAACCAGTGGCCATAACACATATAACCGATGGACCATACACATACGACCGGTGGTCAATGTATAGCGTGGGAGTTGTGTTACCAACGGTTATGAAACCGCGCCGACACTTATCTTTCTATCATTTGATTTGGACTTGGCCCCATTTATATGCACGTGAGGTCGTGTGGTGTCCATGTGCCCAAGGGCCTTGGTGGTTAAGGGCTAGCATGTAATTGTCCTACAGTTTGCACTATTTGTGTGGTTGCGCTCGATGTTGAGTTTTAACACATAAATGCACGTGGGGGCTAGGTTGAGGAACAAGAGTTGCATTTTGGCAATCCAGAGACAACAAGTTTGAAGGGGAACTTCCAGGAAGCCTATCTTCTTCAATTTTTTGCCAAAAGAGGTGCCGAAAAATCCCAACTAGGGGTTTTTGGACATTATGAAGCCATTGGAGCCATCTATTTGGAATTTTGAGCATTGTAAAGCACATATTTGAGCACTTTGATCAAATAATACAAAAGATCCATTGGAATTTGGACCAGGAGATGTAGCCCAAGAGAGGGGTGAATTCCTTTATCATTTGTTGTGTTATGTGTTTTCTGTTCACTGTTATTTGTTGTTGTTATATGCATCTTGAATGTGTAAGTTATATAAAATTGTGTTTGCAAAATTGATCCATTTTCATTTGAACACATGAATTAAAACTTGCAAATATTTTCAAGAATACAAGTCTTCTTCATTTTTAGATCAATGAACCTGACACCAGTGACGTGGACCGACGATAGACAAAGAGGAGTCGAAGTCCACCTAAGATACAGAAACGTGGTCTTTTAAGTGGACACACTAGGAAGAGCACCTCGAGAAAGGTACACCCCAGAGATAGGGGACAAGCGTCAGATGATTCCTCTGGAAAGGAAACTGGCCACTCTAAGGGATCTTCTAGTAGCAGAACTAGTCGACATTCTCTAAGAAAATGGAAGAAATGAAAGCATAAAAATTATAATCTCGAAGAATTCAAGAAATCCAAACCACCCTCTTTCGACAGTGAGATAAAGAGGGGAGAGGAAGCGGAGGCCTGGTTGCTTGGACTAAAGAATTATTTCAGAGTCCATGACTTCTCAAAAAATTGAAGGCCCAAGTCTCCACTTTCAACCTGAATGGAAAGGCTTCCATTTGGTGGGAAGACCTTAAGAATGTGAAAGGGATTCATGAAGAAGACCTATCTTGGGAACGGTTTGAAAAATACTTCAGGAAGAAGTATGTGTCGGAAAAGTATTTCGACAAAAAGACTAAAGAGTTCTATGAACTCAAGCTGAGAAAAATCACCATAGAGGAATATTTCAGTCGATTCCTTGAGTTGTTGAGGTACATACCCTATATAAAATCAGAAAAGGAAAAGGTACAACAATTCATTAGTGGGCTACCTAAGGACTATCAAAACAGGATTGAGTTTGATGAGCCAAAGACCCTAGAAGACACTATCTGAAAGGCAAGATATTGTTATGAACAATTTGGGCTTCGGCTAGAACCTCACGAAGGCTGGAAGTAGAAGAATAGTTTGGGGTTCCAGAAAAAGGGGTTTAAATCCCAAAGATTTAAGAACTATAAGATGGATTCAAGGATGAGATTTCCTACCCTAAGTGTACACCAGCAGAATTTCCCTTCCCAGAGCAGAAATAGACCTCTTGGATCAACCACAGGAAATACTGATAACCCAAAGAAAGAACCCTTGAAATGTTGGGGTTGTGGAGAAGAACATCTACTAAGGGACTGTCTGCACAGACAACAGAATAGTAGGAGAATTTACAACATCTAAGAAGCTACCACCATCAATGATGTGGCCGGGATTATGCCGCAAATTTATGCAGTCGTGGATAATAAACAAGCTGACCACCAAGCTTCAGTGGTGGAGATGGAAGGTATGATCACCAACCATATAGTGTCTATTCTAATTGACCCTGGTTCAAATTTGAGTTATATATCTCCTCAGATTGTTGATAAGTGTAAATTATAGCCACATAAACATGCCAAGCCATGGTTGGTACAGTTAGCCACTGGCACCAAAAGAAAGGTAGTGGAGTTCATACCACCTTTCCAATTCACCATGGGTGGATTCCCCACACAAGAAACCCTTAACATACTACCCCTAGGATCGTATGACCTGTAGATTAGTATGGATTGGCTAGCCACATATAAAACTAGACTGGATTGTTACCATAAAAATTTAGAATGTATAAGTGAAGAAGGAAGAAGGATAACCCTTCAAGGGATCCAGAAACCTGTCTTAGTGAAGCGAATACCAGCCCTTCAAATGAGAAATTATTGCATAAAGGGATGTCCACTATATGCAATACAGGTGTTGAAATCAGTTGAGGATGACAGACCAAGCCTTGAAAACTAACCCATACTATGAGAATATAGAGATGTGTTTCCAAAAGAGGTATTGGGTCTACCTTTGAGAAGGGACATTGACTTCTTGATAGAACTTGCACCAGGAGTGGTGCCAGTGTCTAGGACACCCTATAGGATGAGCACACCCAAGCTAGTTGAGCTTAAATTACAACTAAAAGAAATGATGGACAAAGGCTATATCTGGCCCAACGTGTCTCAATGGGGAGCACCAATCCTGTTTGTGAAAAAGAAAGATGCTACCCTCCGACTATGCATATATTATAGACAACTCAATAAGGTAACCATAAAGAACAAGTACCCCTTACCCAGGATCGATGACTTGTTCGATCAATTGGGAGGTGCTTCCATCTTCTCAAAGATTGACTTGATATCTGGATACCATCAAGTCCGAATCAAGGGTGAAGACATCCACAAAACCTCCTTCAAGACGAGATATGATCACTACGAGTTTGTGGTAGTACCATTTGGATTAACCAATGCCCCTGCCACTTTTATGTGCTTGATGAACAATGTACTCAGCAAATTCCTAGACAAATTTGTACTGGTTTTTATTGACGATATTTTAATCTACTCCAAGAATAGAGAGGAACATGAGGAACATCTTAGACTTGTGCTTCAAGTGCTAAGAGAACATCATCTCTATGCCAAATTTAGCAAGTGTGACTTTTTCCAGAAGCAAATACATTACTTGGGCCATGTCATATCTAAAGAATGGGTAGCAATAGACCCTAACAAGATCAGGTCTATCATGGAATGGCCTACCCCAAAGGATGTTTCAGATATCAGATCCTTTATGGGCTTAGTGGGATACTATAGTAGATTTATAAAAGGATTCTCCAAGATTGGTTGCCCAATCACGACCCTCCAGAAGAAGGGGGCTAAATTCATTTGGACACTAGAATGTGAAGAAAGGTTTTAGTCCCTAAAATGCCTTCTGACCCATGCACTCGTGCTGAAGATTGTCGATCCCAAAAATGACTTCCTCGTGTGTACAGATGCCTGGAAGGAAGGACTCAAAGGAGTCCTTATGCAAGGAGGAAGAGTAGTTTGATATGAATCCCATAAATTGAATGAGCACGAAGTCAACTATGTGACCCATGATCTAGAGTTGGTTTCCATAGTGCACGCCTTGAAAATGTGGAGGCATTACCTCCTGGGTAGGAAATTTGTACTTATGACAGACCATTGTGGATTGCGACACTTGTTTGAACAACCAAAACTCAATGCTAGACAAGCTAGGTGGATGGCCCTCCTTAGCGAATTTGATTTCAAAATCAAACACATCAAAGGAAAGGAAAATAAGGTGGTAGATGCCCTTAGTAGAAGTATGAAAACAATTCACCTGGCAGCAGTGAGAACCTGCCAAATGAATGTCAAAGAAAGATTCAGGAATGCACAAGAAATGGACACATTCTTCCAGATTGTGACCTCGTATGTGGAGCAAGAACCCGCAGGGATAAAGTATGAAGGCTACCAGATGCTAGATGGAGGTCTGCTAACTTATAGAAACAAATTGTATATTCCAGATTTTGACGACTTGAAGAGGTTCATAATGGATGAACTACATAAAAGACCATATATTGGTCACCCAGGATACCAGAAGATGATCACGACCACCAGGAAACAATTTTATTGGCCTAGATTGAAGAAAGACATAGTTGAGTATTTAGCCAAATGTATAGAATGCCAACAAGTTAAAGCAGAACACCGGCACCCAGAAGGATTATTACAACCTCTACCAAACCCAGAATGGAAATGGGAAACCATCTCCATGGATTTCATCACCGGATTACCAACATTGACCAGACAGAATGACACCATCATGGTAGTGGTGGACAAATTAAGCAAGTCCTCTCACTTTATTCCCATCAAATCGACTTGCAAGGAAATAGATATTGCCAACATATTCATGAAAGAGATATTCCTACTACACGGCATGCCTAAGGAAATCGTGTCTGACAGAGACACAAAATTTACTTCAAACTTTTGGAAATCCTTGATGGCTAGTCTAGAGACCAAATTATTGTTTAGCACCACCTATCATCCTCAAACCGATGGATAGACAGAAAGAGTGAACAAAATATTAAAAGACATGCTAAGGATGCATGTAATGCATCAACCTAAAAAGTGGGAAGATTACCTGCCACTTGTGGAATTTTCCTACAACAACAGCTACCAAGAATCACTGAAGATGAGTCCTTTCGAAGTCCTCTATGGTAGGCCGTGCAACACTCCAATCAGTCGGATTAATCTCGTAAACAGAATTACTATTGGACCTAACATGTTGAAAGAAATGGAAAAACAAGTGATTCAAATAAAGAGAAATCTGAAAATTGCTCAGAACAAACAGAAAAGTTACACCGACAGAAAGAGAACCCCCAGAGAATTCAATATGGGAGACCACGTCTATATTAGAGTTAGGCCCAGAAAGAGTTACCTGAGGATGGGAGATTGTGCCAAGTTGGCACCTTGGTATTGTGGACCCTTTGAAGTTCTAAATAGAGTGGGACATGTAGCCTATAGGCTAGCACTCCCTCCCACAGTAAAAGCACATAATGTTTTCCATGTTTCATTGTTGAAGAAATATGCACATGATTCTAAACATATATTTGACTGGTCTATGATCTAGGTAGAACCGGAGGGACAATTCCTACCAGAACCTCAATGCATACTAGACAGGAAGGAAACCCCACTCAGGAACCAAACCATTGCACAAGTCAAGGTGTAGTGGAAACACTTTGGACCAGATGAGGCTATGTGGGAAATGGAAGATGCCATGAAACAGGCATATCTGGTTCTCTTTACTTATGTACATACACGTCATGTTGATAGATAGAACATCAAGGACAATTTTCTTTGAAAGGGGAGGGAATTGTAACACCATGTTTCCCTCGGTCTGTAAATATAACTATATTGGCCCAAGAACTATGGAAAACTCAAAGGTGTGAATGTTTGATTTGATGGACCTTTGTATAAAAGGTCGATGAATGTAAATTATGTTATGAACATGTGTTGCATGACTGTTGGTAAGGGGATGTGCTAAAAGAGACCACGATGACTAATGAAAAGGTGGTGGAAGGAACTTGGAACGTTTGCGTTAACTTCCACTAAACCAGTACCATACTGGTTTTTACTTACTCAAGACCAAAACAACTCTCTGACCCAGGAATGAATTTCTGTCAGGATGTTAGGTGGGGAGACTCCTCAAGATTTAATGAGGGGATGTAGTGAACCTCCCATATGTAAAGCTCTCAGACCTGACCACGGACGAAAAAATGTGTGCCACATGCAATATTGCAGAGGAATTCAAGAAAGGAAACATAGGGGGGTGTGAGCAGAGAGAGGTGGTGAAGATCGCAGAGCAGAACCTAAGCTCTTGAATCAGATGGAGTTATGAACATAGGAGAAGGAGAGTAACCTTCATCCTCGTCTATTTTTTTGTATAGGGAGAAGGAGAGTAACCTTCGTCCCTAACTTCCATTGAGTTGGAAGTAAGAGATTGAATCTCAAAGCATCGTGGTCTAAGCTTGGGTGTAGCCAGTGATAAATCCATTGGGAGTGACTAAGCCTATGGTTGGGAGGAAATGAGCACCCCTCTAAGCAGTCGCATCACGCCTTGCGGTTCTGATAAGTGTTTTATGCCTTGTACTTTTAATTGAATATCATGGATACATGCTCATGTTTATACGCCCATAAATGGTTCCTATATGTTATGATTTCCTATTGTTTTAGATTGGAAATAATGAATGCATATGTATACTTATATGCCACAGTTGTTTTCTGTATAAAATGAGTAAGTTCGGAACATGAGTCTGTTCCACTAAGAATCATCCCATCTACCTGATTCTCGTGATGTTCTGGTTTAATCCCTCGAAATCACC
Organism: Picea engelmannii; assembly: GCA_009831015.1. Taxonomy (NCBI): domain Eukaryota; kingdom Viridiplantae; phylum Streptophyta; class Pinopsida; order Pinales; family Pinaceae; genus Picea; species Picea engelmannii. The sequence continues at coordinate 1,779,933 of ML776952.1, read as the reverse complement.
TTCCCCGAGGAATTGCATCATGTCTCAGATTCAGAGTAAGTTCCTTGGTATGGCTACCGCTATGGAAAACCCATGATTTTACCTTGCCCTAGTGTCATAGCTCCTAACTCAGTGAGTTAGGAAGGCACTTCATTCAGTTCAGTATCCTAGGTACTTTGAAATGCACCCAAGCCCTTATCCATAAACCCGACTAAGAGTAGGGATAATTTTCCCAAGAATCATCTAAAGGTTCAGGTGACCCGGGTCTGGGAGCCCTGTGTAATTTTTCGAAGGTTTCGGAGCCGCGGAAGCCCAAAGCTCTGAGAGGTTGAATTTCATTGCCCGAGTTCAAAAAGGATAGCGATTCAAATTATCGAAAGGCAGTATCCTTTCGTTTGGTAGATGAATGGACAAGATCCTTTCAGAAGTATCCCAGGTCTGTCGGGACCAATGGATCTAGAGGAGGAGCGCAGGCATTAACGCCTCGACCCCTTAAGTCTTTGCAAGGATCGATGGGACTGGAACCATAGATCCCAGGATCCCTCGGGATCTACCTTAGTCATCAATCTCAACCCTTGTATAGGCAGGAGAGTGGACTTGTCAAAGTCCTAAAAGTACTGAAGTAATTGTAACCATCCACCGGCAGAGGACATGTGGTGAAGGATCGGTGTTTCACTGACTCATTGATGAAGGAAGTCAAAGGGTAGAGTTTTTTGAACTCATGAGGCTCGAACTCGCGATTTGATATAAACCATCCAATCACAGGAGAGACATGATTGTTCATCTGGGTGAAGGGATATCGGGAGTTTGGGGATCGGGTTTTCAAAATATATGCATTGGGTTGTGTTCCAACTTCGCGAAACGTGAAGTCCCGACAAGTTCGGAGAATAAGCCCCAAGTTGTAGCGATCGGTCGTATGGGTGGAAGATTAAGGGAGGATCTGGGGAACATTAGTCCCTTTTGGAGCTTGGGAGTTGGAGGAGTTGGGGTGCCTTGCATCGAAAGTCCCGAAGTCGTGAAATGTGACGTGTCATTTAGGTTAAGCCTGTGGTCATGGGAATGGTCACGTGAGCGAAGGGAGCTGACGGTCGTTAGGCCCCTTTAGGAACTCGGGAATTGGGGAGTTATGGGTGGCTCATACGTCAAAGTCCTGACATGAAAATTCTCAAAACACTTTTGTGTAGGCGCACGGTTGTAGCCCGCGGTCGCGTGGAGGTGAAGCTTGCACTTGGTTCTTAGTCACATAGGTGGAATTTCATAGAGAGGACATGTGGGTTGTTTAAATAGAGGTCCCAACAGGGAATCGAAGAGTCACTCCAGCTCAATAGGGTTAAGAACGATCCTTGACCAGGAGGTCGGACTGACCCTCCGACCTTCCAAAATTAGGAACTGTGAATGGATTTCCTATCCTTTAAGAAAATCAAAAGAAAAAAAAACTCCCCATTGTGGATGTGTTACAAGTACTCTGTCACAGTAATAATATACCTTGCTCCTGACCTTTTTGTTGGTTGGTTGATTGGTCCCACAAATTCTATTTCCCATTTGTCAAATACATGCAAGGTTACTTGTGGCATTACAGGCATCTCATCCCATCCATTGGGTTTACCAACCCTCTGACATACATCACATCTCTAGCAGTAGTCCTTTGAGTCTCTGTGAACAATTGGCCACCATAGTCCTACATGCAATACCTTCTACGTGGTATCTTTTCTTGCATAATTTCCTCCTGCTATTCCCTCATGGGCCTCTGCTAAAATCCTAGGTCTTTCATGTTCTAGTACACATCTTCTCAAGATGTTGTCTACACCCATCTTGTATAAGTGTCATGCAATTAATTGATAGTATGCAGCTCTGACTACCAAATTTTTCTTTTGCGCAATGTTGAATTCTTGTGGCATAGTCCTTGTACTCAAGTATTGAATGATGTCTACAAAATATCCATCAGCTAGTTGGATTGAAAACAATTGTGCATCAGGAAAGTTGTCCTCTAGATTCATAGGTTCCTCTCCATTAGTGATCCCTGATAGGTGATCAGGCCCTACATTTAACTTCCCTGGTTTGACTATCACTTCGAAGTCAAATTACTGGAACATCAATAACCATCTACAAATTCTCCCCCCCAGCACTGGATTGTTGATGAGGTATTTGAGAGATGAATGGTTTGTAAAAATATTGAAATGTTTACCCAATAAGTAATGTTTGAACTTCTGAAGCGCATATACCATAGCTAAGCCTTCTCTCTCTTTGGTATTGCAGTTTTGCTCTGACTCTGACAGTTTTCTGCTAGCAAATGATATAAGATGGTCCAACTCCCATGTTCCTGGCTACACCAGAATAGCTCCAGGTGCTATGGTTGATGCATATACATGCACATGGAATGTCGTTTCCCAATCCAGGAAGACTAGTATTGGTGCAGTTACCATCTTCTCTTTTAGAGTGTCCAATCCTCGCTAAAAATCCTCATTCCACTGAAACTTGTTGTCTTTTCTCAACAATTTCTCCATTGGAACAGTGATCTGTGCATACTCTTTTATGAATTTCCAGTAGTATCCTATGTGTCTCAATGTTGCTCTTAACTGACGTACTGATTTTGGTGGTGGTAGATTAACAATTACTGCAATCTTGGCAGGATCTACTAGAAATCTGTGTTTGCATACTATATGGCCTAATAGTATCTCAAAGGGTGTTTCGAAGATGCACTTCCTAATGTTTAACGATATATGATATTGTCTGCATCTTTCTAACATCATTCTCAACACCTCTACATGGTATTTCAATAGACTGTAGACTGTCCAATCATCTAGATATACCCCTAGAAACTGGTGGATGAATTCTTTGAATGCAACTATGACTAATCTGGAAAATATTTTTGGTGCATTCTTTAGTCCAAATGGCATGACCGTGTACTGGTAGGACCCCCATTCTGTGGAAAAAGTGATCTTTTATCTGTCTTCTGGGGCTATCTTGATCTGATGGTATCCTGAGAATCCGTCAGTAAATGAGTAAACTTCATGGCCTCCTACGTTCTCCAACACCTCATATGTGAAAGGAGTAGGGAAAGGGTCATGTAGTCAAGCATCATTCAATTTCCCCAGGTCAACACATATCTTTATCCCTCCCTGCTTCTTTTCCTGAACTACCATAGGGCTTACCCATTCAGATTCCTCTATTGGTTCTATGATTCCATCCTCCAACATCCTATCAATTTATGCTTTCACCTTTTTCTTATATATTGGGTTTAGTCTATAGGATCTTTGTCTGATTAGTCTTGCCTCATATCTTAGAGGTATCCTCATTTCACCTAGCTCTCCTATTATGCCTTTTATTTATGTTAATTTTTTTGGGAACAGATCGTTGTACTCATGCAATAGATATGTTATGATTTCCACTATTTTCTCATCCCAGTAGTCTCCAATGCTAGCCATTTTGGGATTCTCAATTGTCCTAGTGTTGAATTTATTCACCTTGATTGGCATAGAAAACACTTCTAATTCCAGAGGTGGACCTTCCACCTCTCTTTCGCCTTCAAATTTTGTTATCTAAATGTTTCGCAGATCATCTTCATCTAGTGCTTCTTTCTGCACATGGTAGCATGACAGTGGTTCTTTTATTGTCCATCTGTTATGATGTTGCTCTTTTGTCATGAGTTCAACTTCCAATTCTTTAATGAATATCACCCCTATGATTCATTTAAGTGTTTATTCTATGTTGGGGTTCTCATGTTCAAATGAGAAAGTGACTGTAAAATTCTGTTGTAATATTGTCCAGTTTGTAGTTCCTTTATGCAATTCCTAGTCTGTATATCAGTTTTTCGGAATCCCTTCTAATGTGTGAACAAAATGATGAGGCCATTCCTATGGTGGTGTCATCCTCCATAGCTTTCTGCACTTCTCCAATTGTTATGTTGGTTCCCCCTATCCGTCATATTTCTAGGGTTGGTTGGTTCCCTGTTCTGCGCCAAATCTGATACGTAGTAACCGCTTACATTGGTACCAGTCCTTGACTATGTCTTTGTGCGCACCCCACCATCTTGCAAGTGTTTCCTTGAGTGTTATATCCAAAGCTAAGAGCCTATAATTGTCTAACGCTTCATCTCCATATCATGTTAAGAATTATTCTAAGTCATTCACCCCATGGAAGCTGGGAGGTTCCCTTATCTCTATACCTACCCATCTTACTGCGCAGTCTGTTATTGTACATCTTCTTGTGGAGACTTTGTGTAACGTCTATTTCCAATTCTATAAGTGTGTATCTGATTATGACGCACATGACATGATACTTCTCTAACTGATTACCCCATCTGTAGTTGGGTTCACATAATCTTCTTCTCGCGTGGTTTTTCTATATAAATGGTTAATTTCCTCCAAGTCTAAACAAGTGGATTCTACAAACCTTTCCCCTTCTGATGGATCCAATGGCGCAATGACTCTGTATTATCCTGACTCAAACGTCATCTTCCTCATATTTAAGTTGATTATGGCATGATTGTCAAATTCCCAATCAAAGCCAAGCAATGTTGGATAAGGTGTTTTGCCATCCACTATCTCTATCACTTCGAAATCATCTTTAGTGTGCACTCCATCCAAATCTACTGTCACCCTCTTTAGTCTTCCAATTGGTATAACCCTATGTTGATTTGCTAGTTTCAGCTGGCTAAACAAGTAAATATCCTAATGTTGGTTCTCCCATACATTGCCATGTTTTCTTGGGTAACACATTTACTTAGGATCCTAAATCTAGTATAATATCTCCCATGTTGAAATCTTCAATGTTGGCGTTCAGCCTGAATTCTCTGCTTGTTCTCCTCCTTGTATGCAGATGATTAACTATTTTTTGTTCTAGCTTTCCTTCTATCTCTGTGTTACATCTTTCTAGCATATTTTGTAATACTTTAACAGATGATGGATCATTTAGTAGTTTAACATGGGATTGAAAAAAAACCTTAATCGTACTTACTACTCCCAGGGGTTGTGCTTCTTTGGTGTGATCCAGTGATGGAGGCATCTCATATGTTGGTACTTCCTGAGTATGTTGCACAATTGATATTGATGCCATGTCTAGCTTCAATAATTCTTGTCTGGCCTTCTTGAATATCTCCTTTTCATTCTGTTAGCACTCTGTAATTCCCATAGGTTGTTAAGGGCAGAAGAAATTGACAGAGGTAACTTACCAAAACCTCTTTTGAAACTGGGATCTAGCCCTACTAGTTTCATAGAGGGATCTCTCTGTAGGATTTAGATATGTTTGAGTTTTTAGATATTAAGCTAGTTAAAATAATTTGAGTTTGTTGTTTTGTTTATAAAGATTGGTTGAAGACTTTGCATTAAACATCCATTGGGCTATGCGGTCTATATTAAAGATTAAGATCAGATACAACTTTTTATAAGATTTCTTCACAGGGCGAGATAGTGAGAATGTTGGATCTATTAGAATTAATGTGGTGAAAAGATAGAACATGTGAGAGATTCAATCAAGCAAATAAGCAGTTAAGAATTCATTTACTTAATATCAGATAAGTAACATGTAGATCGCCAAAGACCAGAAACAGAGTGCACGAGACAAATTATGTTCATTAAATTTCTTTAAAAGATTAGAAACATAAAATAAAAAAAATGATTACAGAGAAATATAAACATTAACAGAGCAAGATAAACATCACCAACATCCAAACACAAGAATCATGTGAATAGCATTTTTATCACTGGTCTATCTTCTCAAAAAGATTACAAAGATAGCTCCTTGGGCGAAAAAATCAACCCTACATACTTCAAAGTAAGAAGTATTTATACAACAATTACATATGATCCTGTCATTTATGATCAGGATATTGTGGATCAAAAATCTAACTAACTAGATTACATATTAAAAAATAATAGGAATGTTGATGATTTGTTTGAATCTTTGATGTTGATTCTGGGGAAAGTAGTTGGTGATTCATTGCTTTGAATTAACTGTCTTCCTCATCCTGACTTGGATATCCACGTCACCTTTACTCAAGTACAGCACATAGGTCTTCCCATCTCTTTTGACTAGGGATGGAAACCTTGAGTAATCTTTTGTATGTTTCATCCATCTCAGTGTACTTGGAAATGGTAGGCTTTGTGATCAAAATGTATTTTATCTCTTGTTGGATGCTCAGGTCCAACTGTAAAGTTTCTAAGAAATCCTTGCCAGTAATTCTCCCTTGTATGCCTGCAAATTTAGAACCATCTTTTTCTACTACTGGAATATTCTGCTTGTAGTCAGACAGAGTGATGAGCTTGTCATTGATCACTAGTAAACCTGGAATTCACTTCTTGTGCAGTGAGTTGACCTTGCTGAAAAATATTTTCTCTCTAACGTCCATTGTCTGAGATTTATCCTCTAGTTGCAACATCAATCCTTTCTTGGTCAAAAATTTCTTGACCTCAAGGATGGTCTATGTCCTATCTTCAATTTCCAAAGCCTCTAGCTCTTCTTTGGTTTTGGAGTTTAAGAATTTGATGATCTCAGTGGCCTCTGTAGGCCTCTCTCCCAATTCTTCTCTTATATTGTCAATTGTTTGTCTGGCTCTATGCACCAGTTCATGTTGTTCAAACACAATTTGTATGAGTGGCCAAATCTCTATCATTGACTTGTTGATGTCCATTTGATCATCTAGGTGCACCTCTTTTACATCAAATTCAAATTTTTCCCTCTTGTAATCAGAAATTGTTTTGGGATGAGGAACCTGTGCCTTCAAGAAATCCATGTGCATCCTTCCTTTCTCTATGTCTAATGCGGATAGTAACCTATGTTGTGTTGTATATGTCTATTTCCAAAACTGTGCATATGTTTTGTTAGTCATCAACTCATTCTTCTGTTTGATCAAGTTGTACTTCTCAAAGATATTGAGTCTTGCGGGCTCCTGTGAGGACTTAGCTGACAGTGTGGTATCTGTTTGCTTCTTGGATGAGGAAGTGGACATTATATGTTGGTTCTGAGAAGACTGATGAATGAGTTCCCTCCATAACTATGGTGGACTGAGTTTCTTCTTCTCTAGACCTATCAAATGTATGGCTAGTCTTGGTCCTCTTCCTGTAGACTTGGACATATTATGCTGATACTTTTTTGACTGAAGGAGAAACTTCTTTCTTGGCTCTCTTCTCTACTTGTACCTGTGGAGTGCTAGTATGTGAAATGTTGGCAGGTGAAGGTTGTTGTTCTGTATCTAACAATGTATTTTCTTGTCACTCTGTCTGATTCATGAACCTTTCAATTTTAGGCTTTTGCACATGACCATAAGGAGAGATCTTGTTTTTAAGCATGGTTTCTGCTATAATGCCACAGGGGTCATAATTCCATGGGAAGCTTAAGCATAATTTCATTTCCTTTAATATATTATTGGATTCTTCCCCTACAGCTTTGTTGTTGCATATGAAAGAGTCGATCTGGCCTTTGATCCTGAGTTGTTCCTTCTTCTTGAATGCCACGAAGTCGATATCATCTTAATGGATCATTTGTCTAATGTATTCCAAGGAGAATACTCTGACAAGCAGGTACTTAGGCAGCTTGTAAGGAGGTAGCTCACACCCAAAGACCTTGATTTCTTAATGGTCATGGTAAAGGTACCAGTCCCTTGTTTTGGCTAAGTCTGACAGGTGCATAATCCTCTAGGATTCCTCATTTATTCTTGGTTTTGTTCTTCCGTTGAGCATGCATACCACTATATGGTAAAATTGGTAAATGAATTTTTTGAACCTTAACTCAGATGAGTTCTTCCTCACTATTGATGTCCAAGAGGTCACAAGTTGAGTATTTTTGTCTTGATCCAACTTCTGGAGGGAGAAGGAGAATTTGTCTACCTGGAAGAAGAGGAACGGGTACACCGGCATTGAGGAGTACCTGAACATTCCCTCTGTGGAAAATTTGAAAAGTTTTTCATGTATCCTGTCAATTAGAAACTGACTGTAATCAAATTGTGTAGTGTCCTTTTCTTTAGTGGAGAAAATGGATAGAAAACCTAGAATGGGTTCATCTACCCATTCATCGGAATAGTATCATAGCAAGAAACATAAGGAGGAAATGATCTGGTTGCCTTTGACTGAGAAGATGGAAGAATGATATGGAGGATTATTTTTAGGAAACTATGCGCTTTCAAGTAGGAAGAGTTCAAAGATTTGAGCTCTCTGCGGGAAAGACAGTTTCTGATAGAGCTCAGTCAGGATTTCAATGGATAAGGGGGAGATAGAATCAGTTTTGGGTATCTACAACATTTGGTTTATTGTTTCTTGGGTGATGGTGAACAGAGTTTCACCAAATGAAGATACAATGGCCCTTTGGCCAAGAAGGTAGTGAGCTTGACATTTCAGGGAGAACTCAGGGAAATGGTATGTCTGGGGAAACAAGTACAGTGGGATATTGGACTCCCAGAGTCTGATCTCATCGCTCTAGTTTAGGAATATGTCTTTGAGCCAGAAGTGTAATTCGAAGAAGTCAAATTCACACTTTGGTTCTACAATTAGATAATCTTTATCGGCCAAGGGTATGCGATCCAGGTCGATGGGAGGAGGGAGAAAAGGATTTTCCTCTGTTTCAATGGATTTAGATTTGGGTTCCATAGTAAAATGGAGATCTACAAATGGAAGACAGTGTTGTTTTTTATTACCAGGTTTAATGGCGCTTGTCGACGGTAAATCTGAAGGTGGTTAGCTTGAAAATGGGAAAAGGTGGCGTCGACTATGTCTGGATCTGTGAACAATGCATGAATGGTGAAATAATGGAGTTAAATGGTGGAAAGGGGTGTCTGTTACGATGCGGGTGGTGAGTTGGACGGGTAGCGTTCTTGGTGGATGGCATTAATTGGCCAATGAGCATCTAGGTGTGACATGGTGAGAATTAAATGGCCAACGGGTGGATAGGATGTGATGTGTGATAGGTGAGTGGATTGTGACATGTTTCAAGGGTAGTGGAGTGTGGTGGCAAAGTGTGACAATGGTATTGATGAGTGGTTTGGTGGTATATTAGAGGGGGGGGTAGGTGGTAAGAGGAAATGAGTGAGGGGGGTCTGAGTAAACATGGATTTGACACGTTATAAGGGGCCCGCGCCAGGAAAACCACCAACTCGAACCCCCCCCCCCCATCGTCAAAGGCAGAAAGGTCGGGGGTGTCTGATATTCACTGTTGACCATAGATCTGAGCACGCTTTGATCAGTCATTGAGATTAGTGCACCTTTTAGTCGCAATGCACCAAAGTTGTCAAATCCCAATAGACTTAGGATAAAAACATTGTGTGGGTCTTTGTTAGCTCCCCTTTCTTTATTTTTTCACCAAGGGGTAAAAAACACATCAAATTAACTCGAATCAAAGGCATTTAATCAACCTTTTACACACTTTTATTGAAACAAAACATGCTAACCTATCTCCTAATCTAATTACCTAGCCCATTAACCCAGATTAAATTGTTGGGTCAATAATTACTCTAACCTAAGATATTTGTCCAAGATTAGATTGGTTGGCCAAACTTATTCACTATCCTATCTAATTTGGCCAAGATTAGACTATTTGGCCAAACTTATTCACTATCATATCTAGTTTAGCTAAGATTAGACTGTTTAGCCAAATTTATTCACTATCCTATCTACACAAATTTAAAGGGCTTGATCATGGTTAGACAGTATGAATCAAACCAAATTATTCCATGGGGTTTTATCCTTTTTCTCTTTTTCTATTTTCATACCCTCTTTTGATTTTTTATATTTTTTATTTTTCTTTCTTTCCTTTTCTTTTCTTTTTCTTTTTCTTTTTATTTTTCTTTTTATTTTTCTTTTCTTTTTCTTTTATTTTATTTTGTAAATCATTTGCAGAATAAAATATTATTTACAATAAAATGAAACTTAGAAGAAGAGATTAGAATCACCAGGTGTGTTGTAACAGATTTTGAAATTTTCCAATATTACTTTGGCACTTTCACCCAGACTATCTGCAGGAGTATCGACTGGAAACGCTATTTTCAGGATCATCTTCATATACACCTCCAGTCATTGAAAGTCCTCTATCATTTCTGCTAAAGAATTACTTCCTACAAAATTTGAAAAAACATCAGTTATTGAGAAGAAAGCATGTGACTATATCGAAGGAAAATGGGTTACGGACAGCAGGAGGCCAATACATTTTGGCAAGATGTGTAAGCAATGGAATGTGGGCATGCAGGTTAACCCTACCCCATGATTTTCCTTATGAAAAATATCGGTGGCAACCTATTTACCGTAATATGCCCGACATTGAAAGGCAGTACTTCCTTACAATAATGCAGGACCAAACACTTGTGTTTGTTGGGGTTTCATCAGAAAAGCAACAGTTCCAGTATACTATGTGCCTCATTACAGTAGGAAAAGACAGTCCAAATGCTCCAAATGGTGGAAGGATTCAGGTTTGTCTCAAATGCACTTCACTCGGCATTGCCCTGTGGAATATTACACCATGGCCTCTTTAATCGAGATGAAATCGAACCATTCTGCATTCTGGTTACGACCGATGTGCATGTGTTCCGACTTGCGAGTGTTAGTTGAGATTATTAGGATACCCACGTAGACTTACATCCATTGTTGTTCTTAGAGGAGGTGCTCTTAAATTAGCAAGTGTTTTCTAAAATAGTGAGCATTTTCCTAGAAATGTCTCATAACTTTTAACAACACGGTTCTCGTCGGACGAACGTGATTCTTGCACTGTAGGTTTACATTTTCATCCTGTAGGTGGTCATGCCATAGGTTCAGAAGATGCAAGCCATTCATATTGGGTTTTATAAAATGAAAATTGATATTCTGTCCAGTGGCCTCCTTCATCGATCGAATAAGAGGAAATTCAGAGAAGAAGGAAAGTCGGGGTTCTGCTACAAACAGATCTTTATCATATAATTCTCCTAATTACAATGGCAGTTGTTACTACCTTTGTATCCCAATCTCCATCTCCTACAATTGTCCCTCATGGATCTGAAATCATGCAATACCTCCAGCGTCTATTCGACGAACGAGTTTGTGCTGAACCCTGCCATGAATTCGCCACTGTTACCATGACTATTGTAGCATGCATAGATTATGGTCACTTATTTATTGTTGAGTGAGATAGCCACCGCATTATTCAACATGATAAAGTTGTTATAGACAATAAACGACAAAAACATAACACCAACACGTGTCGCACGAAACACCATGAAAAACCACCAATCACGTGATTTCGTAATTTTGATTATCGTTTTTCATACTACACCTTTTTCTCCGAAAGTCCGAAAGCCGAGTTCCTGGTTTAGCATATTGAAGAGTCTTTGTTTAAAGGCCCTGGAGATCCAGGCAAGCCGCTTTTTCCATCTCAGCATGTGGAAGAGAGAATTGTCAGACTAGATTCAGGCACAACTCATTATTATCCTGTTGAGGGCATAAGTGAAAAGAATGAGAATTCTGCACTACTTTATTACATTCAACTCGAACAAGATGACTCCAAGATAAACGTTCAACTAGAGATTTTTGTTCTCAATGCCAAGCAAGCAGCCTTTAATTAGCTTAGAACTATCGAGCAGCTTGGTTATATTGTTCGACTGAGGACACAAAATGATGCTAGGATTCGAGGAGCAGAATTCATTATTCAATCCATTGTCAAGGACCCTCCACAAATTGATCTGAGAGTGGAGGCATTTCTTAAAATGTTTGAGAGTAAACTACATGCTACATCAGATGATGAGTTTAAGACAAACATGGATGCTTTGATTGATAGTAAGTTTGTGAAACACAAAAACTTGCAAGAACAATCAAGCTTTTATTGGAGTGAAATTGAGCTTGGAACTGTTAAGTTTGACAAGAAATTGAGGTTGTTGAATTAAGGAAATCGACTAAGAAAGACTTGATTTACTTTTTTGATAATTACATAAACATGGCTGTCCCGAAAAAAGAAAAATGACTGTGCAAGTATATGGAAGTTCTCACAGTGGAGCATACAAACAGACCAAGTCTATTGACATATCCTCCGACAAAAACGTTTGTAATGGGAAAACTGTTATGGTAGATACTTCATATAGAGATATATTAAAGGACAACGCATTTAAACTTGCTTCTTCAGATCAATCATCTGATAGGAACAACTGCTCGTGGTCTGGATATTCCTAATGTTGATTTGTTATTCATTACGAACTACCGACAGCTGCAGAAATTTTTGCGCATGGAGACGGATCAAATACTGTTATAAACAGTTCATAAATTAGGATTTGGATTGTACTGTTAATTTAGTTTAGATTACTGTTATAATTAGTTAAAGACAGTTGAAGTTAGTTAACTGTTAGTTATGATATGAGGCGATTTCAACCTCCTTGAGAGAGGGAATTTATATAGAGATGCATTCATTGTAAAAAGAGGGGGGGGGGAAGTCGGGGAAGCCCGGGGGAAACCTCTTTTAGAGAGAACTCCTTTTGAGCGTAGAATTATTTTGAAAGCCCAGAATTGAGTTATACAGAGTGACATGTTTTCTTGAAATTATGAGATTCATTACGGTCATTTCCTTCACTATGTCCTCTTTTTGTCATATTATCTATTTGCTCTTTTATCGACTGAGTTAAAATCTGTTTGGAATTATTTTTACATTCTCCTTACACGCAGTTGATGAGAGTTCTGTTTTCAATGGTGACTGTTCAGAATTCACTCCAGATAAGTTCTCTATATCAAGTTATCAGCCTTCAGTTTTTTCTTCCAAAGTTGTAGTGGAAATTCATCCTTGATAGATGCTTTCACTATGATGGCCTTTTCCTTTTCTTCTTCTGCTATTATACCATGATTATTTATAGTTGAAGGATAGACTTATTTTGCCTCATTTTCTGAAAGTAATTTGATCCCCGCTATGATCTCTTTTCTATGGTTTTCACTTGACTCCATGCCCAATGGACTGTTTCCTTGGATCAACCCCCAACCTTATTAAAAATCTTTTCTAAAAGAAATCTGGCCTTCTTACTGTAATTATTGAATATTCCTGAGTAAAGAGCCCTTGGCTATTGAGAGAAACTATCTCTGAGTGTATTAGGTCAGAAGTGCACTCAAAATCAATTTTCAGGGTTTGGCTTGCTGCAACCCAAGTCAAGTTCTGAACAATAAATAAATAAATAAAAAAAATTAAATGTGCTAAGGCTTGGCTCTATTACAGCCTAGAGTCAACTCTTGCGACAACAAGGTGATCCTATGAAACATAGGGTTATAATAGTGGCTCCACTTGGGGATGGTGCTCTCCTTGTGAGGTGCCAAGAACCAGCTACTTGTTGCTCTGAATCTTCTTCTCCAATGATTTTTATGCATCCTGATCAGCTTTATTCTGATTGTAAATTTGGTGGTCCAAATCAGTGGCTCAGGGCCTTCTCTTTGGGCTTCAACTACTTGACCAAAAACACCCACACGTGACATAAAAGTAAAAATGGTTTGTACAATTAGATGAGTGAAAAATATCTTCACTCTGGTGGAACATAATGTTTGAGCATTCTTCCATTGATAGGTCCTCCTGGCAGATCTGCTCCATCCATGTCTTTGATTAGAAAGGCATTGTTTCCTCTGTAAGCATGGATTATGAAAGGAGCTTTCCACAAATTGTCGAAATTTCCATGCTTTCCCTTGTCCTCATTTCTCAAATCCCATTTCAGTACCATATCACCCAATTTGAAATCATCCTCCTTGGTTCTTCTGTCATAAATTTTCTTGATGCTCTCTTGAATTACATGGGTCTGGTTATACACCTCCTCTATGGATTTTTGGAGTTATATCATATTATTGATCCTCCTTTGAATGTCATTAGGCTCTATATGTACTTCTTACAATAGCTTCATAAAAGGAACACCCAAAGAGGGGGGAAAACAGCATCAGTTCCATATAACAACTTATATGGGGACATACCAATTGATCTTTTTGTGGTCAGCCTGTCATCCCAAAGTGCATGAACCAACTTCTTGTGCCAAGATTTCTTATTTTCCTACAACATCTTCTTGATGATATTTACCAAACTTTTATTAGAGGACTCTGCCAATCCATTACCTTGAGGGAAATAGGTTATAGAGTGTCCTAAAGTGATCTGATACTTACTGCAAAATTCTATCATATTTTTTTATCTGAAAGTTGTTGCATTATCGGTGATAATCTTCCTGGAGCATAAAAAATGAGAGAGAATGTTATTTTCCAAGAATTTTATAATCACAGGATCTGTGACTTGCCTAGAGGGTATAGCTTCAATCCACTTTGTGAAGTAGTATGTAGCTATGAGGATCCACTTATGCTGGCCTAATGAGGGTGGGTGAATCTCACCAATAAATTCCAAACCCCATTGCTGGAATGGAGCTTCAACCGAAATAGGTTTCAAAGGTAAAGGAAAAAGTTTCATTTTGCCTTCAAATACCTGACACTTGTGACAGGAGGTTACCTTTTTATGGACATCTACAAACAAGGTGGGCCAATAAAAACCAGCTCTAAGGATCTTGTTAGCAGTAACCTTCCAATTTAAATGCCCACCACAATCTCCTTCATGGAACTCCTACAATGCTTTGTCAACTTCATCTTTCAATAAACAGTTAAGTAAAATTCCTCCAGGATCTTTCCAGTAAATATTTCCATCCAGAATGAAATATTTCAAAGCTTTAAGTTTTAAGAATCTAGATTTAGTCTTTGTCAGACCAGGAGGAGCTTGTAAATTATGAAAGAAAAAGACAAGGTCTACATACCATGGAGAATTTGAGAATACCTCTTTGACATGTGGAGTCGCATGCTCTCTTTGTTCATCAACTGCAGCTAGAAAATTTATATCTAAAGCGTGAAAATTTGATTCAGCCGTCAATTTAGCTAAACCCTGGCCCTTGATCAGTTTGGTTGGTTTGATTTCTATATCATACTCAAGGATCATAGCAATTCATTTAGCTCTTCTGCCATCTGTGTTATCCTGTGTCAGAATATCTTTCACCACTGCATTAGGAACATAGGAAATGATGTGTGAATGGAGAATGTAAACTCTAAAATATTTAATTGCTTTTACCAAGGCAAAAGAATGTTTCTCCATGATGTTGTAGTTCAATGCAACATCTCTCAATGATTTGTTGAAAAATGCTATACGTTGTTCATAGCCTTCACCATTTTTTCTGCAAAAGAACTGTTGCAATGGTATGTTTAGAAGCAAAAGCGAATAAATAGAAATCTTTGGTATAATCAGGACTTATCAGTATTGGAGCCTATGTCAATGTCAATTTCACTTGATCAAAATATTGTTTAGCTTCAGTGTTCCACTTTATTTTTGTATCTTTTTAAGCATGTTTTTAATGTTTCTGGGGAGTTCTGCTAGATTGGGGATGAATCTTCTCAGAAAATCTATTTTTTCGATGAAGGATTGCAATTCCTTGATGTTCCTAGGATGGTATAACTTCTGGATGGATTTGATTCTGCTGGGGTCTATCTTGATTCCATATTTAGAAATAATGTGCCCTAGCAGTTTGCCTTCTTCTAAACCAAAAAGGGTTTTCTTGGGATTTAATGAGATCCCAAACTTTCTGCACTTTTCAAAAACTCGTATGAGGTGTTGTAAATGTTCCTCATCTGATTTTTAATAGACAGTAACATCATCCAAGTATATGACTATAAATCTCCCAAGATCATCCAATGTCCATTTCTCTATGGAATGTGGAACCAGTATTCATTAAACCAAAGGGCATTTTCACATACATGAAATTTCCCCGTGGTGTAGTGAAAGTTGTTTTTTCTTGATCATCAAGGTCGACAAGGACTTGGTTATAGCCAGAAAAACCATCTAGCAAAGAGATCCTACTGGCTCCAACTACCTTTTGTAAGATGTGATCCATCTTGGGCAGAGGATAGTTGTATTTAAGGGAAACTTTGTTGAGGTTTCTGAAATCAATACAGAGCCTGATTTCTCCACTCTTTTTTCTAGTAGGAACCAGATTAGAAACCCATTTTAAAAATCTCAAGGGGACTATTATTTTGGCATCATATATTTTCTTTATTTATTTTTCTATTAGAGGAGATAACTTTGGATTTGTTCTCCTAAGTTTCTGCTTGAAAGGATTATGTTCCTCTTTTATAGGGATTTTGTGTTGTATGATACTAGTGTCATAAGACCTTAAATCCTCATAGCTCCAAACAAAGAGATCTACAAATTCCTTGAACAACTCAATATATTTGTGTTTTTTATCAAGAGGTAAAGATTTATAAAGCTTAATCATTTTTGGTTTTTCATCTGTTCCTATATTACATTCCTCAACCTCTTTTCCAGCAGGTTCATTTTTTGGCTTTTTTGCTACATCATTGAAATCAAACAGTTCTTCTAAAGGAACCAACCCTCTAGGTAAAACATTATTCTTCAATTGAAAAATATATGAGTCTTCATATTTTTCATTCATTTCTTCTAAATCTAATTTATTTACACTATTACCTTATGAATATAATTTATTTACACTATCATCATCACTATCTACATCAATATGTGCACACTCAAAATCATTTTTAGACTGCAGGAAATCATCGATTTGTTCATCATTGCCAAACACTTGCCAGTACTCGATATTGTCTGGGACAGTAGGTCTGCATTTCACCTCTATTGTGTATTGGTTATTTGGATGGAAAGGTATTTTACAAGTGGTTGTCGAAGTAGCCAGTCCATCTGCAAGTATATTTTGGCCTCTGGGAATTACCTGCAAGTCAATTTCAGTAAAACATTGTAGAAAGTACAAAACATAATTTCTATAAGCTCTGAGTCTAGGATGTTTGGCAGTATACTCACCTTTGATCTATTTAATGATCAGTTCATAATCACTTCTTACCATAATTCTTTTGGCACCAAGCTTCTTCAACAATTTCAGGCCAAGCCTCAATGCTTCATACTCAACTATGTTATTGGTGCACTAAAAATTTAATTTATAAGAATGGATTTATGAATACCTTGATTTTTTATTATGCACCCACACCCCAGCTCCAAATCCTTCTTTACTCACAGCTCCATCGAAATCCATACTCTAGAAAGGTTTTGTTGGTTCATCAGTTTATATTGTCATTGTTTTTCTTTCCTCGTGGATTTCTTTACTTTCCTCCAGGTTACTAACATTACCTTCCAGTTGTGCAATTTGACTATCCAAGTCACCATCATAATATAAAATGAAAGATTCCAAATCAGAATGAACAGAGTATAAAGGATAGTTATGTGGTTTCTCTTTACTGTTGACCATGTATTTCATCAAAGTCTCTCTGTACAACCTTCTTTGTTGATTAAAACAGGGATGGTATCATAAGACATGTCCAAATGTAAAGTTCCCTTTAGCTTGGCACCCCACGATCGAGATAATAAAATGCCATATTTTGGAGGAATATCTGCAATGACAATATCCATTACCATGCTTTTTGTTGGGATTTGTGCCAACGTAATACATGGGCCTTTGATCATACCTATGCATTTAAATTTTATTGATTCAAAGGAGTATAATTCATTGTAAGTCCTGGTAATATCAAGCCCCAATTTTTCCATCACATCCTTGGGCATAAGATTGTGAGAAGCACCAGAATCCAACATGGATTTGTGTAATGTCTTGTCATGAATATTCAAACTGATGTAAAAAGGAGGAATGAAACCATTGTCAATTTTTCCATCAACCTCAGGACCAAACAACAGCTCAGGTTGATCATCAGCAACGTTCACAGTGTTTGTGCCTACTCTTGGTTCTATGTTTAATGATTTGATCACCTGTGATCTGTAAGCATTTTTGTTCATTAGTTCTATCAAAGGAATAGGAATTTTCAGTTTAGCCAATTCACTTTCCAAGCTGAAAGTGGTAGAAGTTTTGATTTGTCTTTGAAATTCTGATTTTTCAGCCAGATTTTTTTGTGCAGTAGTACTAGGCTGACTTGCAGATGCAACCTCGGTTTGATATGTCCTTGGTAAAGATTCAAGAGTTATTTTTGCAGGATTTTATGGATTTTTCTTCTCATGAAATTTCTTAGGAGTAGTATCTCAGGTTTTCTTAGCTTCAGCAGCTTTCTTATTTGGGTTTTCGTTAGACTTCTTGCTTCTCAAGTTGTATTTTCTTTGGACTTCCATTATTGCATTTTTGAAGGATTTTTGTTCTGACTCTTCCTCATCTACTTCGATCTGTGAAAGGAGAAAAAGATTTTTTTCTTCCTAAGTGAGAAAAATGGAATCATTGTCATTAACCCCCATAAGGTTTACGTGAATGTCATATAACTCCTAAATTATCTCTTCCCCTTCATCAGCATAGTTTTCTTGAAGAGGTGGCCTAATCTATTGATCAGGACCTCTATGTTCCCTTTGGTCTCTGGGCTCTCTTTCTCTGATCTGGGGAGGATTCCTTCTGAAATTGGGATTTCGATTCTGAGGAGTAGGCTGGTTCTCTCTACGTGGGTTTCTATCACCAATTTCTAGTCTTTTCATTAATCTCCCCACAGTTCTGACCAAAGAATCAATTATGGCTTCTGAGGTGGAGGTGGAAGGTTCTTCTTTAATCATAACTCTCCTTTCATTTCTCTGTCTGGCTCTCCCAGCCAGCAGATTTGCTTCAACACTTACAGCACTCTTCTGCATATCTTCTAGAGTGGAAAAAATTATTTCTCTCAGTTGGTAGGACATATCAGGATCGAATCCATCAGGGAACTTGATTAAGGTCAGGCCTTAAGGAGGTTTGATATCAGCCAAAATTGCATTATATATATTATTAAATTGAATGCAATAGTCATGTATTGCTTCCCCTTGATTTTGTTTGATATTTTCATATTCAGATAAAATTTGGAGAGGGTTTTTCTTTACCTCACATCTGTTGAGAAAGGTTTGGTGGAAAGTAGAAATATCAGCAATTCTAGTAGCACATAATTCTTTAAACCATTTTTTGACCTCACCAATTAAACTTTGTGCAAAGAGTCTCATATGGACATCTGCCTCATCAACTTCCTACAAATCAAAGAAATCATTCATTTTATCCATGTGTTGTTGTGCGTTAAGGGTTTCGGTGCCATCAAACTGAGGAAGCCTGGTTTAATAGTCCTAAGGCATGCCATGTAAGGGAGCAGCTAACACCAGGGGAGCATATCTCGCTGCCATGATTGGTGGAGGAGGTTGAACGACAACCTGTGTGATTGGTGGGGAAGTGACAAAATATGTGGAAGAGACAGGGTTGGGACGTATGGACTGAGTGACTTGAGGATTGACAGAGACTGCTTTAATAGAAATGGAAGAAAGCTCGACAGACTGTTGAAAGTGGGCTTTATACATAGCTTGGTCAAGATTAGATGCTAGATTTTGTAGTTTCTCAAACTCTTGAAGGATTTGTTGATCAAAATTTGTTTTAGGAGAGATTCTTTCAAGGGTTTTAGGTTGGAGGATGGTTTGATCTAGTACTATCTCATTAACAAAGCTATCGGATTTGGTTATGAATAGGCTATGCTCAAAACGTAGGTCAAACTTAATATCCTAGATTGAGATAAGCTTCTCTGGAAGAGAATTTTCCCTAAGACAAGGACTACTACTACCCTTACCTTCTACAGTGTTTCTTTTTCTGATTATTTTTTCTGGATTATCTATTATTGTTACAGGTTCTGGATCAGGATGAGATCTAGTGTGAATTCTTTTTGGAGCCAGAACTTTAAACTTTAAGAAATCTAAATTAATATATACAAAATTTCAACAACCTCTGAACATTTATCTCTTTGAAAGTTAGATCTTTGATTTTTTCAGAAATAAAGTTTTCTTTATCTAGGGAAGAGAAATCGTAAAGATGAAAAATTAATTGTTCAGTCCCCAGTATGGTCGCCACTATGTTAGCACTCTGTAATTCCCATAGGTTGTTAAGGGCAGAAGAAATTGACAGAGGTAACTTACCAAAACCAATTTCGAAATTGGGATCTAACCCTGCCAGTTTCAGAGAGGGATCTCTCTGTAGGATTTAGATATGTTTGAGTTTTTAGATATTAGGCTAGTTAAAATAATCTGAGTTTGTTGTTTTGTTTATAAAGATTGGTTGAAGACTTTGCATTAAACATCCATTGCGCTATGGGGTCTGTATTAAATATTAAGATCATATACAACTTTTTATAAGATTTCTTCACAGGGCGAGATAGTGAGAATGTTGGATCTATTAGAATTAATGTGGTGAAAAGATAGAATAGGTGAGAGATTCAATCAAGCAAAGAAGAAGTTAATAATTTATTTACTTCATATCAGATGAGTAACATGTAGATCGCTAAAGACCAGAAATAGAGTGCACAAGACAAATTTTGTTCATTAACTTTATTTAAACGGTTAGAAACAGAAAACAAAATTATTACAAAGAAAGATAAACATTAGCAGAGCAAGATAAACATCACCAACATCCAAATGCAAGAATCATGTGAATAGCCTTTTTATTATTGGTCGATCTTCTCAAAAATATACAAAGATAGCTCCTTGGGCGCAAAAATCAACCCTCAACACTTAAAAGTAAGAGGTATTTATACAACAATTACATTCGATCATGTCATTTATGATTAGGATATTGTGGATCAAAATTCTAACTAACTAGATTACATATTACAAAATAATATGAATGTTGATCATTTGTTCGAATCCTTGATGTTGATTCTGGGGAAAGTAGTTGGTGATTCATTGCTTTGACTTGACTGTCTTCCTCATGTTGATTCGGATATCCACGTCACCTTTACTCAAGTAAAGCGCATAGGTCTTCCCATCTGTTTTGACTAGGGATGGAAACCTTGAGTAATCTTTTGTATGTTTCATCCATCTCAGTGTACTTGGAAAAGGTAGGTTTTGTGATGAAAATGTATTTTATCTCGTGTTGGATGCTCAGGTCCAACTATAAGGTTTCTAAGAAATCCTTGCCAGTAATGTTCCCTTGTATGCCTGCAAATTTAGAGCCACCTTTTGCTACTGCTAGGATCTTCTTCTTGTAGTCAGACAGAGTGATGAGCTTGTCATTGATCACTAGTAAACCTGGAAGTCCCTTCTTTTGCAGTGAGTCAACCTTGCTGAAAAATATTTACACTCAAATTTCCATTGTCTGAGCTTTCTCCTCTAGTTGCAGCATCAATCCTTTCTTAGTCAAAACTTTCTTGACCTCAAGGATGGTCTTTGTCCTATCTTCGATTTCCAAAGCCTATATCTCTTCTTTGGTTTTGGAGTTTAAGAATCTGATGATTTCAGTGGCCTCTGTAGGCCTCTCTCCCAATTCTTCTCTTATCTTGTCAATTGCATGTCTGGCTCTCATCACCAGTTCATGATGCTCAAACACAATTTGTATGAGTGGCCAAATATCTGTCATTGACTTTTTGATGTCCATTTGATCAGCAGGATGCACCTCTTTTAAATCATATTCAAATGTTTCCCTCTTGTAATCAGAAATTGTTTTGGGATGAGGAACATGTGCCTGTGGGAATGCCATGTGCATCCTTCCTTTCTCTATGTCGAATGCGGATAGTAACATGTTTTGTGTTGTAGATGTTCATTTCCAAAACTATGCATAGGTGTTGTTAGTCAGCAACTCATTATTCTATTTGATCAAGTTGTACTTCTCAAAGATATTGAGTCCTGCAGGCTCCTGTGAGGACTTAGCTGACAGTGTGGTATCTGTTTTCTTCTTGGATGAGGAAGTGGAAATTATATGTTGGCTACCTAAGAAGACGGATGAATGAAGTCCCTCCATAACTATGGTGGAATGATTTTCTTCTTCTCTAGACCTGTCAGATGTATGGATGGTCTTGGTCCTCTTCCTGTAGACTTGGAAATCTTCTGCTGAGACTTTTGTGACTGAAGGAGAAACTCATTTCTTGGCTCTCTTCTTTTCTTGTACCTGTGGTGTTTTGGTATGTGAAATGTTGGCAGGTGAAGGTTGTTGTTTTGTATCTAACAAAGTATTTTCCTGCCACTCTGTGTGATTCATGAACCTTTGAATTTCAGGCTTTGGCACATGAGCATAAGGAGAGATATTGTTTTTAAGAATGGTTTCTGCTATAACGCCATAGGGGTAATAATGCCATGGGAAGCTTAGGCTGAATTTCATTTCCTTTAATAGATTATTGGCTTCTTCCCCTACATCTTTGTTGTTGCATATGAAAGAATTGATCTAGCCTTTGATCCTGAGTTGTTGATTTGTCTTGAATGCCACAAAGTGGATATCATCTGAATTGATCATTTGTCTGATTTATTCCAGGGAGAATACTCTAACAGGTAGGTACTTAGGTAGCTTGTAAGGAGGTAGCTCACACCCATAGACCCTGATTTCTGTATGGTCCTGGTAAAGGTACCAGTCCCTTGTTTTGGCTAAGTCTTACATGTGTAGAATCCTCTTGACTTCCTCATTTATTCTTGGTTATGTTCTTCCGCTGAGCATGCATACCACTGGATGGTAAAATTGGTCAATGAACTATTTGAAGCTTCACTCGGATGATTTCTTCCTCACTATTGATGTCCAAGAGGTCACAGGTTGAGGATTTTCGTCTTGATCCAACTTCTAGAGGGTGAAGGAGAATTTTTCTGCCTAGAAGAAGAGGAATAGGTACACCAGCACTGAGGAGTACCTAAACACTCCCTCTATGGAAAATTTGAAAAGTTATTCATGTATCATGTCAGCTAGAAACTGACTATATTCAAATTGTGTAGTAGCCTTTTCTTCAATGGAGAAAATGGATAGAAAACCCAGAATGGGTTCATCTACCCATTTATCGGAATAGTATCCTGCCAAGCAACATAGGGAGGAAATGATCCGGTTTCCTTTGATTGGTAAGATGGAAGAATGATATGGGGGATTCTTTTTAGGCAACTGTGCACTTTCATGTAGGAAGAGTTCAAATATTTGAGCTCTCTGCGGGAAAGACAGTTTCTGATAGAGCTCAGTCAGGATTTCAATGGAGAAGGGGGATACAGAATCAGTTATGGGTATCTGCAGCATTTGGTTTATTGTTTTCGGGGTGATGATGAACAGAGTTTCACCAGACGAAGACACAATGTCCCTTTGGTCGGGAAGGTAGTGAGCTTGACATTTCAAGGCGGACTCAGGGAAATGGTAGGTCTGGGGAAACAAGTACAGTGGGAGATTGGACTCCCAAATTCTGATCTCATCGCTCTGGTCCAAGAATATGTCTTTGAGCCAAAAGTGTAATTCAAAGAAGTAAAATTCACACTTTGGCTCTACAATTAGATAATATTTATCGGCCAAGGGTATGTGATCCAGGTCGACAGGAGGAGGGAGGAAATGATTTTCCTCTATTTCAACGGATTTAGATTTGGGTGCCATAGTCAAACGAAGATCTACAAATGGAAGACAGTGTTGTTTCTGATTACCAGGTTTAATGGTGCTTGTCGATGGTAAATCTAAAGGTGGTTAGCTTGCAAACTGGAAACGGTAGCATCGATTGTGTCTGGATCTGTGAACAGTGCAGGAATGGTGAAAGAAAGGAGTTAAATGGTGGAAAGGGGTGTTCGGTACGATGCGGTTGGTGAGTTGGACAGGTAGCGGTCATGGTGGATGGAATTGATCGGCCAACGGGCATATAGGTGTGACATGGTGAGAATTAAATGGCCAACGGGTGGATAGGATGTGATGTGTGATAGGTGAGTGGAGTGTGATGTGTTGTCATGGTAGTGGAGTGCGGTGATGATATTTATGAGTTGTTTGGCAGTATATCGGAGGGGGGGTAGGTGGTAAGCGGAAATGAGTGAGGGGGGTCTGAGTAAACATGGATTTGACAATTTATGAGGGGCCTGCACCAGGAAAACCACCAACTCGGACCCCTCCCCATCGTTAAAGGAAGAAAGGTCGATGGGGTCTGATATTCACTGTCGACTGTAGATCTAAGCACGCTTTGATCGGTTGTTGAGATTAGTGCGCCTTTTAATACCAACTTGCCAAAGTTGTCAAATCCCAATAGACTTAGGATAAAAACATTTTGTGGGTATTTGCTAGCTCCCCTTTATTTATTTTGTCACCGAGGGGTAAAAAACACATCAAATTAACGTGAATCAAAGGCATTTAATCAACCTTTTACACACTTTTATTGAAACAAAACATGCTAACCTATCTCCTAATATAATTACCTAGCCCATTAACCCAAATTAAACCGTTGGGTCAATAATTACTCCAACCTAATATATTTGGCCAATATTAGACTGTTTGGCCAAACTTATTCACTATCCTATCTAATTTGGCCAAGATTAGACTGTTTGTCCAAACTTATTCACTATCCTATCTAGTTTGGCTAAGATTAGACTGTTTAGCCAAATTTATTCACTATCCTATATGCATAAATTTAAAGGGATTTCTCATGGTTAGAAATTATTAATCAAACCAAATTATTCCATGGGGTTTTATCCTTTTTCCCTTTTTCTATTTTCATACCCTCTTTTGATTTTTTTGATTTTTTATTTTTCTTTCTTTCCTTTTCTTTTCTTTTTCTTTTTCTTTTTCTTTTTTTTTAATTTTCTTTTCTTTTGTAAATCATTTGCAGAATAAAATATTATTTACTATACAATGCAACTTATAAGAAGATATTAGAATCACCAGGTGATCCTATGAAACATAGGGTTATAACACGTTATGTGAATCAAACTGTTTATGCGGTTCGGCATTCTTATTCACCCATTGGTGTTGTGCTAGATCTTGTCTTACTGTGTCGTTTCATGTCTTAGCTCCTCCTTGTGTAACTATGTTGATGTTTCTTACATCATCCCTTGCTTCCACCGAAATCCATTGAACATTTTGATTGTTCTGATTTATCTTTTCCTGGATCTTCCCCAACAGTGTATGACATTATTCTGTGTCATGATCTGATGCACGACAATACATACATGTCACAGGTGGAAGTGTACATTCTCTTGCATATTGTCCTGGTTGTTGACAGTTGTGGCATACGAATGGTCCTCTACCTCTTCCAAAGCCTCCTCTTCCTCTTCCTCCACCTCTTTATCCATCTCGATCTCCTTGTGGTGCATTGTACTAGGGCGCATGGTTATATTATGTGAGTTTATAGTGTGGTTGCACGTTATTGTATTGTGGTTGTGCAGTGTTATATCATTGTTGTGCAGTGTTATATGAGGCTAGTACTTGGTTAAAACGTGGTGCGGTTTGCCTAGTCATCATTTTGGCCTGCACCTTGTAAGCATCTGATGTTCTTTCCCTCATCAGGTCCATCATCATGCAATCCTTGTCGTCATGACCTATTGACTTGTAAAAGTTGAATTATGAACTCTTAGGTATTGTCTGGTATTTCTGCATCATTGGGAAATGATATGGATCATGCCCCTATTTCTTACATATCTCACACCATAGTCCTCCTGTCAGCAATGTTTTTGGCATTCTTGTTGCCATGTATTGCATGAATGTTGGACATTCATTCTTATTGTGTCATTTTTTCCTGCATGTGGTACACCAAAAAGCTTCTCTTTTGTCCTTACCTTTTTTCTGGTTTAGATGGAATATTAAGTTCTTCAAATCCTTCTTCAACTCTTCTATGGTTGGATCGATTTTCTGATATTGGTTCTCTTCCATTTGTAGGGTTGTTTGTAGAGCCTCTTCCTGGGTTTGAAACTTTTGTTGTCGCAAAGGGTATTTCAAGTGTGGTAGTAGTGAATTGATAAACATATGCCTATGATGCATATCTCTCATGACACACTTTAGTTTTCCCTTCAATCATTTGAATCTCTAGTCAATTTCCCATACAGATTCTCCTAGTTTTTGTCTAATCTCTATCATCTCATTCATGTATTGATCCTCTAAATTAGGTTTATGGAATTCATTTATCAATAGTTTTTTCATATCTCCAATCATTTTGGTTGTCCCTAGATGACTATTTGCAGCTAAACTCATGTACCAATCTGGTGCACAATCTCTTAGCGTAATAGCTAACTACGCAAGTTTAGTGTCCTCATCGGTGATATGTTTCGCTTCCCTGATATTTTCAAAAATAAACAAGTTCTTCTCGGGGTCCTCCGACGCCTCTCCTTTAAATTCTAGTAACCTAATGATGGGATCATGTCCTGCCATCCTGAATGTTGAACTACTACCTTCGCACGGTGTAGATTCTTGAATAATGCTTCCTAAATTGGTTCCCCCAGTTGTCGTACCTTGTGTAGATGTACTTCTTGTTGTCTTCCTTCTCCCGAAATTCGGTTGTCTAAATGGTGGTGTTATTCTTGGTGTATTAGTCGCACATGGGTTTATGTGTTCCACACTGACAGTGATATGGATAGGAGTGCTACCTTCTATTCTCGCTCTTAGAACTCTTGTCTTCCTCTCATATGTTGCGCGCAGTATTTCCTCAATATTCTCCACAGCCCGGAGATCCTCTACCTCTTCTTTATCACTTTCCAAGCCCTCCCTCACGGCTATGGCTCTCTTCTTGGTGTTCATATTATATTGGTAGGGTACTCCACTACGCATTCTTCCAGTTGTTTTCATGATCTTCTTGATCTATTCTTTGTCCATAATAATTGGGTCCAAGGACTCCTCCTTCTTTCCTTTATCCATTTCTCCTTCTCCTGTCAATGCTTCCCCCTTACTGCATGCCTATAGAGAATTTTAGTTGTCTGACGCCATTGTCATTACACCTTTTTTATATAGTAATATCTTAATAGAAGTATATAGCAATCTTATATACCTACCTCGAGGTCCCTTCAAGAACTCTTGCTCCATTTCATTTTAAGACTTCACTGTATCTACTGCAAACTCTTTGATGAATCCTGCAACAATGTTGTCTAACCAGAAATCTATTGCACATGTAAATTTATTATCAACTTGTTGTGACTGTGCGATCTCTACAGGATTCCACTCTAGTTGTTTGATTTGATTTGTAGGATGTTTTTCTTTCAACCTTAATATCCACTACTGCAATACATGCGGGAAATCACAGAAAATTACTTCATGCAAGTCATTGAATACGTACTTGTCCAAATATTTGTGCGGTGTCAACTTCGGGTTTTTGTTATCTTTCTACACAAACTCCAACTCCTTTGTTTTCAACCAACTCTCTATCTCTACCTTCGTTGGATTCCACAGTCTTAAGATCCCCTTTTAGAGTCTCATTCTCTCAATGTCTTGTCATCCGATCTGGCATTCTTTTAACGTGTCTTCCTCAGATCTCATTCACTCAATCCCCTCATGTTCCAACCAACCGACAATGGAACCATTTGTTGTATTTTACTCGTCTACCTTATCAGTTATCTTACTATCATAGATTGACCCAGGTTCAGATTTAACAAGCTCCCAACAAAATCCCTCTAAAACTAT
This sequence comes from Picea engelmannii, assembly GCA_009831015.1. Lineage (NCBI taxonomy): Eukaryota > Viridiplantae > Streptophyta > Pinopsida > Pinales > Pinaceae > Picea > Picea engelmannii. The sequence continues at coordinate 1,752,704 of ML776952.1, read as the reverse complement.
CGGCCCCTCTGGTAAACCAGAAGGAAACATAGCACACAGAGTGCATTGTGTAGTCTCGCCAGAGATAGCTCTACGGGTGGATGTAATACTCAGGTGTTTGCAAGATGGGAATGAGTGGAGATATGTGGTTGTACATTGTAATCTTTATTTATTCATTTTAACATCATAGCAGTCCTCTTATTCATTCATGTGAAATATCATATCTAACTGGTCAATTCATTCACATAACATTCAACACTTAACAACAATAGAGACACATACATTCAATCACATAACACAGGTGTTACCATGGTTCACCCCCTCCTGGGCTACATCCACAAATATCTGGCTCTCAAGATCTTTATTATGGTTCAGTAATATGTCACGTCATGCATGTTTACAATATTAGATTCTCAACAGGCTCCTCATGTAAGTTTTAAACATGTGAAGTAAAGCAATGCATATAGATTCTTAAGAAGAACAAAAATTAATCAATGGATCATACACATAGTACACAGAGATTTATACCGGAAACCCTCAATCGAGGAAAAACTTTCTTATATTCATTATATCGAATTTCACCATTCACCATACAATATATACAATGTTTTTAGGTATTCTGTAGATACCAAAACCCTAATCCATTAATCTGAGATTAATTTAGAAAACCACTAAAAATAGCAAAATCCGCTAAAAATAGCAAAAACTGCCCAAAAAGAAATTTTGAGGCGTTGCCCTGAACGTTGTGCATAACCAGGGGGGGGCATACCCAGCCCCCCCTGGGAACCCCCTAAGAAGCGTCTGGCGCACACGACACAAATAGCACTACTACGAGGGATTGTCAGACAAAGTTGTCAAATCTAACGCACCCACACACACACATGCAAAGAATATAACACATACCCAACATTCTCCCACTTGTTGTTTTCTTTACATCCAGGGGTCCACAGGATTATATATAGTCAACAATCCAAGGCAGTAATTCCCATTGTTACTCTACATCAGGAGAAATTTTATGTGCTCACAGACTTTGTCAATGAATCTACAACATTCTTCAAAGTGTCAACCTTTTCCAGTAACGCCTTCTTTTCCTCAACCATGTCTCTCACAAAGTGATATTGAACATCAATATGCTTGGTATTTGAATGATAAGATGGGTTCTTTGCCAGGAAGATTGCACTCTAACTGTCACAATCTAACCTCACTGCTTGTTTTACCAACCCAATACCTGAACACAATCTTTGTAACCATACTGCTTCCTTGCTTGCATGAGTGGCTTCCATGTATTTAGATTTTGTAGTTGAGAGTGCCACTACAGCCTATCTTTTACTCATCCAATTGATTTCTCCTCCAAATAGGTTAAACACATACCCACTTGTATATCTTCTGTGATCCAGATCTCCAGCCTAGTCTGCATCAACAAAGCCATGTATGTCCACCACTTTGTCCAATCCTGGTCTTCCTTGGTAGCACAATCCATAACTAGTAGTGCCACGAAGATACCTGAAGACCCTATTTATTGTTGTCTAATGCTCCTTCCCTGGTTTTGACATATACCTGATCAAAACTCCCACTGCATGTGCAATGTCTGGTCTAGTACAGACCATTGCATACATCAAAATTCCAACTGCACTGGCATATGGAACATGGGACATGTCCTCTTCTTCTTCCTATGTCTTGGGACACTGATCTGCAGACAACTTTACACCTATAGGAATAGGAACCTTGACCGGTTTACTTCCATGCATATTAAACCTATGCAATATCGTCTCAACATATTTTCTCTGATTCAATCAGAGTTTCTTATTTGCATGATCTCCTTTAATCTCCATTCCCATAATGAAGTTAGCAGCACCGAGATCCTTCATGTCAAATTTGGAGGATAGATGCAATTTCACCTCCTTGATAACATCCATGTTATTTCCTACCAACAACATGTCATCGACATACAACACTACATAAATGAAGTGATTACCAACCTACTTGGAATATACACAGTGATCAGCCCTGCTTCTTACAAATCCCAATCCAAGAATGTATGTGTCAAACTTTTGGTACCACATCCTAGGTGATTGCTTCAGACCATATAGTGACTTCTTTAGCTTACAGACCAGCTCTTTATTTCCCTTCACTACAAAGCCTTTTGGTTTCTTCTTGTATATTTATTCTTCCAGATCCCCATGTAGGAATTATATCTTCACATCCATATGTTCCACTTCAAGATCAAAAGTAGCAGCTATAGATAAAATAAATCTAATAGAAGTTAACTTAGCAACAGGAGAAAAAATCTCACCAAAGTCAATTCCCTCTGCCTAGGAATAACCTTTTTCTACTAACTGAGCTTTTTATTTATCCACTTAACCTTGTGCATTAAACTTCTTCTTGAAAAACAATTTTCTACCAATAGATTTTCTTCCAACTGGAAAATCAACTATATCCCATGCCTCATTCTTATCCAAGGTATCCATTTCTTCAACCACGGCCTTCTTCCAGAGTTTACTGTCCTTTGAATTCACTGTTTCCCTGACAGTTCTAGGATCATCATCAGTAATAGATAAATCAAAATTGGAATGGAAATCAGGTGGGATATACCTTTTTGGTTTCCTTTTATCTCTCAGTGATCTCCTCAATACTAGGGTATGAGCTTCTTCTTCTTCTTCTTCTTCTTCTTCTTCTTCTTCTTCTTCTTCTTCTTCTTTTTCTTCTTCTTCTTCTTTTTCTTCTTCTTATTCTTCTTCTTCTTCTTCCTCTTCTTCAGATGATTCAAATTTTTCATCATCCAAATCAAGCTCTATTTTCTCAGGTTCGTCTTGCGTTGGTAGGAATTCATGTTTGGACACATATTTTACCTCTATGAAAACAACATCTCGACTGTAAACAATCTTCTTGGTTTCTGGGTTCCAAAGCTTATAACCTTTCACACCATCTTTATAACCAATAAAGATACACTTTTCAGCCTTTTTATCCAACTTACTCCTATTTTCCTTTGGAACATGTACATAAGCATCACAACCAAACACTCTAAGATGTTGAAGAGAGGGTTTCTTTCCAGACCACACCTCATGTGGATTTTTATCATCCAACACTGATGAAGGTGATCGATTATCCAGGTAACATGTTGTACCCACTACCTTTTCCCATAATTCTTGTCCTAACTCGGCACCGCTGAGCATGCTCCTTGATTTTTCCATTAGTGTATTGTTCATCCTTTCTGCAAATCCATTCTTTTGAGGAGTTTATGGAGTAGTATTTTGCCTTTCTATACCACACTTCTTACATAATTCTTCGAATTCATTTCCGAAAAATTCTCCACCATTATCTGTTCTCGATACCTTTATTTTCTTCTCTTTCTGATTTTCTACCAGAGCCTTAAACTCTTTAAATTTTTCAAATACTTCATATTTCTTTCTAAGAAAATAAATCCATGTGTTCCTTAAGAAATCATCTATGAAGGAAACATAATACACATATTTACCTAGGGATGTAATAGGAACAAGTCCAAACACATCACTGTGTATCAACTCTAAGATCCCCTTTGCTCTTGTAGCACCAGATGGGAATCTTACTCAATTCTATTTACCATATATGCAATGTTCACAGAAATCAAAATCCAGAGTGAAATTAGACATACCTTCAACCATACATTTACTGTGTAGTGTTTGAAGTCCCTTTTCTCCAATATGCCTCAGTCTTTGATGCCACGGCATGGTCTTCTTTTCTGGGACAATATTGGTCTTCTCTCCTTCATTTCTCTGCTCAGGGACAACAAAACTCTTACACCCATTAGTACAAGTGCTTCCCAACAACTTGTAAAGAGTTCCACACTAAACTCACCTCATCAACAATATTGATCCTCGTACCATCTTGCAAGTGTTCTTTCCAAATACAGTATCCACTCCTGCATCATCCAACTTGCTTACAGATATTAGGCTCCTGGCAAGTTTTGGAATGTGCAGAACACCAGGGAGAGTTATAATCCTTCCATATTTTAGCAACAACTTAACCCTTCCACGTCCCATGATTTTGGTTTTAGAGTCATCTCCTAGGAATAAATCACCATTATCATATTTTTCATATTCAGAGAACCACTCCCTGTGAGGAGTCATATGGTATGACCCACCTGAGTCGATCAACCATACATCATGGTTTACATGTGTACCTATAAATGCCAGGTAAACATCACCTCCTTATTCAGTGGATGTTTTTGCCTCTGTGGAAGAGGTACTATCAGATCCCTTTGGTTTTTCAACCTTCTTAGACTTGTAATCTTTCTTATAATACCCTGTTTTACCACACTTCCATCATTTCCTCAAAGATTTTCCTGGAGACTTAGATCTACCTGTAGATTTAGGTCTCCCCCCCAAAGGCTTACCAAGATTCTTGTCTTGGGTATGACCTCTTACAAATAAAGCATCCGTGCCATGACTATCCATGCTTTTTTGCCTCATCTCTTCAGATAACAAGGATGAAACTACATCCTCATACTTCAATGTAGATTGAGTGGTACTACCAATTGCTACAACCAGATTATCCCAAGAGTCTGGCAAAGAACATAAAAAGGTAATACACTTATCTTCTTTTACAATCGTAATATTTACAGAGACAAGTTGACTTACCAGAGTATTAAATCCATTTAGATATTCTGTCACAAAATCTCCATCTTCCATACTAAGATGATACATCTTCTTTCGAAGAAATAGCTTGTTTACCAGGGACTTTGATTGATACAAATTCCCCAACTTGTCCCATAGTTCCTTGGTTGTATATTCTCCCGAGACATTCAACAACACCAAATTTGTCAGGCAAAGTTGAATAGTACTCCTTGCTCTTTTGTCCAACTTCTCCCAATCTTCCTTTGACATACCATTAGGTGGTGTACTAGTAGTTTGTGTACTAGTAGGTTGTGTGCCAATAGCCTGTGTGCTAGTAAACGGTGTACCAGTAGGTTGTGTACCAGGATCCACAGCGATCCATTGTTCTTTGTCTACAAGAAGGTCCTCCATATTGAGCTTTCGTAGCTCAAATTTTTTATCGTTGAACTTCTCTATCTCGATTCTAGAAGAGATCGACATTCCTCTTTCTGCACTCGAATAACCACTACAAAAGCTCCCACTAAACCCAGGTTTATCACAGACCCAAGATAAAATTGGTCTATCAAGACCAAGCCAAACTCTCAGCAACAAAGGCGTCCCTCTGAAGCCAAAAATGAGCTCTGATACCACATGTAAGTTTTAAACCTGTGAAGTAAAGCAATGCATATAGATTCTTAAGCAGAACAAAAATTAATCAATGGCTCATACACATAGTACACAGAGATTTATACTGGAAACCCTCAATCGGGGAAAACCTTTCTTATATTCATTATATCGAATTTCACCATTCACCATACAATATATACAATGTTTTTAGTTATTCTATAGATACCAAAACCCTAATCCCTTAATCCGAGATTAATTTAGAAAACCGCTAAAAATAGAAAAATCCACTAAAAATCGTCGAATCTGACGTGCCCTGATCTGAAAATAGAAGGCTGACTTGTTATGCTATGCAAGCACCCTCTACTTCAATAAAATAAACCTTACAGGACCTTGCTTCATGTGTTAAAATATGCAAGATGGTTTATGTGTTAAGTTCATGCTTCTTCTTGCCAATGTTCATGTGTGAGAAAATGTGCTTTTAAAAGGTTAATTAGGTGCTATAAACCAATGCACAGCAACATAAAGTGCAGCAAATAACACAGCAAACTCACAACAATAACAAGATGATAAAGGAGTTCACCCCTCTCTGGGCTACATCTCCTTGAGCCTCCTTCAATGGACTTGGCTCTTTGGGATTAGTTTGCCAAATGTTCTTTTACAAGTTGCTGCTAAACTCCAATGGATTTACAAACTGTACCATTGGGTTCAGAATACATAAAAACCCCAAAAATAACTATTAGAACTCTGAAAATGGATCTTGTCTCATCCAGTCATGACCTCTTCTACATGTGGCCTCCAAGCTTCCCTGAAATTCTCTGTGGCAAAAACACCTGTAAAAGTCCTCCAATGGATCTAAAAACTATCCCAATGTGTTCAGAGCATAATAATTAGTCAAAAATGACTATTCAGTCACAGAAAATAGACATGTGCTCATCTGAGCAAGGCCTCAAACAATGAGGGCTTCAAGCTCCCTAGAGCTTACTCAAACTTCAATGGTTAAAAACCTACAAAAGAAGTCTTCAAATGCCTATGAAAACAGTGCCAATGGACTCAAAACGTCCAAAAACCCCTAGCTGGGCTTTTTCGGCACCTCATTTGGCCAAAAACTCAAGAAGTTAGGCCTCATGCCATTTTTCCCTTCAAGCTTCCTGTCTCTGGTTCGCCATTTCACACCTGTGTGTCCATAACCTAGCTTCTGGGCGTTTCCCGTGCCTAAACCCAGCACCCGCGCGCCTCTCCGAAATTGGTGCCAAAATGTCGCACCGTTAGCGAACTAAGCCCCCAAATCCCGGAGGTGTTGGGCGCATGAGGGCCATGTGGCCACGTCCCGCGCATAAAAATGGCTACGTTGCATGAATGAACCTGGACTTGACAAGTGTCCAGGCGCGTGGGCTTAACCGTTGCCAAAACTCCAAATTCCCACGCATGATATACATATGTGGTCATATGTAAAATGTAATACAACGCATAGCACTGTGTGGTAAACATTTTAAAACCCCCACGTGCCATATACCAAAAGGGCATGGTCACATACATTACACATATGATCGGGCCTTGTATAAAGTTTGAACTCTCGCGCGCAAACCATCGGTTAGCAGGGTCATATGTAATCAACGCATAAAACCGTGAGTCCCATTACACATTCGCGTATGGTCAAATGGTGTTCAATGCAACCGCGGGTCATATGAAATATAATATAACCACCGGCTATACAACACACCCCTGCGCGCCATTTAAATGTATGGTCATATGTAGCAATGATACGACCGCGGGTCGGTCATATGTAGCAATGATACGACCACGGGTCTAACACAAATCAAAACCCAAAATTGCGCGCCATAAATTGCGAACAGGTCCCATTGGGCGGTCATATGAAATTTCGCATAGAACCGAGGTCGGGGCTAGGCCCTGGCCTGACCCCCCTCCATGTAAAGCGTTAATTAAATTCAAATGTATTTTATTGCATATGTATAGTAAGAACTAACGCGTGGCACATTGGTTGGTCGGACTATGTTAAGTCGTTGCACGGTGGAAAGGTCCGGGGTTCGACCCCCACGGACCCATAAACTTTTAATAAACCAAACAAATGACCAATAGCCAATAAACGGGTGCCACGTGGTAGCCGTTGATTGGGCCACGTGGCACCCTACCATTCGTCAAAAATGATGCCACGTGTCACAAACAGATTCGTCCAATTGTCAGCTAATCACAAGCTGCCACATCAGCACTGTATGGTCATCGTACGGACTGTACGACTCTTCCACGTCACCACTGTACGGACTGTATAGACAGGTACAGTCAGCATCAAAAATTTTGCATGTTTGCCTTGGCGAACAGATCGCGATAACTTCTCCATACAGACTCCGTTTGAGAAAGTAAATATACCGTCGGAATCAGGAAGACGAGACGGACGCAATGGCACCATTTTCGTCACATTCTGAACACTTTGAAATTTGAGCAAAATTTTGACCCCTGGTCCAGATTTTGATCACACCTTCCCACTGAAAGGCTTTTGGACCCACAAAAGATTAGGATTATCTAACTGAGCATCAATACTCTTCTCCTTTCAAGTTCTATCAACTGATTCTACTTGAAAAGTCTTTTCGACAATCACCTGGATACTTTGACATGCCTTGCCCTGCAACTAGCTATGTCCCTCAACCACTGCTCTCTGGCTGCTGCTGACCCACTGTTCTCTCTATGCTTGGAAGACTTCCAACCTTCCCACCGAGAATCAAGTCCCTCTTGTGAACTCTTTGACGTCAACACAATCTGCTCTCCAATGGCTGCAAAAACTTTCCTGCGACATCTTGTCACAAGCCAAGAAAACCATCAATCTTGAAAACAAATTGACACAAGACTGAAAATGATGCCAACAAAATCTTTTTGCTCTTCAAACCAACTGTCGCATCTTGTGCTTCATCAAAGCACGTGGTGTTTTCTTCTATCACGATGTACTTAAAATTGATTTTCAAGACAACAAACACCATCGACTAAACACAAGTCGAAAACATGATCGACATAACATAGTTGTCAAGACAACATCGACACAAGTCGAGACTCATGTGAAATGTATCAACCTTCCAAAATGACAAGTCCTAAAACATGATAAACAATCATGCTACAATCATGAGTCATTCATGATGACTATCATCAAGTTCATTGTTTATGCACTCACAAAACCAAATGCATGCGCATAGCTCTTCAACTCTCCTTCCAGTATAAACATAGGTACTTAAACCCAAAACATGTGGGTACTAAAGAGTTGAATATGAAAAGTGTATATGGCTGTAACAAACGAGCAGCACACCCCTCTTTTACATGTTCTTGACGAGGTGGTATAACACAAGTATGCATTCAAAAATAAATGCATTCACATGCAAACTTGTATCTTACAAGTTATGATAACTGCAGCAACTTTGTCAAACTTCAACAAAAATGAATAGATAAGGCTGAAATGTGCATCTACTACAGAAAAATTGCAAGCCTTACTTACTCAAGAAATCTAACAATTTCTTACCAAGCCAACTCAATGGTGAATTCTTCTGCTGAAAGTCGTCTCCTTGTGAATCATCTTGACTCACATCAATGATGGAATCTCCTCTTCCATTCTTGCCAATATTTTTAGCCAACTGCTTCTTGTGTTGTGGATGAGTGGTTGGATGCAATGTCCAACATTGGTCAATGAGATGACCCCTCTTCTGACAATGAGTGCAAATCTTTTGCATGTTCTTTTCATGTTGCCTTTGCTTGGAAAGTTTCCTGAAAGTGGACAATCTTTTCCAACATTTTAAAACATGATGGTTATATAAACCACAATATGTACATGGCCTTTTTCTTCCATTTTTACATGCAAATTTATCATGCTTAACATAATCAAAAGCAACTGAATTATAGGCAGATTTATACCTTGAACATTCACCTTTATCACCCCTTTGAGGAGGTGAATTTGAAGAGTTACAAGCTCTCTTTTGAAGACCAACAAATCTGTTCTTGTCCTCATGGCTGTCACAACTCTTTTGTTTCACACATTTGCATTCATCTTGAAAACAAGCCTTGCATGTTGGAGGGATTGAACTTTCAACAAAAGTTCTTGAACTTTCACCTTTATAGCCTTCTTGAGGAGGTGAACTTGAAACAAAATTGGTTCTTGGAACTTTTCCCATTGTCTCCTCAACTTTGGAATTTGTTTCACCAATTCGTTCATAACCAAGACCACAATACTTAGGTCTCTCTTCAACAACAATAGGCTCAACAATGCCTTGTGCATGCTTGCCTAACCCTTTACCTTCATAGCCCATTTTTAACAATAACTTGGACCCTATTCCTTTTGTGTGGTTTTCAAAAACACCAAAGCATTCTACTTGAGAGGAATTTGAAGATAAACTAACATTACATACCTCATGTTCATGCATGTACTTGGTAAGGGTTTCTTTTGCTTCATGGAGTTGTTTCTCCATCTCCTGCAACTTTTCAAGAAGTTGGTGCTTCTCCTCCTTCATGGCCATCAACTGCTCTTGAAGGACAATGCTCTCTTCTCTATCTTTCCACAACTCTTGTACCATATCTTTCATGGTTAGCAATGCCTTAAACATCTCTTTGTCAAAGAACTTAGATTCGGAAGATGTATG